>JAOANR010000004.1:27262758-27849892 GCA_030278955.1 Hygrophila difformis | reverse complement strand
ATGTTAATCACTTGGCCACGGATCCATGTTGTTCTGGCATCTTTATCAATGTTGCAGAAGAATTCCTTTGTTAGCTCCACGAAGCCATCTTCGTCGTGATGCAGCATGAAGTTACCCCACTCTTGATTTCTGTAGAAAGTCTCAACAGTGGGGTGTGACAATGCATCGGGTCTGAATCCTTTATCTGGCACTATCATTTTCTGCAACTTCTTATACTTTTCTGCATTCTCTTTGTTGCCATTGAACTTGATCTGAACCTGTTCTTCACTCAGCTTTTTCTTCCCATATTCCTTTGAAACGCCCATTCTTTGCCTCACAGTATTCTCAGACCAAAACTCGACTGGTCGAATGGATCCGACAGATTCGTCATCGCTCGTGTGCCAGTCTGTTTGATCGTCTCTCTCCTGTGGCTGGTCATCCCTTGGTTCAGCCTCATCTCCCCTCTGACTTGGCTCTTGCTCTCCATGAGCTGCTTCATCTCCGAATTCCTCCTCAACCTGTTTAATTACATTTTTCATTGTATTGAGTTCACAATTTACAGGCAAAGAAGATGTAGTTGCATGCAAATTACGGTCATCAACATCAGTTGATACCTCCTCCTCCTCCCTAATTCTCGCAGCTCGTCCAACTGGACGTTGCAAAATAGGCGCCATCTGGTTCATGAATTCTTGCTCCTCCTGTCGAGCTTCTTCTTCTGAATCATTCCCATCTGCAGCTTCAGTCAAAATTCCTTGAACCTTTTCTTTAAGCGCAGAGGTCATGAGATAGTCGCCTGGCTGCTTTTCCAAGGTTTTGGCCAGTGCTGCTGGATCAATGGAGTCCAATGGCCCTTCTGATTGTTCAGGTTGGTGCGACGGGCCTCCTTGAGTGATGAATTCTTCAATTCTGGCCGTGCCCACGAGAGGATCAATCACTTGACCCACTTTTGTCTGATATTTGATTTGATGTGGCTTTTCTCCAGCATCGATTCTTGTTTCGATCTGTTCGTTAAGCCTTTTCCTTATATCTCCTCGGATAGTCTCAGCATCATGTGCAGTGGGGCCAGTCCATGCAGGAGGTTGTTCTTCTTTAATTTTCAAACCACGCCCCTGCACTTCTCCAGTGATCTTCAGCTCGAAGTCCTCCTCATTACCCTGTTCAGCCTCTCCAGATTTCCTGCCTTCCAGATCAGCTTGCATCTTCCTGGCAGTTTCTTCGTCTCTCGTCTGCTGAATGTTCTTTCTAATTTGCTCTTCCTCTGCAGCTTTCTTTTCCATTTCCAGGCGTTCTTCCTCAGTCACCTTCTCTACTCCCGAACCACCTGTTACTTGATCCAGCAAACCAGCTAATGCAAATTCATCATTTTGCATCTTCATGGCTAGCTCAGCATCGAATGCCACTTGATGCTTCTTTTTCGGAGGTGGTGGTGGCATCGGCTTCTTACCCCTGTCTTTGGGATCTGTGGGCTCTGCCACTTTCCTAACAGTTGGTTCAGGCTCCTTGATCTCCACTTTCTTTTCCGGAGCTCTTGCTGGTTTATCTTTGTCAGCAGATTTCACCAACCTTCTCCTCGTTCCCGGTTGAGGTGCCGGCTGACCTTCAGATGTAACCACAGTAGTGGAGGCTTTCTCGGGCTGTATGGGTGCCTTAGTGGTGGCAGGTGCTGCAGCAGGTGTTGTCATTTCGATCTGAGCTGGCTGTACTGGAGTCCGGGCTGCTTCTTGCTGCACCACTGGCTCGGACGTAGCAACTTTTTGTACTTCAGTCTGTCCTCTTGGTGGTAATGCCGAAGCTTGTACTGCTGGCTGGGTAGGCTGTGGGTTGGCTTCAGGGGGAGTGGAAAAATATGCATCAATCTCAGCATCGGGATCCTCTTCTCTGTTTGGTTCACCCTCGTAGCCTAGTTGCTTCTCGGCGCGCTGTAAATAGTCCTCAATGAAACTCTTTTGAGTGATTCTCCTCAGTTGGTCCTCCCAGTCCTTCTTGATCTTGGAGCAGAACTTACTCCGAACGTTGTTGTTGTAGTGCAAGACCTTCTTTCCATTTGCAGTACTATTACAGTATTCAAGTGCAAGCTTGTCCATTTCCATGATCAATTCCCAGTAGGAGTCCCTATACTGATTCATCATAGCTCCTACCAGATCCTTTTGAATTCCTTCCAGGTAGGACATGTCTTCTGCCAGATCGTACGTGAGATACAACCCAGCCTCAGTTTTGGATAATAAATTGAACTGCCTTTCATTTTTCTTTTTGGGTTTCCAGCCACCTTTGCGTATATCCACTTGCAGCTGGTCCCTTAATACTGCTATGTGCTGGGGAAATTCATCATCTTTGTTTGTTCCGTACCGTCCATACCTTCTATGTGTGAAGATGGTTTCAAGTACCTCATCTGCAGGTAATACTACTCCTTCTTCCAGAAAGGACTTAGTGATACTTGGATTGCCTTTTCCCCAGACCGTAGTCAGTTCTTCCCATTGATCACGTGCATCCTTGATCATTTTCCTCATTGTGTTCAACAATGAGGTGTTGCGGCTTTGCTCAAATTTCTCAGCGTTTTTGAGGCGTTTGTACAGATTGAAGGTCAGCTCTCGATGCCTGGCACGAGCCAGATCTGTAATCCACCTCTGCTCCACTGGTCCTTTTCCTTCAAACAGATACGGATTCCACTTGAATGGGAATGCTTCATACATCATGATGGCCCCACTGTTGATAACCCTGCTTAGATCCATCTGCTTGTGTTCGAAGGCCATCCGAACTTGAGGATCTACGATCTGGTTAGGGATGATGATGTCAAAGTCAGCTATATTTGGATCTTTCGTTCCTTTTTCCACATGCCGATTCCACACAGCCCTGTGCTCTCTGAACTTCAATTGGATGCGTTCATGGTGGACTTCAGGAGTTGTCTTTTCGTCTTCTTCTGGAGGGATATGCACGTCCCATCCCGGAGAAAGTTTCAATTTTTCATCCGTAGTGTGGTCCAGAGGTACCTTGTAAACTGATTTGATGGCATCTCTTGCGTCCTTAATCTCCGTTCGATCAATTGAGGCCTGCTTGCCAGCAGCCTCATATGTGCAGTCAGGTAACCCGATGCCTGATTGCACTACCAATGCATTCCTGAAAAAGGGCAAAGTGTTTAGATACATCCAAAATTTTTTTTTATAGATTTTCAAAGACTACTCAGGTGTGAAAATCAACATCCTCACATTTTGAGCTTTGCTAAGCTCGAAATGTGATTTGAGTGATTTAACCTTGAGTTTATTAAAAGATCCAAAGATAAGGTACTATGCCTTAGGACCTAGAAGGAGATAGCTTAATTGGATTATTGAGTCCAATCAAAAGGGGGAAATAGAAATAAAAATAAAAATGAAGTGGTCATTGGACCAAAAATTCCTTTTTTGTGGGCCATTGGGCCCAAAAGTTTGTTTTTCCAATTTTATTAAACAAGCTCGAGGCACTTGTTGAAAAAGGAATGAAAAGATGATGATGGAATGGATGGCTCGAAAATGGAATGTGCAATGGAGGCATGGCGGATTGGATTCGCTTTTCCCGGATTGTTTGGACTGTCATTGGACAGTTAAAACGTTCAAGCAAATGCAAACACTATTTTTAATTTTTGAAAAGGTTGACTTGATTTTATTTAAAGAAAAGTGGGATGTGTGTGGTCCCATTTTGGATTTTTGTAAAAAGGTAGCAGTTGAGGTGGCAGAATACTGCTACTTTACTCACACTTTTTAGTTCCATTGGGAACAAAAACACATTTGTCAACCCAAAATTCCTAGTACTATTTTTGTCTTTTGTGAAAATCCCTTTTTCTGAAAAGTGTGTGGTGTGCACTGAAACTGCCATATACACACCAACACTCCCACTTTATCAAATTGCAGTATACACACAACAGAGTACCAGCAGGGAAAACAGCATTAAATGATCACAGAGGCATGCAAACTATGCTGCTATCACACGACTCAAGTTCATTCTCCCCTCTTCAGCAAAAACTCAAGATCAATCATGCTATCATGCTTCATAAACCTTAAGTTCAACATAGCAAGACAGTTATGAACACAGGAACAGGTTCTCTTTAAGCATACTCTCACATACTCATGTCCCCAAAACTCAAAATAGAAACAATCACTCAAAGTTTACCAACAACATCTAGATATTCACAAATACCCTTATGCTCATTGGTATACCTTATTTCAGATTTTCACAGATATCTCAAGTGGCATAAATCCACATGAACCATACTTATGACACAGAAATAGCAGACAATGCCTCCTTAGGAACCCCTAGGGCACCCCATTCAAGAACGAACAACCCGCATGCTTCAATGATAATAACAACAACACCCCATTCTTCTAAATCATGCTCGGCCAACACAAAAATCACAGTGATCCCTAAATAAACACTGCCTACACTAAGAATCGCTTAAAATCGAACTAAAACAGAAGGAATGAACATAAAACAGCCCTATTTACAAAAATGGAAATGAGAAACACAAGAATGGCAAAACAGGGGCCTGCGCGCACTCGCGGAATGCAAAGGAGAATGGTTACCAGGGTTCGGTTTCCTTCGGGGGCGAAGATGAAGATGGAGGTTCCATTGGGTTCGCGAAAATTGGGCAGAGTAACGCCTGGAAGTGGTGGGAAACGAGTGCGAGGAACACTGTGGTGTTCTTCGGGGGAGGTTTTTCGTATGAGCAGTTTTCGCAAATTTTCTAAGTGTGGGAGCGTGGGGAAGAAGAGGGAGGCGGAGAGGTTTAAATACTAATGGGCCGGTCGCGGAACCCTAGCCCATTGTCGCGGAACAGGGTTGCGCGACCAGGCTCGGCGACATTAGAGGTGTCGTGGAATGTGGGACTTTGTCGCGGAGTCATGCACCGCGACAAAGTGTTCCGCGACAAAATGGCGAGGAAGAATGGAGTGGTGTGCCCGTGTCGCGGAATAGGAGCTTTGTCGCGGTGCAGTGCTCCGCGACAAGGACAGACAGAGTTCAGGGGTGAGTGAGATTTTGTCGCGGAATTTGCACATGGGCGCGATGCTGAGCATCGCGACAAAATGGTCACTCCGCGACAAAGACAAACAAGGTTTGATGATAAGGAGAACTTTGTCGCGGAGTTGCACTTGGTCGCGGAACGTTGTTCCGCGACAAGATAGTCATTCCGCGACAAAATTTTTTTTTTTTTTTTTGAATTTTCAAATTTTCAACGGTCTGGGCCCGAGTGTGATATTGGGCCTATGTCCATTTTATTTGAGTTGGGCCTGAATGAATTCAGTCCAAGTAAATTCAAATCATTGGGCCACTATTTAAAATAATCTACTTGCATAAAATTAGGTTGGGTCAGTTCCATTTATCTGCAGGATTTATTCCGGATCTTAAATTTCTTTAAATTCCGAAAATAATTTCTCAGATTTGTGGAATTTTCCCAACCAAGAACCTGGTTTTCCTTTCTTTTTCTGCTCCTTCTTTTTGGGTGGTTCCGAATTTCCTGCAAGACAGATAAATACCCATTAGGTTAGGTTTTCTCCTCAGTTCAACATCCTCACATTTAGAGTCTTGGTACTCTAAATGTTCAATTAATCTTGAGGGTACTTTTTCTGTTCTTGATTCGATATATTACACTAAACTAAATTGATCTAAGCTAATCTATGAGTGATCAGGAGTGTAATTCTCTTAATAAATGACGCTGCATCCTCCCCGGCAACGGCGCCATGAAACTTTTGACAATTTCCGTCCCACGAGCATTTTCTAAAATATACCAGGTTAGATTTATTAAATGAAAAGAGTTATGATTCACGGGAAAGGGTTTAGGGATATATCAAGATTATTAGTCTTTTTATTACTCAAGCATGGTGCTTTGGTTTCAAATGGCACTGTGGCCCTCTCTGTCATGAAATTTTGACATATCGCATGGCACAGCCGGGATAGGTTGACCTTCAGCCTGTCACACTGAGGATCCCCGGCAAATATGCCATGATACTTCTCATCAATTCTTGCCATAAGATTTCCTGCCATGAAACTTTTGGCTGATTCCCACTGCATGAGTATTTTCCGAAAAATCGTGATCCTGATTTAGTTCTTATTTAATGAAACCAATTTATGATGACGGGGTTGTGATTAGGGATATATTTATAAGTAGTCATGTTTTTATTGCTCGTGTGTAAGAAACAGTGGCCCGAAAGCGCACGGTGTCAAAAATTGCAGTAATTTATAGTAAGACCGGATCGTTCACTGGAGGATGTGCGATAGAAGCAGGGCCCACGTCATTTACTAAGATTTTCCACTCGGTTACTCAATTCAAGTTGAGAAATGACTAACAACTACTTGACATAATTTAAAATTAGATTATGAAGGCAATTAAAATAATGCAGATAAAATTATTCTAGAAAGCGAATTAAATTTAATCTAAGAAAGCAATAGAATTATTCTAAGAAAGTGGTAAGATTATCTAAGAAAGCAGATTTAAAATGACACAGAAGAGTCAGGAAGAAAATAATAAAGATTGGACAAGATTCAGATGAAACACAGTTAAACTTCCATTTTAATACACAGATTTTAGCTTGGGATAATCCATCAATTAGCTAATTCTCATGCTCTCTACACCATGTTCCCTTTAACAGACAGGTACTTACAGTAAGAGTTTACATGCTCTTAAGGCAACAAATTCTAAGATACTACAGACTCACAACTGCTCCCGTCAGAGCGTGTCATTTATCTGTGGTGGACAAGCAACACCTGACAGATCATTTATTGAAGTGTCAAATACTGCTATCATTCCCCCATGTCACACCCAAAGATTCTAATCAAGCCCTGAACTATCCCTTAACTCTCAGTCCTAGTAGCAGTTACACAACTCTCAATACAACCGAGTGACCTCTAACGAAAGCATTTAAAAGAAAGCGATAAAGAAAGCATTTAAAATCCTATCACTCGGAGGTTTTTGAAAGTTTGACCCTGGTAGTAAAAGAAAGCCTCCAGTCAAAATGACCGGATGTGGATCAAGAATTCCCTATTCTCGGTGAACCGCTCGCAGTGTTCACTTCCCGTCGGGTGGTTATGAGATACAAACTAATGAAACGAACTAATAAATTAGTTCGTTCCGGATGCACTCATTCAGGACTCAAAAATAGGCTTTGGCAGAAGAAGATAGCAGTTGAAAGAATACTCAACCCTACCTTAGAAAATAACCAAGGCCTGAATGTTGTTCCTCTAGTATTATCTGTCACACCTTATCGGAATCCAAGTGGAATCTGACCCAGTGCAATATTTAATACAAGATTTCCAACAAACAGCAATTTTGGAAAATAATAAATCTGAAAATCATTCCCTATCAGGTACTAGACTCTCAATTAAAACACAGATCCTTTCAGTCTAGGTGAGACCTAATCGCTGACTCTGCTTCTAATTTCCCCAAATCAACCCCAGTCGGATATGAATTAGTCATAACTGTGGAATTTATCCCTTACTCAGATCCGGATTTATAAATGAATTTTTGTTGGAAATTTATTATGAAACATCTGATTTAAAATCAAGACTCCTGTGTCCAAGGGAAGGATCCCAAAATAATGATGACCACAATATCTACATAATAATATCATGCATAAATTTATAGAGAAGTGTAAAATAAATAACCCAAAATATAAGGCGGGTTTAGACAGAAGTTGACACACAGAGATGAAATAGCCGGAGATGAGAAGAATTTATTTTGGCTAAAAAGATGACAAGAATAGTCAAGATAATCCGGACTGCAAACATCTGCTATCCAGGTCCTGATTATTCCAGGTGGGATGATTTTAGACAGCAGAGGATCTTAATAACAGTGATCGCTATCATCAAGACCCCTACTATCTGTGAAATGAGAGAAAAACCTACATGTTTTCTTACTGTAATACTATTCAAGCAATGTTGATCGACATCGTTTGATACTACTGCAGCTCAAAATTCAGGTTTGAAATTAAAATAAAGAGAAGAAACTGTATCCGGATAGGAATCAGCTGAGCAGCTATTATAATCCCAGATGGACGAACCGCCAAGGCTTCCACTGACCGCTATCCAGACCATGCAAAATAACATCTAATAATCAATATACAGACCACGAGCTAGTTATCCGTGTGGGACTACCCGCCAACATTAGTCTGTTATATCTCTTACTAGCTGTTTCACGCAACACGGAAAAGGTAAAAATAAATAAAATAAAATAAAATGTTTTGGGTCATCTTGCATGAGAGACATTGGTTTCTCATGCAAGGGTATGGAAATGATTCCATAATTACTCTTTATGGTCTAAATAATCTCTCATTCCATAATTAATTAATTACAGTCCGGATTATATACTTAGATCATAAGAGTTTAATCATTTGTAGAAAAATCTTTTAATGGGAATTTGAACAAAATTCTTCATATCAACTTAATCATGGGTTGAGATCATTGGATTTCAACCTCAAAATATTAATATAAAGGTTCAATTAATTAAAGGAGTGGGATGAAGAATGAAAATTTGGCAAAAAGGTGCCACCTTGTCGCGATGCAGAATTTGTGTCGCAGAGCGTGGCTCCGCGACAAAGGTTTCGCGACAAGGGGGTGGGCAATAAGAGAAATGGGATTATGAAAATGTAGGGTTTGCTTTGTCGCTAAGTAAAGAAAATTTGTCGCGGAACGTGGTTCCGCGACAAGGGGCATAGCGACAAAAAGGTTGAAAATTGGACAAGGCATAATTCTTGTCGCGGAACAAGAGGTTTTGTCGCGGAACGTGGTTCCGCGACAAGGTTGCTTCGCGACAAAGCCCTTCCAGAATAAAATCACAAGCATTTGGGTCCTTGGTCGCTAATCAGGATTTTGTCGCGGAACGTGGTTCCGCGCCAAGGGTGTTTCGCGACCAAGGGTTTTAAAATAATGGCCAACAAATGTTCTTTGGCACCTTTGTCGCCAAAGCACCATTTTGTCGCGGAACGTGGTTCCGCGACAAGAGTTGTTCCGCGACAAAAGTGTGTCCAGTACACATGTCAGAAAAGTAAAGTGGAACAGTGGCATGCATTATGTGTGATCTCACCCATTTCAGATTCAAAAGCTAAACTAAGCTCAAAATGACAAAACAGAACATGAATCTGGCTAGAACATGCTTAAACATAATGGAAATAAAACAAACTTAAAACTTAAGAGACCCTAATCTAAGCTTGGTCACCCATAAGCATGCAACATTATCCCAAGAAAAAGTCACCAAGCAGTGACATTAAAGTGCAAAACGAGGATCAAATGACCCAAGGAAAAAGAAAACAGCAAGATCCATGGGGTGTGAGACCCATTTCATGATTTTGGGACACAAATGGAGAATGTTTTCCCATATTATTAAATGGAGTTGTTCATACCCATGATTTGGGCACCACAAATCCTTGAACAAAAGTTTAGAACAAGAAATAAGATGTAAAACTGGCTATCTAACCAAAGTGCAATAAACTACAACTAACTAGTGCATGAATTAAATAATACAAGAAAAATCTAACTAAACTACCCTAAACTAAACTAAACTACTGAACTCCCCAACTTGTCTTCAAGAAGGTATATTTTCTCTAAAATTCTTCCAACCCTAGCTCAAAAGAAACACCTCATATTTATAGAGGGGAAACCCTAAGCTCATGGGCCTTGATTTGAGCCCATTGTGTCTCAAGACATCACACACATCACAGCTTTGTCTCGGAGCACCAAGTTGGTCGCGGAACACACTGCATGTGGCAAGGCTTCTCGACTGGGTCTTGTGTCTCTAAAAATGCATCTTTGTCGCGGAACGGACCTTTGTCGCGGAACAAGGCATCGCGACAAAGGTATCGCGACAGGTGGCTCTGGCTGGTCTTTTCCTTCATCTGAGCTTGCTTGGTCGCGGAACCCTCCTTTGTCGCGGAACCATGCATCGCGACAAAGGGGCCTCCGCGACAAAGGTGTTCCTGGGCCTGCCGGATTAGGCCAGATGGGCCGAAAGTATTCTTTTTGTGGGCTTTTCTCTCATTTTCCCATCTTTTCATTCTTTTTTCTTTTCTTTTCTTTTTCTCATGTTTTTGGATTTTTCTAACATAAATATGTAATAAAATTACATATTTATGCCTTTTTCACACCAGCTTATTATTTTTACAAATATGCATAAATCAGTCCAATTCGACTGCTTTCTTACTTAATGTAAGACCGGAATGCGATCAAATGCCCGTTTAAGACACGGAAATGGATTGAAAATAATGGTCATTTCTGGCCATTATCAAGCATTGTTCTGAGCAGAATGGTAGGTTGATGCTCATCGTCTAGTCCTGGCTTAAGGAGTTCGAAGGCCTTCTTCTCATCTCGTTCATTAACAAATGCTATCAATGCAGGTTCAATGTTGAACATAAAATTCCCTGCATTTTGGCATTCCTGAATGAACCTTTTCTGATTATCAGGATAAACGTCTTCCCTCCATCTCATGCATGATTCCAGGTCTGCTCTCTTGAACACAAGATGAGTTTTTCTTGCTTGATAAAATAATGGAGAGACTTCTGCTACCCTAAAGAGTTCCCTTACATTGTCTTTTCCAAGTCTTGACAAAATATCTCCCAGCAACTCAGTGGGTAAATGAGATATCTGAGTTCCAACGAGATGTGGATTCCTGGCATTTCTTGTTTCCAGAAAATAATATAATATGGAAAACAGAAGAGAACTTTTATCTAAAATGATGGAACTAACGATTGGAAAATGGGGTTTCATTTCTATTGCGAAGCTCCAAAAGTCTCAAATAGACAATGCGTCGGTTACAAACTAACGATTTCATAAAAGACTCTACAAATTAATCATTGTTTAAATGAGTTTAGAAAAACGGCTTTTAGTTATGAGAAATCTAAATGTTTAGTCTTTCCGATTTCTAAAGCCAGAATGAGCTTATCGAAAATTCAGAATCATGAACCCTAGGTCTAGAAGCGTAATCCGAAGACAAACATTGCAGAATAGAACAAAGAAATGTGAAATATAGGATGAACTAAATTGCTTACGGATTGTTCTCAGCCATTTTCTTCGTCGATTGGGTTTCTGAATGATCTTGCTTACGAAACTGGTTGAGAATGATAGAAATGGTGTGTGACGATTTCTTCTCGGAAGAGAGAAGAAAAGAAAAACTGATGAAAGAGTTTTGAAATGACAACTGAGAGGAATGAGTGCAGGGGTATAGCCGCCCTATTTTTATCTAAGGACCGCAGGGGTCAAGATAGTAAATCTTGTTTCTGCAGAGAGTAATGATTAAGCCTAAAATAAGCCTATTTGAAAACAAATTTATTTAAAATGACTCAGATAAAAATCTAGTGTAGAGGATAAGATCAAGTCATTTTCTTTTCACAAGAATAAGGCGAGAAGTACAGAATACATATCATCATCAGAGGGCTCAAAATTAAAGAAAAATTAAGAGGATACATAATCATTTAATTTTAATCTGAATCAGTTTCTAATTCTGACTCAGATTCAATTACATGTTCATTGAAATCTTCTCTTAGTCTTCTAATCAAACTAGTAACCTCACAACACAAACAATCAATGTTTGTGGCACCATAATTATAGTGTGGAGGTTCCCTAACTAAGTCCCTACTGTGTGGCGCTATGTAATCACAGTAATAGCGATGCCCTTGTCCCCGAAAGGGATTAGGCTCTTCTTCACTTTCAATAAACAACTTGCTGATCTTCTCCTTGATCTTGTGAATGTGTTCTTCCTCTTTAAGGATTGATCCAAGCAGATACAATCCTTCATCTATCTCTTCAAGGCTCTCTAAACTTAAAAGAATGAAGGCCTTGATGAAGATTGAAGGATGATGATTGTCTTCAATTCCAGGCTTGAGGATTTCAAACGCGGCTTCCTTGAGCCCTGTGTTGTAGAAGACCGAGAGTGCAGGTTCAAGTTTGAGCATGAAGTTCCCTGCCTCTCTGCATCTTTGCAGTACTTAAACGTAGTGAGCATCAAGTGTTCTCTCCGCAGTCATTTGCCTCTCTACATTTGCTCTCCTCCACACTACAGGCGCCTTACTTGCTCTAGCGAACTTCTTGCAAGTTGGGGCTGCTCTGGCTACATCCCTCATCTCTTCCTTTCCAAACCTTGAAAGAATATCTCCTAAAATTTCATCAGGAATGTCTAGAATGGAGGTTCTAGCATTGGAAGCTGCTGCGGCCATTCTGATTTCTGATAAAGGTTGTAGGATGATTGTTCTAATGTGGGAATGTTTGAGATGAAAGGAGAGAAGGATTCGACTAGATTTTATAGCAGAAAAACTAAATTCTGCCATAATTACAAGCGGTTGAAATGACGTGTGATGGTTGGTGTAAGAGAAGAAGAAGAGTCTGAAAAGGGTATTTTGGTCTTTGAAAAGTTTGAAAATCTATCCGTTCAGTATTCCAAGGTTCTCGCTTTGTCAATTGTCATCGCGTGGTTATAAAAACAGTCTCTCGCTTTGTAAATTACAAAGCGAGGAAAGATCCTTGTACAATTTTCAGAGAAAATGGTCACGCTTTGTATTTCGACAAAGCGCAGACATCAAACTCTTACAACTTATCAGATTTCATAAAATGAGAATTTGAACTGATCACCTCGCTTTATAACTTTTACAAAGCGTGAGTGAGAGTTGTTCTTTTTAAATCACGCTTTGTCAAAGTTAACAAGAGTGTGGCCTCAGAACTTATTCATACTTTATTTTCAAACACTTAATACTCAAAAACCCGGTTGAAGATCCGTATCTCATCCTTCTTCATTCCATCACAGCTTAATTTCTCGAATTCCTGAAAATAGAGAATAAAAGAATTAGAGATGGAAAATATATCAAAAGAAAAAGGGAAATACTACTCAGTTAACCTGGGTAGTATCCACCCCCCCCCCCCCCCTTTTTTTTTGAAAAGAAGAAATACTAAGGGTTATCCAAATATTCAGTTTGGATATTTAAATCTTGTTGACCAATATACTCCTTTAGCCTGTGTCCATTGACAGTCTTTTCTCCTTCACTGAGCATAATTGTGACTGCTCCATTGTCATGAACAGCTACAATGGGGAATGTCATGTCCACCTTGATCTGAGCTTACCTGGAAATAGTTTCAAACGAGAATTATAAAGCAAAACCAATTGCCCAACAGAAAATTCCTTATGTTTAATTTTTGAATCATGAATTTTCTTAGTTCGATCTTTATAAATTTTGCTACTTTCATATGCTTCCAGTCTCATCTCTTCCAACTTAGACAGATCAAACTTCCTCTTGTCTTGTCCTGACTGAAGATCCATGTTGAGCATCTTAATGGCCCAGTATGCTCTTTGTTCTAGCTCAACTGGAAGATGGCAAGCTTTTCCAAAAACTAATCTGTAGGGAGACATTCCTGTAGGAGTCTTAAAAGCAGTTCTATATGCCCATAAAGCATCATCCAGCTTCTTTGACCAGTCTTTTCTTGTAATATTCACAGAAGCTTGTAAAATATGCTTGATTTCCTTATTAGATACCTCCACCTGTCCACTTGTCTGATGATGACATGGTGATCCAACTTTATGATGAACACCATACTGTTTCAGTAACTTCTCAAAGAGTTTATTTAGAAAGTGAGATCTTCCATCAGAAATAATGGCACGAGGGGCTCCAAACCTAGTAAAAATATTCTTTTGCAGAAATTTAGTAACTTGTTTAGCTTCATTATTGGGTAAGGCTACTGCTTCTACCCATTTTGAGACATAATCAGCAGCTACTAGAAATATAGTGATTACCAAAAGATGGGGGAAAAGGTCCCATAAAATCAATTCCCCACACATCAAATATCTCTACTTCTAAAATTCCTTTCTGAGGCATTTCTTCTCTCATTGAAATGTTTCCCAATCTTTGGCATCTGTCACACATCTTTATAAGTTTCTGGGAATCCAAAAAGATAGTCGGCCAGTAAAAGCCACAGTCTAGAACTTTTCTAGCAGTTCTAGCAGGACCATGGTGGCCTCCTAGAGGATTCTCATGACACTTCCTAACGATTTGAAAACCTTCCTTTTCATGAACACAGCGCCTAATAACCTGATCAGAACAAAACTTAAATAAAAAGGGATCATCCCAATAGTATTTCTGAATTTCTCTGAAAAATCTTGACTTCTGATGAGAGTCTTTAAACTTTGGGACAATCGTGCAAGCTAGATAATTAGCAAAATCTGAAAACGAAGGACAATCAAATTGATGCAGCTGCAATGTATACAATTGTTCATCTGGAAATTTATAATTTACAACTTCCTCCTTCTCTGTTTTCTCCTCCAATCTAGAAAGATGATCTGCTACTCCATTATCTTTTCCTTTTCTGTCTTTAATAATAATGTCAAACTCTTGTAAAAGTAAAACCCATCTTATCAGCCTCGGTTTGGTTTCTTGCTTTGAGAAGAGATATCTTAATGTAGTATGATCTGTGTAAACTATGGTCTGAGCTCCAATAAGGTACTGTCTGAACTTGTCAAAAGCAAAAACTACAGCATACATTTCCTTCTCTGTAGTAGTGTAGTTTATCTGAGCATCATTATGAGTATGGCTAGCATAATAGATAACATGATGTTTGCCTTCTTTATGTTGCCCCAAAACAGCTCCTACTGTATTCTCACTTCCATCACACATAAGCTCAAAAGGTAGACTCCAATCAGGAGACTGAATTATAGGTGCAATGATTAGTTTCTCCTTCAAGGTCTTAAAAGCAGTCAAGCAATCTTCATCAAAGCTAAATGTCACATCCTTATGAAGAAGATTACATAAAGGTCTTGCTATTTTAGAAAAGTCCTTAATAAACCTTCTATAAAAACCAGCATGACCAAGTAAAAGTTGTTTTCTCATGATCTTCACTAGCAATAACTATTTGATTATAACCAGAATAACCATCTAAGAAGCTGTAAAATGGTTTACCTGACAGTCTTTCTAGCATTTGATCAATAAAGGGTAAAGGAAAATGATCTTTTCTTGTGGCAGTGTTTAATTTTCTATAATCAATGCAAACTCTCCAACCAGTTACTGCTCTTGTTGCAACTTCATCACCATGGTCATTAGTCACAATGCAAATCCCACCCTTTTTTGGTTACAACTTGTGTTGGACTTACCCATTTACTATCAGAGATAGGATAGATTATACATGCATCAAGTAGCTTGATTACCTCCTTCTTGACAACTTCCTGTATTGGTGGATTTAGCCTCCTTTGTGGTTGTCTGGATGGTTTGTATTCATCCTCCATCAGAATCCTATGCATACAAATGTGTGGACTGATGCCCTTGATATCTGTTATAGTCCAAGCAATTGCCTGAATATGATTTTTAAGAGTACCTACTAGAGCTTGTTCTTGTTCATCACTCAATTTGGATGAAATTATTACCGGAAGCTTCTTTTTGTCTGCCAGAAAGGCATACTTAAGATGTTCTGGTAATACTTTAAGTTCAAGCTCAGGTGGGTTTTCTATTGATGGAATTAATTTGCTTCGAGTTTGCACTTCCATCTTTAAATCAGATCCTTCTTTAGAAAGATCTGTTTTATCAATGTCATCCTCAGATTGTTCTGAAGATGACATATCCTCACTTTCTGATCCATCCTTGATTTCACCAGTCTCAGGATCAGCGAATCTAACCGCACACAAGTAAGCAAAAGTTGCATCTTCAGCATTTGTGAGTGGGGTGAGATTGTCAATTACATCAGTGGTAAAGAGATTATAGTAATCAAAAAGATTTCCCCCCTCCATAGTACTAGAATCTAGTCCCTTGCCCGCTACATTGGTTTCAAAAGCATTAAAAGGATATGTTGACATCTTCATCATGTCGAAAGTAACTTCCTGATCATCAACATGAAGTTTCACTATGCCATTCTTTGCATCAATCATGGCTCCTGCAGTCACCAGGAAAGGCCTTCCTAGTATGATAGGAATCCTGACATTTTCATCGATATCAAGAATGACAAAGTCAGCTGGAAAACAAAGGCCTCCTGTCTTTACTAAAACATCTTCAATGATCCCTTCTGGTCTGGTACTCGATTGGTCAGCAAAGAAGAGAGTCATATTAATTGGCCTCATCTTCCCCAAGTCCAAACGTCTGGCCATAGCAAGTGGCATTACATTGATGCTGCTTCCTAAGTCACAGAGCCCTCGCCCAGCTTCTTTACAGTTGATAATCAGAGGTAAAGTAAAACTCCCTGGATCTTCAAGCTTTGGAGGAATCCTCTGTTGAAGAACCAAGCTACAATTCTGATTTAAGACCACCATTTGCTGCTCTCCTGCACTTCGTTTCCCTGAAATCAATTCTTTCAGAAACTTAGCGTAAGTGGGCATTTCAGCAATTAATTCAACCAAAGGGATTGATATTTCAATGGCCTTAATCTTTTCAAGAAATTTCTTAAATTTAATTTCTTGAAGATCATTTTTGAGTCTCCCAGGATATGGTATCATGGGCATGTGTTCATGCAGTGAATCCTTTTTGTTACCTGTAGAGTTAGGATTATCATTACCTCCCTCTTTTTCCTTTGGAAAAGAGTATCCTGAGACATTCTTTTCCAAACCCTTATCCTCAAGTATCTGTCTTTGTTCAAGATGATCATCTTCTTCCATTGTCTGAACATCCTTAAACTTTTTCTGCTGCAGCAGCCTATCTCGTTTCTTTTCAAATTCAGGATCAACAACCTCTTTTCCTCCCCTCAATGTAACTGCCTTACATTGTGGATTTGTTTCAGAAAAACTTGGTAATTTTCATTTTTCTCTCTGCTGTAGTAATTTGGCCATCTCTGTTACTGAATTTTCAACATTCTTGATTGAAGCCTGCAGTTGGTTATTCGTCTCTGTCTGCTTAACAATAAACTCCTTCAGAGCATTCTCCACCTTCAAAGAATAAGTATTGTCTTGAACAACAGGATAAGGTTGCTGTGGAAAATTTGCAGGAACTGGTGCAAACTGTCCATATGGCCTATTCTGTTGGTTCATCTGTTGAGGAGGTCTTTGAGGCTACATTTGTTGCTGTGGATAAAATGGTTGTGGAGGACGAAATTGCTGCTGATTTTGTTGTTGTGGATTCAGAAGATGTGCATTTTGTGCGTTCTGAGTATTACCATAGCTCAGATTCGGGTGTTTGTTCTGGAATCCAGTGTAGTTGCAGCTCTCATCTTGCTTTGGTGCTTCCTGGATTTGTGGGCACTGATCATTGTGATGTGGCCCTGAGCAGATTCCGCACTGATACACTGGTTCCATTGGAGCAGGTTGAAGGATCATAACTGGTTGCTGTTGTCGCTGATGCTGAACTTGTTGACTTGTTTGCTGAGCTAGCTGTAGCTCAGCAATCTGTTTAGTGAGTGCTGCAAATTTCTCTTCATTTTTGTCTGTATGGATGACAAGACTCTTTCTTGTAGGAGATGGTGGGTCATCGTCTTGGAGGACTGCTCTGCTAGCTGTCATGGTGTCTATTGTTGACCACGCTCTATCAAGTGGCATCTGAAGTAATTGTTCCCCTCCAGTGGCATTAATCATCATCTGTCAAGTGTGAGTGAGTCCAGTGAAAAAGATCTTTAAAAGTCTTATTTCTGTGATACCATGCTGTGGACATCTCTTAAGCATATCAAAGAATCTGTCTCGAGCATCCTTCAAAGATTCTCCTTTTCTCATCTTGAAGCTAGAATTCTTATCTACCCATTCATCTACTTTGCTTTCTGGAAAATACTTGAGCAAGAAGTTTCTGACTAGTTCTGGCCAAGTAGCCTTCTGTTGAGCATTCAATGAATCATACCATTCTTTCGCAGAACCATCCAGAGAGAATGGGAACATTGCTAGTTGAATGGTTTCCCTTGAGGCTCTTCCTTTCTTCACTGTCTTACTTAGTTCAACAAACTTTTTGAGATGCAAGTGTGGATCTTCAGCACTCAGCCCATAAAAAGCTCTGGAAGAAGCTAAGTTTAATATACCAGGTGGTATATCAACCTCTTCATCGGTTCCAGCCAAATACTGATCCACGTTGGGTTGCCATGGTTGATATTGTTCTTCTTGAGGATTCGGAACAGGATTAGCAAAGTTTGGTGGAAAATAGTGTTGATGAATGAATTGTGGTGCAGCAGCTCTCTGTGGTGCTTGAAAATGTCCTCGAAGTGGCACATTTTGCAGATTGCCTGGTTGTCCATTTGGTAAGTTTCCAGGTCCGTCATTTTGTCCATTGTTAGCCATCCCAGTTATTGTTGAAAGATTCCTTTCTGCAAGATCTCTCTGTCTCCTTCTTGCACTTGCTCTGATCAGCCTTGTTGTTCTCTCAAGTTCACAATTAAAAAGAAGCAGAGGTGGCCTTGAAGATCGAGTTATTGTTTCGCTCATAAACTGTTGAGACTTCTCTGTGAACAAAATGAAAGAATTAATGAATTTGCTATGGTGTAAAGTAAATAATTACAATTAAACCAAAGAATATCTACGGTTCTAGAATTCATAACGCTACACCCTCCCCGGCAACGGCGCCATGAAGCTTTGAGGTAAAACCCGCTGCAATGCCCCCCGGCAGCCTTTACACTATAATCCTATAGGGCTGTTAAAAAGCTTGCCTAATTTTTCCTACCGAAAGTGCACGGTATCAAGCTGCAATATTTATTTTTAATTGTCGGGATCGTTCATTAGAGAGTTACACGATAGAAGTGTTTTAATAAGATTATTAGTTCCAGAATCTGTTTATGCTCTTGGTTTAAGGATGATGTAATGATGATTACTAAGAATTTAATGCTGAAATGTAAATGCATAAAGCTGTAAACAATAGTAAAGAAAACAATTGAAATGATGTTAAATGTTGTGATTATGTTCATGAGTTTAAGATAAGACGGACAAAATCAAATAGACGAAATAAGAATATGATGAGAATATCACACTTCAACGGTTAAAACATAATGAAAGTTTATTGAGATAGACAAATCCTCTATGCAACTTAATCAAATCTTCATGTCTTAAATCACTTCCCAAGACAAGTACTTGTGATTCAGTGTCATGACATTCTAAGCACGGAAATCATAGGATACTATCATCACAGAATGACCGGTCAGACTCATTCTGTGACAAAAGCTTTTTAGAACTGTCACTTAATCTATTTCTTTCGGACTCAGATTAAGCCTTTGACAACTCAAGGTCACTTCTAAATCATCTTATATTCATCTGAACTTGAAGTTGTTCTTTTTATTACTCCGGACCAAACTGATCTTATGACCCTATGTTGGATGTCCTCTATAAAAAGTGAAAAAAAAAACAAGTATTTAAATCTATCATCCAATGTTTTCATAAGACTCGTATCCTCAGAGTAATTCCTTCAAGTATTTGTAAGAAGTAATAGTCCTGTAAGTATACCAAGATTAAATTGCTATTCAAAATCCTTGACTTATCCGGACCACTCAGATTCATATAGATGCTCTAGCTTGAGAAATCTCTGTAAACAATTCCAAATACCCATGATTTAACTCAGGATTAGTAGACTGTATGAAGAATATTTTAATCTCCTACCCATAGCATATAGTGGTAACTATAAAACTATGGACCCTGGAAATTAGTCTCCCTAAAACTCTACTAATTATTAGGACAAAAGATTATTTTTGAAACATCTTTCCCTTTTAAACGACAGGTACTAAATGTACAACTAAAGAACAAGTTTGTTCTCTATTAACCTGAGTAAATAATGATTGAGAAAACTTATATTATCATCTTTCTCATTATACTCATGAAAATAGTAATATGAATTACGGTTATGAATTATGAGTTTGTAATTAAGAAGTAAGATTACCCATCATAGACTGGGAAATATCCCAAAATATTACATGTATAGGTAGTAATATATGTATAAAGAAACGATGAGGGTTCTGAGTCCTCTTAATCAAAATGCTAGGTTGTTTCCAAAATATACGCTGGAAACTAGACAAAATTAGGAAATAACTTTCCTATGAAAAAAGATTTGAGAAATAATTCTGCAAACTATGAACATTCAAATTTTCCGCACGCTATGTCTGTACAGCATGGAGGGAGTTAATATTCAAAGAATGTTCCTCAGATTTTGTTTATACAAAGAACTAAATGCCTCGCAATAATTTCTGTAAGAATGCGGCGAGGTATCCAATTCCTACTTATAAGATAGGGGTTATATATGTATAAAAAATAAAAGTGAGTATTTGATGCCCTACGAGATGGTACTAATTCTATTGCTATTATAGATTGGTTCTCTCGCTTTGTCAGAATGACATCGCGAGAGTATTGAAATAGCCTTTCTTTAAACAAAGCTGTCTGGATATATCCTCGCATCATCTTTTAGGATGAAGCGTGGCTTTATCCTTATGTGAAGTAAATGATCAGGTTTTATAACTGTCATAACTACCTTCTGTGATTTCTGTTCAGAAAGTAATGAGTACAGAACCTTTCACATCCAAATTCATGAACTTAGAGTTATTAATTCTTAAAGATTACCATGAGATGATTAACACTGCATGGGTCTTTAGGAACTTTCTGGAGTTCTGAACATTAATCTCTGTGATTTCTTCCAAATTTGCAATCAAGATATAATATCAACAGAAAATCGGATGAATTCACAATTCTGCCAGTTCATACCTAACTCGGTTACAATATTCAAATTTCTTGTGTAATTAGAACGAACAAATTACGAATTTAAGATATGGAGTTATTATAATCTTCGAGAATCTGATTATCGATGTGATGCAAATTCCAAAAATGAACATTGTAATTGAGGTTTATATTTCTCTGAAACAGAATTGAGAAAGGAAAATTAAAACCAGAGAGATAAGAAATGCACGATTTGATAACCGATCATTCTTCACGTATCTTGAATAACAAAGAATTAAAAACGAATACACCTGGAAGTCTGATTGCAATCAGAGTAGTGCAAAGGTGACTGAAGGAGTCGGAAGTTTAGATGATGATCGTCGTAATGGATGAACGTGAATTCCAATAGCAACTCTTCTTCCAGGGTATCCTCAAACTAATCTACTAAAACTATCTTCAAGAAAATCTACTGCGAAATTGAATTACAAATCTGAAGAACTTAAAGTAAATTGCAGTGAAAATTAAACCCTAGCTAACCTACCTACTGAATTCTAAAAATGGACCGGAGAGTAAAATTTGAGCTATTCTCTTCAATCTCCCGCCTGCTGAGCTGATCCCCCAAGGGTCTTATTTATAGATGGGCGTTGTAACTGCTTCAGCCTTGGATGATAACCGCTCGCATCAGAATAGCTCTCCTCTCGCTTTGTCCAGTTCCTTCAAAGCGAGAGTCAGAAATGTAATCATCTTTCTTGACAAGGCGAGGTCTCACAGTTTCTCCAAAGAGTTTGCTTCTCGCCATAATATCTAAAGATTTCTGCCTTGCACAGACTTTCTTTCCTCGCGATGTCAAACAATCATCGCGTGGACTTCAGCGTCTGAACATTTTCCTTAGATCTTTTCCTGATTTCGAATGTAAGTCCTCGCACCATTCGTTCTCTTTCCTCGCTATGTCTTTTTCCATTTCCCGCTGCTTTCCAGCTTAACTTCCTGCTGAATGACAAAGCGTGAATCAGTTCAAATAGAAACATAGTGTGCGAGACTTGCAATGAAAACTTAGAATTTCAAGCTATTTTCAGTGTAATTCCAACTTCTTCACAATCTTAGTTCTTCTTCCACCTTTTCTAATCTTCCATGATTATTCATTAAAAACTAATGGAATTAAGAACAAAAGATCATCATCAAGACATTAAATTGGACGCAAATGACAGTCATAAAAGACTGTCATCAAGTGGTTCCGACCGACCTCCGGTAAACTTCCGGCCAACTTTCCGGCGAGCTCCGTTTGACCTTCCCGCGATGCTCCGGTGCTCCGGCGGCTTCTCCGGTCTTCTTCCGGCGACGGCGATAGCTTCTACATCATAAGTGGGGAGTTCACTTCACTTCAATTACAAAAGATAATACAAAATGAAGTATCCTCCTTGACCAATCACTCTTCCGGGTTTACGGCATCGGTTCCCGAACATCTGCTTGCTCGAGCTGTAGGAGCAAAGTTGCTTCGGATTGGATAGTGGATACTCTGAATCAGCTCTACTTCATCCTTCAATTCCACAGAAGTCTTCGAGTTGTTTATTAAATTAATGAACTCAATTTAATTGAGAAATTGGTCCATATAATTTAATAGTTAAATTTTGACTTCCACGTCATTCCCTCCCCCTTCAAAAGCTTTGGACTCCAAAACTGATAAAGGAGTTCTGTCAATATCATCAGAATTGAATTTCAAAATGATGATCTGCACAAAACAGACATTGATCAGAATAAAACTTAACACTTATTTACTAGTCCTAAAATTTAAAGTACTAGCAAAATAAAATAAAATGAAATAAACAGAAGAAATATTATTCAAAATGAGTGTGGAATCTTCAGGCCCGGTTTCCATTGGAAAGTTTGGATTGCCTTCGGGTTTAACTCTGGATCCGAGATTCCTGCAGAAAAAGAACTTTCATTAGTTGAATCAATCTCATAAGTAATTGGAGCGTACGTACCTGATTGATTCAGACAGGTCTCTCGATGTTCCCCTTGGGTACCTGAAAAATGAGTATACAAATTAGACATGGTACCATTACAGAATTTAGAAAAGTTGTGCATGGGGACATCAAAATGCGACGAATTATGGAAAAATCCTGGAATAATCATTGAGCACTGCTTGGTCGAACTAGTTTCGACTATTTTTCCCTTGGATTTGTGTTCTTTCTTAGCTTTTCCTTTACGGGATTTATGATCTTCTTCTTCTTGTTGAATAGCCCGTAACAGGTTGTCGTGATCTGTTTTAGCAATGGTTGGGGAGACAGAAAAGAGCAGGTGCTTTACTCCGTCATGCTTGAATGAAATCAAATTATCCCTGTCGTAGTATATGGCACTCTTGTTGAATAGCCAGGGACGTCCAAGAAGGATGTGGCACGTGTTCATTGGCATGATGTCACAAGGAATCTCATCTTCATATGAACCGGATTTGATCGGGATGTTGGCTCTTTTGGTGATTCGTTCAAGACCATTGTTGTTCATCCATTGAAGTCGATACAGCTCTGGGTGATCCTCGACAGTTATACCCATCCTGCGAATCACATGAATACTGACGACATTAAGACAACTTCCACTGTCTACAATAAATAGGAAGGATTATCAAGAATTGTGCATCAACAGTGAAAGAGATTCTCCCTTTGTTGTAGACCAGGTGTCAATTGGTATGTTTTCTTTATAAACTCAGGAGATCGGGTAACCACAAATGACGAATATTAATGATCAGGACTTTAAGAGTATTCGGAATATTCACTTCCTTCCTAATCAGCGTAATCATCATAGTCTGATCCGTCGTCACTATCATAATCATAATTTGTAGCAACGGGTGATCCTTGTATGTCCTCTTCAGAATTGGAGGAATTGTGTACGCCTGACTTTGCACATGAGTGTTTATCAGAGTAATTTTCTTGGCTCCAACTCTGGTTATGAGTGTCATAGGTTCCCGTTGACCTTGTCATGCTGACATGAATAGTTCCAAGTCCACCTTTGTCATTTGACATATTAACCCTTGGGGATGGACCTATTCCTTTCTTCGAAGCTTCAATCTTGGCTTTCCCGGTTTTGACCTGCAGTCGTTTTTCGACAATCATTGCGTCGCCTATTGCTTGGTCAAGATTTTCATATTTGGCTTGCATCTGGTCATAGACTTCAAGGCGTAGGCCTGACAAGAAACGCTTCACTTTGTAGGGTTGTGAATATGGTGAATTTGCTAAGCCCGCCTGTTGCCTCAATTCTTTCAATCGTTGGGCATACTCTTTGACAGATTCAGTGCCCTGCACGATCTTGTAGTAATCCTGTTCGGCTTGTTGACGTTTATCCCATTGTTTCAGCCAACAACTTTAAGCATCATGTCCTATCATGGAGCATTGTGGACATGGAATATCTTTTATCGCAGTTTCCTTGACGGTATGAATAGATACAGATTTTTCCTTGTCAACTTTAGAGGTGGATACCGTCTTGACTTTTGGGGATGGGACGGACGAAGGTGGATACCGTCATATACAATCTTATGATCTGTGTTAGGATTAAGCGACGTCTGCTTGGTGGAGCTCAGAGTCTTCGGAAAATTTGAAGACTTGGTAGTCCGCTTAAACCCAAAGTCTTCTTCTAGAATATCTGCAATCCGTTCATCCAGGGTATGTTGCAGCTTTTGTTCCACTGTTCCAATTACTTGTTCATAAATGGATTGTGGTTCAGTCATTTGCTGTTGTACCTTTCCTGCAACAAGTTGAATTTGTGCGGTAAGTTTTTCAGATAATTTATCCAATGCTAAATGAAATTTATCAGATAAATCTTCCCTGTGACGGATGATCATCTCTGTGATTTCATTACTCGAAGTGCTGGCAAATTTATTGGATATTTTCCGTTCAAGCCATTCTTCGAGTCTCATCATATCATATTCCAGCTTTCCGTCTGTTTCTCCTGCAAACTTCTCAAATTCATTTCTTAAATTTTCAGTCAGTTGAGATTCAATGTTTGCAGATAAATTTGCACAATGCTCATAAAGACTGGAATGGATGACTCTGCTTCTAAGATCAACTACGGTAATTTCCTCATGAAGGACCACAGCTTGGTGCTCAGTTCTCTTGTCTAAGTCGATCACGACCTCATCAATCTTATGATTGAGCTTATCGGTATTGCTCTCTAGCTTACGGTCCAGCTGTTGCACATTTGCTGTAAGACCTGACACTTCAACGTTTAAGGCATCAATTTTGGCATTAAGACTTTGATTCATGCCTTGAATGCTAGTGTTGAGGCACTTAAGCAGTTCCATCATAGCTGAGTCAGTTGTACCTGCCATTTCATCAGCTGAATCTACACAAAACAAATCAAACTATATATATAACAAGTTAGTAGCACTTATACAACAGTAAAATTTCTCTCGGGAAGCACTCTCAGTCTTTGATCACTTGGCCCGATGCTTCCGTAGAGATATCAACCGCACCTGAAATTGAAGTTGAAAACAGGACTGTTGTTTGCACACTACTATGACTCAACAGAAACAGAAATAAAAATAAAGAAAAGATACTGAAAATATGTGATCACAACGTAAGGATTCTATGTTACTGCGATTAATCACTATTGCACTTCAAATTCCAAATCCTCACAAGGGGTTAAAAATATCGAGTGGAGTTCAAAATTCTGAAAAGAGTCCTCACTGCACTCGACTCCCAAATGATCACACAAGGCTCCCTAGTATATCAGTATATCAACAACTCAATGCACCAATATAATGTGATTTAAATTTTCCCGGAGGAATTTCAACAGTTCGATTTCACTTGTTGAGTGAGGAACTTTAAGAGCAGAACATTGCCTGATTAAAGCTTCAACTCAGTGTTCGTACCAATGGTAGAGGAACCAAGTGCCAACTGTGTGTATCCAACTTAGGAAAAATTTTGATCACAAAATAAAAAATGTGATGCGGGTTACTAGAGGATGTGGTTAATTAGACCGCATGGGATGTTTAGACCGCATGTATTTCTCACACTTAGATAAAATTTTCGCTTTGTAGGGTTGTGAATATGGTGAATTTTGTAAGCCCGCCTGTTGCCTCAATTCTTTCAATCTTTGGGCATACTCTTTGACAGATTCAGTGCCCTGCACTATCTTGTAGTAATCTCGTTCGGCTTGTTGACGTTTAGCACTTTCAGGATCTTGTTCTTTTTGCACAGTCTTACCTTTATCCCATTGTTTCAGCCAACAACTTTCAGCATCATGTCCTATCATGGAGCATTGTGGACATGGAATATCTTTTATCGCAGTTTCCTTGATGGTATGAATAGATACAGATTTTTCCTTGTCAACTTTAGAGGTGGATACCGTCATGACTTTTGGGGATGGGACGGATGAAGGTGTTCGTCCTCGGTCATATACAATCTTATGATCTATGTTAGGATTAAGCGACTTCTGCTTGGTGGAGCTCAGAGTCTTCGGAAAATTCGAAGACTTGCTTAAACCCAAAGTCTTCTTCCAGAATATATGCAATCCGTTCATCCAGGGTATGTTGCAGCTTTTGTTCCACTGTTCCAATTACTTGTTCGTAAATGGATTGTGGTTCAGTCATTTTCTGTTGTACCTTTCCTACAACAAGTTGAATTTGTGCGGTAAATTTTTCAGATAATTTATCCAATGCTAAATGAAATTTATCAGATAAATCTTCCCTATGACGGATGATCATCTCTGTGATTTCATTACTCGAAGTGCGGGCAAATTTATTGGATATTTTCCGTTCAAGCCATTCTTCGAGTCTCATCATATCATATTCCAGCTTTCCATTTGTTTCTCCTGCAAACTTCTCAAATTCATTTCTTAAATTTTCAGTCAGTTGAGATTCAATGTTTGCAGATAAATTTGCACAATGCTCATAAAGACTGGAATGGATGACTCTGCTTCTAAGATCAATTTCGGTAATTTCCTCATGAAGGACCACAGATTGGTGCTCAATTCTCTTGTCTAAGTCGATCACGACCTCATCAATCTTATGATTGAGCTTGTCGGTATTGCTCTCTAGCTTTCGGTCCAGCTGTTACACATTTGCTTTAAGACCTGACACTTCAACGTTTAAAGCATCAATTTTGGCATTAAGACTTTGATTCATGCCTTGAATGCTGGTGTTGAGGCTCTTAAGCAGTTCCATCATAGCTGAGTCAGTTGTACCTGCCATTTCATCAGCTGAATCTACACAAAACAAATCAAACTATATATATAACAAGTTAGTAGCACTTATACAACAGTAAAATTTCTCTCGGGAAGCACTCTTAGTCTTTGATCACTTGGCTCGGTGCTTCCGTAAAGATATCAACAGCACTTGAAATTGAAGTTGAAAACAAGACTGTTGTTTGCACACTACTATGACTCAACAGAAACAGAAATAAAAATAAAGAAAAGATAATTACAGATGTTAATACACTGAAAATATGTGTTCACAATGTAAGGATTCTATGTTACTGCGATTAATCACTATTGCACTTCAAATTCCAAATTCTCACAAGGGGTTAAAAATATCTAGTGGAGTTCAAAATTCTGAAAAGAGTCCTCACTGCACTCGACTCCCAAATAATCACACAAGGCTCCCAAGTATGTCAGTATATCAACAACTCAATGCACCAATATAATGTGATTTAAATTTTCCCGGAGGAATTTCAACAGTTCGGTTTCACTTGTTGAGTGAGGAACTTTAAGAGCAGAACATTGCCTGATTAAAGCTTCAACTCAGTGTTCGTACCAATGGTAGAGGAACCAAGTGCCAACTGTGTGTATCCAACTTAGGAAAAATTTTGATCACAAAATAAAAAATGTGATGCGGGTTACTAGAGGATGTGGTTAATTAGACCGCATGGGATGTTTAGACCGCATGTATTTCTCACACTTAGATAAAATTTTCTTTTCTTTTGGATCAAAGGTGCCTCTTGCTTGTAGGGATGCGGTTTAATGGCTTTTCTTCAAATGAGATGACCGCACCAAGTAGTAGAGAAGGCAACAATTTCTTAGCCACTATTGTTGACTTTCTTCACCCTTATCCTTAAGCTAATGATGGATTACATTCTTCAATGGCTAGGTGGGTGTAGGCTTTCAAATCTTGTTCCCTTGTAACCATCCAAATGTTCAGCCCTTGATCAAAAACAACTCATGAACATGGATGAAGATCAACAAGGATGATTATGAATAAGCAAGGTGGTGGACAAGAACAAGATGAACACTAAATTTTGATTTTGGAATTTTTGATGCAATCAACAATTAATAACTTAAACACATAATCATACTTGCATCATATACCACATATAACAGCCCAAAACACAAGAAAAATAAGATCAAAGACCAAAAGTTTGGAAATTTTCGGATTTTATCAAGAACAAACACATAAACTTGATTTGATCATAACTTTCTCATACAAAGTCCAAATTAAGCAGATCATATATGAAAATTCATCTACTCAACGAGAGGAATTCAAATATATGCCCAGATTTCAAAGACTCCAAGTATTGAGTTCAGAAACGACCAAAACAGATTCTGAACGAATTTGGGGCTTTCAAATTTTTGATATTTTTGGGGTTTTTTGGTTCTAAAAACTCAAGAAATATCTTATCTTAGGCTATGATATCAAAATTTCCAAACTAATGCCATGGATGTATAGGATACATTCTTGAAATACAAAAGATAAATAAGCTAGTAGGTGGTATGTTTTCCACCAAAAGAAAAATAAAAGAAAAGATAGGGAAGCAACCAACTCAAGATCCTAACAAGAGTAAGCAAACAAGCTCCTATGTCTTGCCCTCAATACTTCATTAGATTCAATTGTTGGTGATAATCCTCTTGGATAGCTTCAAGTTCAAGATGATGAAGAATCAACTCAAGTTGACACTTTCATGGCAAGAACACTCCTACGTTGTACCCTCTATATTCCATGCTTCACAATTGTTGATTGATAAACAACATAGAGTCCTTCAAGCTCTAAGTGTCTGAAAACCCTAAAATGAGATGTTCATTGAAGGGGGATGATCTTTTGGAGTGCTTGCAAAAGACAAAGACTTATCATTCAACAAAAGATGTGTTACAAAATGAGGGGAGGTCATATATATAGACCAAGCCCATTAAACAAGCCTAATGAAGGATTAAACAACAAAAGAAATGAAGAAAACATCAAAAATTGGCCTAGGTGCGGATTGTGAAGGTTGGTGCATGGTGGTTAGAAGGTCGGTACATGTAAGCTACAGGGTTGGTACATGCACATTACAAGGTTGGTGCACGTATCTGATGCGGTTTAGACGATGCGGTTTAGACCGCATCGCACATGTAGACCGCATCACCGAATTGGTACACCACACCGACAAAGTTGGTACATGGCCGCATGGAAGTTGGTGCATGCACTATAAGGTCGGTACACGCTTGCGGTCTAGACGATGCGGTTTAGACCGCATCGGTACATAACACCAACAAGGTCGGTACACGGCCGCATGAAAGTTGATATTCCGCGCCAACAATGTCGGTACATGCGCGCATGGAAGTTGGTATATCGCACCATCTTTCATGCCTTAGCCAAATTTTGGGGCATTTAATCCTACATTGTTTATGCTATTACAAAATAATATCCGGTCATCTTCCGACTTGACCAAAATTTGTCGGGCGACCGGCGGTGGTTCCGGCCGACCTCTGGTAAACTTCCGGTCAACTTTCCGGCGAGCTCCGTTTGACCTTCCGGCGATGCTCCGGTGCTCCGGCGGCTTCTCCGGTCTTCTTCCGGCGACTCTCCGGCGACTGCGATAGCTTCTACATCATAAGTGGGGAGTCCACTTCACTTCAATTACAAAAGATAATACAAAATGAAGTATCCTCCTTTGACCAATCACTCTTCCGGGTTTACGGCATCGGTTCCCGAACATCTGCTTGCTCGAGCTGTAGGAGCAAAGTTGCTTCGGATTGGATAGTGGATACTCTGAATCAGCTCTACTTTCATCCTTCAATTCCACAGAAGTCTTCGAGTTATTTATTAAATTAATGAACTCAATTTAATTGAGAAATTTGTCCATATAATTTAATAGTTAAATTTTGATTTACACGTCACGGGGACTTGACCACTAGAATAAGTACACAACCCAGTAAGGGGGTGAAGTTCTTTATTTCCATGTTTAAAAAGCTGGCATACAGTTAGACAATTGTATTCTATTAGACGACGAGCAGTGAGAGAGAGGTTAGAAAGATAACCGAATCGGCTAATGGAAAACATGTTAACCGGCATTTTTGTTTTTTACATTTCTTTTTTTTTAAAAAAAATATTTCACTTCAGATTTTGAGGTTAACCGGCCGTTCTTTTCTATTTTATTTTTTAAATCCACGGTTTAATTTGTTCCCGTTTCGCCTTATTATTTGCCGATTTTACCACATTTGCAGGGATTTACAATTAAAAATATAAAAAAATGACAAAAAATAAAATATCTATTTAACTTCGAACCGGAGAGGTTCCCAATGGTTGCAATTCCACAAAATGGAGGAATCGAAACCAGAACCGAAACGGATGGTTTAATCCAAGATTGTTAAGATCCGGATCATATATGGGATCGGTTTTCTCTTTGCAAGATCGGGATCTAAAATCTTATGAAATTGCAATAAGTGATAAACTCAATTATGCATACTAACAAGTAAAAACATTATTTCGTATGTTTATTAATCTTACAAGTTAATTAATACAATACAATACAAAAACAACACAATTAAATATAAAATATTTCCACATATATATTATGTTTTTTTTACACATCATATATAAGGAACACAACTACACAAGTTTTTAAGTTTAAAATTAAATAAAAAAAAAGGTACTTTGATCCCAAATCATAAAATACTACAAAAATTTTAAACGTTTAAAAGGGTATGATCGTAGGATCTAGATGTAATGACCCAAATATTTATAACCCAATATCAATAGTTCAATTACATTTTTAACCCAGACCCAATCTTCATTAACCTAACCAATAGCCCAACCCACACCTATTCTCCCCTTACTTTCTTGATGGAACGGGAATTTGAAAATAAGAAGCAGAAAAACGAGGCTAGGGCGGGCTGGAGATGGGAGGAAGGGAAGGAAGAAGAAGGCCGCTCTTGATGAAGAAAGCTCGAATTCTCGTCGAATTTATACAGGCAAGGGATTTATGTGTATTTGAATGTGTAGGGGTTTTCCCATTCTTCTTCCCCTCTCTTTTTCCCCAATTTTTCTCCTCTTTCGTTGAGATGGCACGAGTGGCTGTGGAAGGGGGATACGCCGGTGGTTCAGGCGGTGTGGTGAGGAGGTCGTGGGGGTGGAGGGCGTCGTGCGGTACCGCGCCACGCCTGGCGGTGCAGCAGCGAGCTGCTGCCCTCTGTGGAGGAGCAGCGCACAACGCTGCTGTGATGATGCCGTTGTTACGCTGGCGCTGCTGAGGCGTGGCGGCGGCGGCGGTAGAGGCGAGGTGGTGGTGGTGATAGCCGGATCTTCTTACAACCATTTCGATCTTTTCCCCCCTTATTATTGTGCGATTATTTTCTTCAATGTCTTCGTATATATATGGAATTGCTTATATTGAATGTTGTATGTCTTGAATATATTAGACTACCATTATCCATGACCACCCCAACCACCCAACCATCCAACCATCTCATTATTTTATTAATTCCTCTCTCTTCCAACTCATCAATATCCATCCCAACCCAACCACTTCAATTTTACATACTTTATCAATAACCATCCAACCATCCAACCACAATATTATATATAATTATTTTTATCTTTTCAATTTTACATTATGTTGAAATATAAAAAAATTAATGTATTAAAAATATAAAATATTTATTCTTTATTTATTTTTATTTATATAAATTTTAAAATGGGTTAAATATATCAAAATTGAGATATTACGTATTTAAAAAAAGTATAGGAAAAGTGGTCTCTATTTGTAGAGAATGAAAAATTATAAATTTTGGTATATTTTTTTATTTATTTTTATTTTAAAATATAAAAAATATAATGATTTTAAATTTAATGTTTTAAATTTTAGTTGACCAATGAGATTGAGACTAATGGCTCAATCCCATTGGCCAATGTGATGGAGACCAAAGGGTCTCATTTTAGTTTTGGTCGACCCAAGGGGAGAGACCTCTCAACATTTTTTCTTTTTTTTTTTAAAATTAATGATGATGTGGCGGTTGGGTTGGGGGTGGGAAGGGCATGGTTAAATGTAGTCTTAGGGATTTCTTGTTAGATTTGGTATTGAGCCTTGTCGAAAGAATATTGGAAGGATGGATTTTTTTTATTGTTTATAGGGGTAATTATTGAGTTGTAGGAATATGAAAGAATTGAATAAGTGGATGGTTGGGTATGGTGGTATGTCGATAACTGGGTTGTAGATACTTGAATGATAATTGTGGCTTTGCTTGGATAGTTAGACAGTTAAGGTTTGCAAGGTCAATATGTGCTTATTTGTTTAATTGGGAGATTGAGTTGCTTAATAAGTGGTTAAATTAATAATTACTGGATATTGAGATAAAACGAATTGATATGAGATTTCATGTGTTGTTTATAGGAGGAATAGTGGAATGAGATTAATTGTTAATTAATTTGAGTAACCGGTGTATGGCTTCTATTAATTTGGAGGAATTCTTGGAGAATTTGACTATTTGTTGAGCTAATAGGCAATAGATGATCTCTTGGTAAATATATTATATAAAGTTGATTTATTGGTGATGGTTGATTAAACGGGGTATTTATGAAATCTTGAACATATGAGTAATATAGTGAGCATTCGACATTTATTAAGTACTTGGTAATCTTCGGGTATTGGAATTAACGTGGCATAATAGAATTTACTAGGTGTCGGGTTTTTAGTAGATTGAATTATGATGGAGTAATTTAGTGAATGGTTGTTTTGGTTAATTGTTGATTTAATTGGTGGATTATTGATCTTGGTTAATTGTTGGTGCATTTGGGGTTTTTGCTTGAAAGTATTTAAATATAGGGCTGGAGAAAAATATCGAATATACCGCATACCGCACATATCGTGCCGATAAAATACCGAGAATACCGAAATTTTCGGTATACCGTAATTTTCGGTACGGTATGATACCGTACCGTAAGATTTCGGTACGGTAACGGTATAAATTTTTTGATACCGCGGTATACCATTACCGTACCGAACTTCGGTATATACCGCGGTATCGGTATATCGGTATGTACTGATTCTTCGGTATATCGGTATATACCGCGATACCGGTATATACCGCAATACCGATATGCTGGTATATAGAGAATGTTCGGTATGTCGATATATACCGCAATATCGGTATGTCGGTATGTAGCGAATGTTCGGTATGTCGGTATATACCGTGATACCGGTATATCGGTATGTACCGAAGGTTCGGTGTACCGGTATATACCGAACATACCGAAATATCGATATGACAACGGTATGGAAATATTTCATACCGAAAATTTCGGTATACCGAAGATCGGTATACCGAAAGGTTGTAACCACCCGACACAATCTTGATAGGGTATGTTCAAAATCTCCTAATTTTTTTTCTTTCTTTTCCATTAACTTTTATCTTATATTCCGCATATTAGATTGCCATAGTAGTTTTCATTAAAACTTCGAGGACGAAGTTGATTCTTAAGGAGGGTGGATTGTAATACCATAGAAATTACCCGAAATAATTGTAATTCACTAAAGAGACTTTTATTAAATATTTAATCACTTGCTTAAAGAATTAGTATATTGATTTTTCTACAAAACAACACTTGAAAAACTATATATGTAAATTTGTCTTTTCCAAAAGAAATATGAATTTCAATATCATGGGTAATAGAATTATATAGTTTATGGAATTTTTTTTTTTAAATCTATTGTTTAAATTATATATATAAGTTTTTATATATATACACATTGGTCTTGAAAATTATTATGAGGATAGTATGTGAATATTTTAAGTACTTTGATATTCATTATGGAATAAATTTTTATAAAAATAAAAGTATGAGTTTTTATGTGAATCTATGAGAATTAACTTTTATATATAAGAAAATATATTCATAGATTATAATTTTTATTTGATGATGATATGAAGACTTTGTGGTTTGAGTATTGTTATGAATAAAATAAAACCATGCAAGTATATTATTATTATCTTTTTGAAAGCACATTAATATAAATACAATACTTGAAATAAATAAATAAATATTATATTATCGTATCCAACTCATTGAGTATAAATGCATGCCACTAAATAATGGCAAGAATAATGATTTTTGTAGACAAGCTAATACTTCAATCATTTTCATGATACACTACTTACACAAATATAAGGTTAAAAGCAATTGCAAGAAATTTTCTTCCTAAACAAATAGATGAAAAATCCACATGATTAACAAGTGTCCTGGATGAATGGCTAGCAAAGAAAGGTGATCAATTATCTCTTGAACCCACCAAGATTAATAGCCTCCATAATAGGCAAACCATTATGTTAATAGACAACATGATGGACAAAATTAATAGCCTCCAAAATTAATAGCATCTTTGTTAGGCTATAAGGACCAAATGAGTGGATACAAATACTCTAACCATTATTGCTCAAGACACACTTAATTGGATGATTGGTGAGGTTGTAATCACTCTCACAATGTGTCATGTTCAATTGTTCAAATCTTAGCCTATAAATAGAGGGAGTTTCTAGCCTTCAAACACACCAATCTCATCCATCTCATTAGCCAAATTCACTACCCATTTTATTCTTCAAAGTTCTCCCACATAGTGAGCATATCTTAAGGATTGTGGAGTCTTGTAGGCTTGGCAACCTTCATCATTCTAAGAGTTCTAACTCTTTCTCAACACTTGGTTCGTAAGATATCATCCTTGAAACTTGTATCTTAGAGATCTAAATCTTTTATTTTTATACTATAAATTGATTTCCCTCTATTTGTCGAATTTCAGCGAAACCCGTAATTTGTGGTGCGAATCTTGTGTTATAACGGTCATTATCTTTGAATCTCCTTGCTCTTATACATCTATTCAGTAAGTTAACACTCTCTACTTCAAGTTTTGGAGATCCCAATCCATGTTTTAAGAATACAAAATTAGAATTCCCACATTATACCAAAATCTGTCAGTTTTTTGTTTACGTAAAGATCCATCTTTTTAAACTATTTTGGTTCAATATCCCTCAAAGGTTCCTTCATAAAACTTGTTCCTTATTGAGTTGAGTATATTTCTGGAAACTTTTATAATTTTTAGAAATCGTATGAAAAAGTTATGGGATCCGCTTTATCGAAAGGTCGAAATCTCTTTTTGTTGAAATCTAAGAAATAATAGTGTTTTCTGAAATTCACATTTTTGAAGGTCTTAAGTGTCTCAAAGCCAAATGGTTTCTTCATGAAAAATATTTATCTATGTGTTATCTACCTTGTGGTAAAAGTTTAGAATTTTTGGTCGTGAATTACTATTTTTAAAACCTTTTGAAAATTATAGAGTCACTATTGAATTTCTGGCAGAATACATGTTCTGAAAAGAACTCAATTTTTGAAATGTTTCCATACCTTATTTTGAAAAGTGTAAAACATGAAACTTGTTCAACTATGTGTTGAGTATCTACAGTTTAAATTTCATAGCAATCGCCTTTCATATGAATTTTTAAACTGACTTGGCGTAAACTGCGATGTTGGACTTGATTTTTGGTCCGAATGAGAAATTGTTGGATTTTGAGATCTATGAAATGATATTTCTATATTTATGAGATATTGATATGGGAGTTAAATGCTGAAATGATAATTGGCATTATTGAATGCCCTTGTGATGAGGTTACTCCCTTGAGATTGTTGAAAACTCTTTTAAAGAGGATATTATGTGGAAAATTGTGGAAAACTCTTTTAAATCCATTGTGCACTATTAACTTGAGTAAGATGCCATACTTGATAGAGGGCTAATGCACTAGGGATGTGTCTTGCGGGGCCTCCCCCTCTAAATATGCCAAGACGGCATTGTTGTAAATTGTGCCAAAACGGCGTTGTTGCATGTATGAGTCTATACTCTTGGGTGTATCCGTGATGGGTTACCCGAGGCTCCGGAGTGTGTCTGTATATGAGTCCGCTGCATGCTGATCATGACTTATGATCGATATGATATGATATGATATGATATATGGATAATGGTGTCCTCTTGTGCATAGTTGCTACAATGGTAAGAATGAAAGTTATTTATTTTGTTAAAGGTAATGTGTGTGATCCTTTTTAAAAGAAAAAGTGAATTATTTTTTTTAAATGAGTGTCAACCACTATTTTAAAATCCACTTCTTAAAGTGGAGCGGGTTGACTTACTCAGTACCATTGTACTGATAAAAAGTTGGTGTGTTATCTTTTTACAGATATTGGAGCTGACATGTGAACTGCATCTCATGACATGAGCATTTGGGGATGGGATTACCTTTCATCAAAAGATTGTTGCTTTAAGGAACCACGTACTTTTAAATATTAATGTCATATATATCGCCTTTAGTTTATGCTTCCGCGTGAGAAAGAACAATGACTCTGGTATTAAGTACTTTAAATTTTCTTATGTCTATATTTTATAAAATTGGCAATTATTTTTAAAGTTCATACTACAAAAATTTATATTTAGCCGTAGCACTTGTCAATTAAGTTAGCCAAAGGGCGAGCCTGACTGACAAGTGTGGCGGTAACATTCTGAAACCTTATGAGGATGAATTTCGGGGTGTTACAAAGGTACGGCACGACAACGGTATAAAAATTTTCATACCGTAAGGTTCGGTACGGTATACGGTACGGCAAAATTTTTTTGGTATACCGTACCGACCCACCCCTATAAACCCTAATCGGTATTTAAACCGATTAAATTAAGTAATATGAGTTTCATTGGTTTGTATATTGGGAAATTGTTTGGAGATTTTATACTTACTGGGATTCATAAATTGTGCCCTCTATATCCTCACAACCCAGAGGTTCTGATGAATGAGTTGTCCTGTAATACCCCAAAAAAATAACGGTCACGATCCGGAAATGCAACGGTAACTATATTTTGGAAGCAAATTATTTTCAACAAGTGGGAATTAGAATTTAACAAGGGCAAATTAGAGTAAAGGACCCATTTTATTTAGTTTGTATTTTAAAAAGACCCATTGCAAAAAACTTACAAAAAATGACCCATTGCAAAAAACTTACAAAAAATGACCCATTTAAGTTTTGACTTTTAAATATCACCCCACACAACTTCCCAATAATTTTATCTTTAAGTATGAGATACACTCTACAACTTGACTTTCTAATTATCAAAAATTCCCTTTATTTTGTAAACCCACTACAATAATTAACTTATAAAAAATGAATCAAGAACAAATAAATTCATTAATATACGAATATGGAATATATTTACAAACTATGGAAGAAAGAGTTGAAAATTGGAATGACATTGTTTATACTATACTCATATTTTTAACTGAATATAATCAAAAAGTATATCCCTACTCAGAAGAAAAAAGTTTTTGGGACAGAATAATTTTACTAAGAATAGGATCAGATAGTGAAAATTATGATGAAGAAATACCAGACAATTTAAGTAATTATGGTGAATATTATTTTTCTGGTTAAATACAACCAGTAACACAACAAAATTAATTAAAACATTTTTATATTCAACCCCTTTAACAATTTGGTATCAGAGCCCAGAACGATTAATTTGGACATGAGTAATTATAATAATAATAATGATCATATATTAAACAATCATATGACAAGATTAAGAATAGACACTTCAGAACAACTATACCCAGAATATATTCCAACAGCAAGATATCCTTTAGATGAAAATCAAGAAATAGTTTATCCACTAAATATGATTAATCCACTCGATACTGAAAACTATATAATAAATAGAAATGATGAATATGCACAAAATAACACCGATAGCTTGATGATACAAGCAAGAATTGAAAGAGCATTTCTAAATAGAATAAGAGGATTAGAACCACAAATAAGACCACTTACAGAAATAAGAACCAACGATAATCGAAGATTTTTAACACCCACATTTAATCCTGATAATGAAATAAGTCAAAGAGAAATAGAAAATATGGATCAACAAATAGAAGAAAGAAAAACATACATAGACAGAAGAAGAAGATTAAATAGATTGCAAAACGATGAAGAATTTGGAATAAGACTAGGAAATAGAGGAAAAAGATTACTTTGGATAGGAAACTATATAATCGAAACGGAAGAATATAATGGTAATTTAATACAAATTATATCAAAAGAGATGAAGAACAAGAGTTATTATCACAAGTCAAATTAACTATAATCAACAATGAAATTACAACTTACAGAATGTTTCCAGGATATATAATACATAACACCATGTTTACTAGAGCACCTTCACACGAATTTTCAGATCAAGAATCAAATTATAGTGAAGACTAATAAAATGCCAAGAATAAAGTTAGAAAATAAAATATTAGAAAGACTGACTAATAAAATTCATGAAATAGAAAGTCAACCACAAGATATAAGTACCATAATAATGAAACAAAAATTATTAAGAATAAAATTCAAGATTTATAAAATAATAGATGAAAGAGAAGCATATGTAATTATACAAAAATATATAGATCCAGAAAAAGAAGAATCGGAGTTAATAAAAAAATGGTATTTAAATGAATTAGAAATAATAGAAATATAAGAATTAGAAAGGGAAACTGAAATAGATGAAGTAAACGACTTCATTAGAAACATAAGAAATATTAGAAGATGAGTTATCTAGAAGATTTAGAAACAATAAAAGATGGAATTGAACTAATAAAAGAACTAATGATAAGTCTAGATACAAGACTCTACAATATCGAAAGATACATTGAACAATCCTTTTGATTTGCTTAATGCTGAGCTAGCTACCATAGCCTATACTATCTCCGCCTCTAAGAAATCTGCCTTTGGTAGACGTGCTATGAGTCCATCTGATTTGTCTATGAAGTACAACTGCCCTTTTAGGATTGGTGCTTCCAATTTTCTGCCTACTTCCAATGCTAGCCAGCTTAGTTCTCTCATGGGTAAATTTCTGTATTCCATTGATGACTGTCCTGAGATACTCAACTATGGTTACCTGATCATTAAGCATATGTTGAGGTTCTCTCGTGACAAGATTGAAAAGAACACCCAATTGCCCTATCCTGCTCTTATCACTTTGTTAGCTCATTCTTGCCATCTGCTTGCACCTGATGAAACCTTCATCAAGGTTAAGAAACATTTGCCTTCTGATAAGCTTAAGGGGCTCCACAATGACTTCAAGCTTGGTCCCCAAAAGCTTGGGTCTGCCTTGGTTGACCATATTCGAAGTGAGCTGCAGCTGGTTGAGAAGGAGTTGGGCATTCTGAATGATAAGCAAATGGGGCTCAAGAGGAAGGTTCGAAAGCTGGTTGCTTTACTTCAACACTTTTTTGATGATCCAGCTGAGGGGGAGGATGACTCTGAGGGTACCCCTTGATCTGCCAAGTAAGGGGAAGTTCCAGTGGGAAAGGATAGCAGGGCTTGGTCATCTTACTGTTGTTGAAACAACTTTCTGTTTTGATTGCTAATTTTTGTGATGGATATTCTGGTTTTCTGGGCTGTAATTGATGGATATTTCTTTGGTCTGTTTTTGCTGAATATTCTCATGGATACTTCCTGGATATTTGTTATGGGATTATCTTTTATGAATGGATGTTTTGTCTATGCCTGTTCTTCTTCAGCTCATATCTTTTGTGGCATGATTATTTATTGAGATTCTGATGCTCTTTGATCTAATTATGACTCTCTGTGCTTTCTCCACTGTTTTGACTACTTGGCCCGATCATCTCCACAAAGGGGGAGATTGTTAGGGATATCTTTTGTATTGTGAAGATGTTCGTTATATTTTGCCGTTGTTGCAACATCATGCCAACAACGCTCTTTTCTCTTCACTGGAAAAAAGCACAGAATAGTACAGTGACGTGGCATTTCCCCTAGCAGGCCTTAGAGGGTTTTAGATGGGCCTTAAACCCATATAAATACCTGTCTTCGTCCTTGAGGGTGTATGAGAGTTTGTAGCCGCAATCACAGCATATTTTACAGAGTATTAGCAGTATCAAGAGCTGTGATTATGGTGTTTTGAGAGCTGGAGTAGAAGCCCCTGGTCTTCGTTGTTTGCAGAAGGCACCAACAGCCATCCTGCTACTGGTATATCTTTAGCTGTTGAGTCTTCTACATTTTCATGGGGTAATTAGGATTGTGTTTAGGCATTTCTGAGTTTATTGTTTTGTAAACACAATCCGTGTGTATTGTAGGTGTTTTAGCACCATTGAGCTTAACTTGTTTGATTAGCTAGATTCCACAAACACCATCTTAATACCTGCCGGTGAATTGTGTGCATTTGGGTAGATAGTTGATGCTCCCATGTGTTCTTCTAGTCTATTTGGATAGATAGGAGAGTTCATTGGAATGTAAGGGTATGTAAGGTGTGATTGACTCTTGTTCAATCGGTTTGGTGGAGATTTAGTGAATCCCTGGCTTGGAGCCCCCAGATGTAGATCAGTGGATCGAACTGGGTGACCAAATTTCTTGTGTTCTTATTTTATTCCGCACTCTGTTTGTGTCTACCTTTGGTTGTGGTTTGTAGGTTGTTGAGACATCGCTCAAACAACGCTTACAGGGTTTTACGTATTTAGATTGGGCCTGTCAAAAACAATAATTAAAACTCTATAAAAGCAAGCAGAATTAGAAAAGTCACTCCCACTACCGAAATGGGAGAAGACACCAGAACCAGGAAGTCTCGATCATAGAGTAATGATGAAAGAAATAGAAAAACTAAACAAACAAAACAAAATTAGAATCCTGATAGACAAAGTAGAAAAATTAAAAAAGATAAATGAAGAACTAAAGGAAGATAAATTAGAAAGTAGAGAAGATAAAGAAGAAATAGAATGAATACAAGTATAGAAGACTTAATACAGTAAATGAATTAAGTAGTGATTTAGAACGACTAAATTTAGAACCAATATTTACTGGAACATTTTCAGAAACAGAATTAGAAACTAATGAAAGCGATTTGGAATAACAACATAAAATTTTTATGAATAATCATAGATTATATTTACCGTCATCAGAAGTAGTTGGAGAAAGTAGCACTACCTTGCCAAGAGAAGGTGTAACAGGAATTATACCAATGGAAGTAGATCAAACTACAAATAGACAAAATGTAGGCAATTATCAAAGTAGATTACAAAATTTACCTTCAAGAAATTTTCCAATAAGAAAAACAACCTCTAGAAAAGAAACTTGGAAATACAATGAAGATTTTGAGTTAAAAGAAACAAGAATAGGAAATGTGAGACCAGGAGATGCAATATTCCTAAACCTGGATTGTCTTAAACAGCCAAGTCTAGAACTAGAAAAATGGAAACAGATAATAAAAATACATTTAATGTCAGAAGAAAGTACGTCAAGAGCAAAAACATTAAAAATATGGAATCTAATCCAAGGAAATGTGGCACAATTCCTTGCAGGAATTTCCTCAAACACAAAACAAACTTATATGAATATAATTACTTAAGGATTTGGACAAGATGTAAACACAGGAATAGAGGAATTTATCAATATCATACAAGAAGAATTCCTAGGAGTACAGAGCTTAGAGAATAATGCTATAATAGAAGAACGAGATCAAGCGTTACTAAGATTAAATAAAATAAGACTAAGAGATTTATGTTTTTTTGATCAATTCTCTGAACAATTTAAAAGTTACTATTATACAGCTTATACATGCTCACAAAATAATGAACACACCATGAACTCTATATTTTCAAAATTACCATCACCATGGGATGAATATATATGGAAAACATGGATTCAAAATAAAAATGACTATCCGAATAATTTAGGAAGCCGAATAAGATTAATAAGACAGATATAACTGAGTTATGTTACCAAAGAAAAATATTAGACCACACTAAAATATATAATAAAGCTTTTGATTTATGCTGTCAAGAAAATGCAGAAATTTTGAATGGGGAAAAAAATCATATAGAAAAAATAAGAGATTTAAAAAATTTAAACCAATAAAAAGAAAATTTAAGAAAGGAAAAAGATTTAAAATCTTTAATAAGAAAAAATTCTTTAAGCCAAAATTTGGAAAAAAATATTATAAAAGAAGAAATGATAAAAGACAAAATAAAAAGAATCCAACCACATGTAAATGTTATAACTGTGGAGAAATAGAACACTTTGCAAGTGATTGTACAAAATCAAAGAAAAAACAAGTAAGATTTATGGAATATGATATTATAGATGAACAAATATTCAAAGAAATAGAATCAAATCTAGAAAATATAAGTGAACCAGAATCAGGTGATGAGATATATGAAGTAAAATTCTCTGAAATAGAAAATGAATAAAAATAAAGAAATAATCACAGAAGAACAAGAGGAAACAAAAGAAATAGAATATGTAGAACAATATGAAGGACAAAGAGGATATGCAATAAAAGCTATCTTAAGTCCAGAACAAATTAATAAAATACAAGGATTAGATCTAAAACATGGATTCAAACATACAAATTTTAATATACTATCAAGAACATTCTCAAGAAATAATATAGTAATTCATGAATATCATGAACTAGAAAAAACAGTAGATGTATGTAACACTAATACTACTCTAAAACTGCACCTTTTAACAAAAGATATAATAAATAAAGGGCTAGAAAAATTAAGTAGAAACAAAACAGAGAAAATACAATACGTACATTTAGCAGGAGTAAAGATTCTAATAAAATCTTTATTTAGAAGTGGAATAGACTTACCAGTAACAATAAGCCTACATGATTCAATATTATTAAATCCACAAGACTCATACTTAGGAACTATTAATGGAAACCTACTTTACAAAAAACTACTATTTACATGTTACCCAAACTATTGTGTATCTTTACAAAATCAAAATATAGACGAAACATTAACCCTATACATAAAAGTACATAAGAATGATGTAATGGAAAATGAAAGTAAAATATTTACAGTACATTATAGTGCTTTTTATAGCTACCTAAATAGCAATAGACTAAAACCCTATGATGATAAAAAGACAATAGAAATACACGAAGCATGTAGAGACACAATAGCAGATCTAATATTACCAGAATTGAATAATCCAACGTTACAAGATGCTTGGATAATTGATCTTGCAGACAAGAAAAATTTAATAGAAATTGGAAAACCATTAGAAAATAGGAGACCACAATTATCCTATGTAGGAAGAACAATGAGTAGCAGAAAAAGTATAGATTATAGCCCAAGAACAAATCTAATACTTGATCAACCAAGACATAGTATTGATATCCCATACGAAAAGAGTAAACAAAAAGCCCAAACATGGAGAATTAATATAGAATATTATAATGACATAAACTGGATAAAAGGACCAAATATATTAGTAGACACTGGAGCTGGTAAGAATCATATAGGAAAAACTTGTATAAATGGATTAACAAAGCATATAGGAACAGAAATAGATATACTACTTTTGAAGGAGAAGTAAAAAGAGTAAATGAAATAGTAATAGTACCAATAAAACTAGGTACAGACTTAATAGAAGAAGTAAAATGTTATGTAGCAGAAGAAGGAACATCTAGTAGCACCTATTATGTCTTGTTAGGCAATGAGTTTTTAGACTCATTAAACAAATATACGATAACAGGAGAAATTTTTAGTGGAAAAATAAAAAATGGAAAAGCTTTCGTAATAGGAAAAGCATATATATGAAAGAAATTAGATTTCCAACAACAGTATACCTAGAGTTAACTATACTACAAACAAATATAACAACATGTGCTATACTAGATACAGGAGCAGAAATCACATTAATACAAGAACATTTAATAAAAAAATGAGAAGTAAATAAAAGACCAATAGAAGTACATGGAGCTACTGGACATAGTGGCGTAGTCGCCAGAACCAATGGATTAGTTATTCCAATAATCCCCGAAGGGCCAGTGTCCAAACAAAAGGCCAAGAAATTTTCTGATGCACTGTATAAATTTTTCTTGCAGGAAGCAGATAATCTGGAACCCCAGGAATCCCAAAAACTGAAAATAATGATCCGGATAGATCAAGTCCGGACAAGCTCGGAATCCATTAATATGGATTCCTCACATCGGATTTAAATAAAGATGGAAGAAGGCCTTAGGATGCACAAGGAAAGCCCAACAAGCATGAACAGGCCCAAAACGGAGTTCGTCGGAAAAGTGGCCGGAAAGCAGCCGGAACAACCATTGGACGTCGGACATATTTTGTAGTAGTATAGAAAATAAGAACGTGTGAAATTTGGCTAAGGCATTGAGACCAATTCTGTCTAGCCAATTCAAAATAGCCAATTCGGTCTAGACCGAATTGGTCTAAACCGAATTGCCCCATGCCTTAGAAAAATTACCCACTCTCTGTCAATTCGGTATAACCCAATTCGGTCTAGACCGAATTGCTTCCTAGACCGAATTGCCTATACCGCATCAGTCAGCAATTATTTTCCAAGACTCCCAATTCGGTCTATTGGCCAATTCGGTCTAAACTGAATTGCACCACATAAACCGAATTGCCCTCTGACTGTTATTATTATTATTATTATTACTTGTAGTGTTTGTAAGTGTCAAATTCGGTCTTATGACCAATTCGGTCTAAACCGAATTGGCACCCCTTTCTCTTTTTTAATAGATAGGTTTGGTCCCAATTCGATCTAGGCCATACCAATTCGGTTTACACAATAAACCGAATTGATTCCCCCTAAACCGAATTAGGCCATTTTTGATGTATTTTTCATTTCTCTTGTTTCCCAAGGGGCTTGGACTATATATATGACCTCCCCCTTCATTTGTAAACAACTTTGCTTAATATTGAAATCAACTCTCATATTTTCAAAGTTCACAACCGAGAGCACTCTTTCAAAAGTGTTCTCCCCCATCCGTCTTTATCTTGAACTTATGTTCATTTCCCTCACGCCATCAAGTTGGAAACTTGCTCGATGGATTGTCAATGAATGATGCACTTGAAGGAAGCCATTTGTCTTGAGCTTGATTCACTTCCCTTGCCAAGTTCGGGTCCCCTTCATTCATAAGTTTCCTTATCTTTTATTTTACAACTTAGTCTCATCTTCTTATATCATAATCATCCTCTTGTGTGTGTTCTTGTTCTTCATCCATCTTCACTCCCCTATTCTCCTAATCATCACTTTACCTAACCCTAAAATTCAGACAACTCTAATCCGGATATTGTCACTAAACAAGTTTCGATCTACGGCATATATATATATATAGAAAATTTTGGTATCAGAGCCAAACTTGTTGGTGCAATAGGATTATTATCCATATTTTCTTGTTATTATGCGTGTGTTATTTGTGTTCTCATCCATATAAAAATCTGTGAAAACCCTATAAATATTTCGTACCTTGTAACTCTCGGCCATACCACATTTTTCCATCTCTTGTTTGTTGTTGATGTTAGTCTTGTTGTCCTAATCTCATGTATGAATGTGCTTGCATGATTGCTTGAGTTCATTGGATTAAACAAGATTATTAAGAGCAAGCAGTGAAGGGTATTTGGGGTTGGGAGTGAGATTTTTGTTTTTGGTGTTCATATTGTTCTTGACAAGGTTCATCTTCTTCTTGGCAAAATTGATGTAATAGTGTAAGTTTGATCTTGCATGAGAAAGGCTAGCATGTGTAGCCGTGATCATTAAATGTCCAATCATGTGCAAATTCGGCTCCTTGTTTAATGTGAAGATATTGTAAAGAAATCTGCAGCATTTAATTCCCCAAGGAGGTACAAGACATTCAGCCGAAAAAGGAGGAAGAAAGTCAAAAATTGCGGACCAATCAATTCAAAAGCAATTCGGTCTACCCTCAATTCGGACTAGACCGAATTAGCCAGCATAGACCGCACCAATCCTCCTACGAAAGAAGATTGCCAAAGCTCAACACTTCAATTCGGTCTCCTTCAATACGGTGTAAACCGAATCGACCCTAGACCGAATGGCCTGAAGGAAATTACGCATCAACTCATCAATTGGAAGACATCAATTCGGTCTCCTTCAATTCGGTCTCCTGGTGCGACATAGACCGAATTGGGCTCCTCTAAACCGAATTGAGCACCCAGAAATTTGCAAGTGTTGTGGTGTAATTCCATCTCTAGTATTATTTTCTCCTTTTTACATATTTGAGTGTTTTGAGTGAATTTACAATAAAGTGAATATCGGACTGGCACAATTTGAAACCTAGCCCGAGAAGCCACTTGAGTACTTGTACAATAAAGTGGCTATCGTGACTGGCATTTTGTGAAACCTAGCCCGAGAAGTCATTTGAGTAAATTGGGTTTGATTTCTCGAGTGCTTTTTCTTGTGAGCTTTATTTTTCCACTTCTAAATTGGGACAAATATCACTGTTCTTCGCTTGCGATATCTGTTTAAAACTGTGAACTTAATCCGATTGCAGTACACACATACATATCTGTGCGTTCCTTGATTGAGTCGAACAGTTCATTTGACTCTTGAACTGTGCGTACGAAATATCTGTGTGTACTTCTCTTGCATCTGATTGAACTATCTGAGCAGGCGACGAACTGAAGTGGTGTTGAGAACCAGGATTCAGTGCAAATTTGAGAGATCACTCTATATATTTCAGCACTTGTTTTCTGACCTACCTTATATCTATATTATTTTTCTAAGTATCATGGCAGGAAGCACAGAGCCAAATTTGACTGACATCATGGAGATGCTACGATCAATGAGCGAGAATACTGTTAAAAGGGCTGATTTCGAAACCCTTAAGCAAACTCTTGATGCTAATGTTTCAAATATTACTGCCGTAAATGAGTGCATTGATAATTTGTGCAATGAATTTGCAGGACGCATGAAATTACAAGATGAGGCCTTGGCACAACGATTGATGCAACGGGTTGAACGAAGGCTGGAAGATGCTTTCTATCATCCTTCCGCCTCCGGACAAAATGGAGCATCTGGGAGCAACAGCCACGTCCAAGGAACTGACATGGCTGATGCAGAGGAGGCCATAGCCGAAAGGGAAGCGGAACAAGTCACGATAGGGACGTTTGATCATCGGCAAGGGCCCGGTGCTCGAAGAACACCACCTCCGATGGCTCCAATCCCTCCTCCTCCTGTCGCAGTCGAAGGGTTACGTATTAATGATCCTTTGGCCATGCCTCCACCACCTATGCAAACTCGGCACCAGAATGCGCCTGTAATGGACCGTGATGATCACGAAGACGTGGATGACAATCTGCAGTGTATCAAATTCACCATCCCTACTTTCAGAGGGACTGGTGATCCGAATGAATTCCACGATTGGAGGAACACAATGGAAATGATCTACAACTGCCACAACTACTCTGATTTCAAGAAGATCCAGTTGGCAGTTCAAGAATTCAAAGATTATGCCCAACTCTTGTGGCAAAAGTTCACAATTGATCATCACAATGCCGGACAGCCCCAAGTCACCGACTGGGAATATTTTCTGCAACTCATGGAGAGAAGATTCGTGCCTCCTACCTACAAGCCAGATATGTACATGAAGGTGATCACTCTGAAGCAGGAATCAAGGACTGTTGAAGAATACTACCGCGAAATGGAAATGCTCATGATGCGAGCACAGTTCAATGAAGATCCGTTGATCACCCTGGCCAGATTCGCGAAAGGTTTGAGACCCGAAATCTTCAAAGAAATGGACATGAGAGGGTATGTGAATATCACCGATCTGGTAAGAAAAGCCGCAAAGTTTGAGGCCCAACTCAAAAGGAGAACCCACCGGACTTCCACAGGTTACAACCCGAACAAGCCATGGTTAATCCGACAACCCGAGAGGACAGAGAAACCCAAAAATCTACAGCCAACACCGTCGCCGGTTCGTGATGAGGGAGGTTACAGGCCTAAAAGGTTTGAACTGGGTAAGAATTTCCGGGAGTACAACCGGGAAGATCGGACCCGAAATCCGGGCCGAGATCAACATCCACCCGCCAAAGACAAAAGAGAAATCACTTGTTGGAAATGCGGCAAGAAGGGCCATTATGCAAATGAATGCAATAATCCAAGACGAGTGGCTATACTCAATACAGGCGAGGATGAAAGACCTGTGATCGAGGTTGAACCAGGACTATTCAAAGTTGTTGATTCTGAGGATGAGGATGACTATGACGAAGATCCAAGGCGCTATCAAATTGATGAACCAGTCAATCCAGAAATCAATGAGGACAATGAGGAAGATGTGAATCTGCTGGTAGCCATGAGGGTGCTAAACGCTGACAGAGAGCCAGAAATCTCACCCAACGAACAAAGAGAAAATCTCTTCCATTGTGTAACACCCGAGGAAAAACAAATTCAAATTGTTTTGAACTACGTCATGACTTGATCCCTTCACAGGGTACGTAGGCAGCTTAGAACTAATTTCTAAGTTCAGTCACGAAAGAAATCACAAAATAAATCACGAAATAGATCACAAGGGCGATAGGAAGAGTTGGGACCATTTTAGACTAGGCTAATTAGGACACGGGAATGTTGCGAGCGATAAGCCGGACTCGTAACAAGTTTAAGGAAAAGATTCCGAACCGGAGACGACCCAGGGAATCGAGCCAACGCGTAGAAAACCGATAGGGGAAAGCGAGGAAAGACCCGACGGAACACGCGGACCGCTGAACCGGCCGGTCCGGCCGGCCCGCGCGCCGCCGCGCGGCCACCGCGCGGGCGGAGGAGTCGCGACTCCAGGGCAGGCCACGCGTGCTCCGCACGGACAAAGACCTATGTGCGCGCCACCAGCGCGCCAGAGGTGCAGGAGGTGTAAACTTTCCTTCCATGGCGATTTTCTTGCCAAAAATCCGACCTCAATCAATGGCAAGTCGATCACAACAATGGGGAAGGGCATAAGATCAGATTTGGGGCGCCCCTCCCCATAATTCTCAGAAAACCTAACCCTAAACACCTCCAATACTCCTCTCCAAGTCGAAACCTCTCCGAACTCACTTTCCGGCAAGTATTCCGGCGACGGCAAGGCGAAAGGAACCAAGCCCTGCCCTCTAGACTCTTGGTAAGCTATTGTACAAAGTTTCAATTCGTCCATAGATCTCAGAAACTCATATTCTAACCCTTTTTCCTTACTACGATTTTCCGTCGGAAAACGAACAAAAAGCGATCGGAAAAGTTGGCCGTTCGTCGTGACCCTAGGACGTCTGGAAACCCAATCCAGCGACCCTATCATCATTCTAAGTAAGTTAAAACCTTACTCACAAATTTTCGTGGTTGTTTGTTGTTTAAATCTTGAGATATAGGCTTGTAACAAAAATCGGTTTTCAAAAACCCTATTTTCGTCCAATTTTAAGGACTCGCCAAAAACTCGACCTTCGGGAATCCAAACCGAAAACTTTTCAACATAAAAGTTGTTCCTAACACCTTTATCTATCTTGTGTCCAAATTTCAGCCGTTGACATTAAGTTTTGCTATCCCAAATCCCGCCGTAAACTTTCTGTATCGAACCGAACGTTTTAAAACTGTGACAAATTTCTTCATTCAACTTGATGCATGTTTTTCACCCATTTTTCGAATGATTTAACTTTGCATTCCTAAACAAAAGTTGTAGATAATTGTGTTTAGATTATGCATATAAAATTTCACGGATTTTGGTGTTCATTTGATATGTCAAACGGCCGAGTTTTTAAAACTGTTTTGAAATCGTTTTAAGGGCCATGACTATGCAGTGAGTTGCACTCGATTTTTGAGTACCAAGAATTCATTATTTCCAAATTCTTAAAACATGAAAGTTGTTTCTTAATGTGTTGTGTAGTTACTGTAAAAATTTCACATCGATTAGTTTTGAAATGAATTTTTAATCGGCGTTGCACGAACCTGTGACGGAAACAGTTTTCAAGACATAAATTAATCTTTGCAATAAACTCAAATTTCAACTCACTTCGGAACCTTATTTCCAAAAACTTAAAACATGAAAGTTGTTCGTGTGTGTGTTTTTGAATTACTGACAAAGTTTCAGAATTTTTGGAGAAAAGACGAATTTTAAATTAAGAAAGGCGTAAACTGCCTCGAATAGGATTTTTCGAACTTGAGAAAACTCGAACTATGAAAACGCGATATCGACCATTGGATAACTTTGAAATACGAACTTTCGAAAAATCCCGTTCACTAGGCTGAGCCGATCTTCATACTATCATTATCTTTGAGACTGCCTCGTTAGTGGTCTCCTTACTATCTGAGATTGCCTCGTTAGTGATCTCGCGCGCTGTATTTGTGGATCGCCTCGTTAGTGGTCCTACTATCTTTTTGGATCGCCTCGTTAGTGGTCCTACTATCTTTGAGACTGCCTCGTTAGTGGTCTCCCATTGTTTGGACTGCCTCGTTAGTGGTCCTATGTTGAGATTGCCTCGTTAGTGATCTCCCGGTATGGTGTCCTCTTCTTAGTTTACGGGATGAAAAGTAAAAGACTCGTGTGAGTGTTTCATTATGCTTAAATCGTATTTATCCTGTCTTTAATTATGTATTTATAATTTATGCATCTTAAATTATGCTTTAAATTACGCTTTTAAAATTAAGTTCTTTAATCATGTTTTTTTCCGCTGCTAATAAATCATGTATTTTTAAATTCTCGTACGGTAAGCGAAATCTTTAGTTTAAACACTTGTAACCCCTTTTATTTGTAGTTAGGGATTAACTTACTCAGTATATTTTTATACTGACAACCGTTGTCATTTCCTTTTTTTACAGAGTACGTCGAGTGACGCATTGCATATGCACTTGGGGGAAATCATAATGGACATTTTAAATTTCTGCATCGTACTGTTTTTACCGGGTCTGTTAAACCCGAGGATTTGGCCATGTTGGCCGTGATTTTACTTTCCGCTGCACTTACTTTATTTATTTTCCGCACGTGATAATTTCTACTATCGTACTAAGTATTATAAATTTCCGGACTAAATCTTGAAATGTTTTAAATCTTTTTCATACCCACAAGCCTTGCATTTCCTTAGCGAGCTCGGGAAGCCGTGTCTTGCTAGGGAAATGCGGCGGTGACATCCCGGCCTGGGTTATCAAATCCGGGGTGTTACAAGTTGGTATCAGAGCCCGGAAAATTTTTTTTAGCCACTACTATTACTTTAAACCATTATTTTTAAAGCCCAAGTGTTATTTCTTTTAAAATTATTTATTTGACTACTAGTATTATTTTTAGTCCAAAAATCTATAGTCCTTTTTACATAGCCCAAAATCTTAGCCAAAGAAATATTAAATTTTGGCCCACTATAGAGGCCCAACCTTTAGCAATTTATTTTAAACTAAATTTTTTTTTATGGGGAAGGGACTTGCACTTGCATGTTGCATATAGATTTAAATTTATGCATACCTTAACTTTGCCTGGGAAACGTCTAACTCTAACCTCCCTTGTTGACAATAGATGGCTGAACCGAACGCGAACATGACCAACCTGATGATGAAACTGACCAATGCATACCTCGAGTCCCAACAGCATGTCAATCACTTCAAAGCTCGAGTGGGGCATCTAGAGAGTAACGTGGACTATCTGAGAAATCTTACGGAAGCTGACCATCACGAAATAACCCAACTCAAGGCCCAAGTCGCCGAACTCCAAACACTAGTGGTTGCACTCCAAAACAAGGATAACGAACTGATGATGCAAATAGGACACTTAGCAGCTGAGCTACTGGGCCTAGAGGCCGACATCTTCCCTCCGAGCCCGAGCCCGGTGGGGACGCCCATTCCCATTGACATATCCAGCGACGAGGACGATCCCATCGGGGATATACCTGCCTAGTCACCCTAGATTTAGGGATCCATACTGATGCACCATTGCTATTTCTATTTCGAATGCTTGTAAACCAAAATTCTTGAGTAATAAAAATACAAGCCTATTTAAATTTATTCCATGCATTTTATTTAGTTCTTTAACTACCATAATCAAAGAGGGGAACCTACATCCTGAAAAAAAAAAAATAATAATAATAATAATAATAATAGAAATAATAATAATAAAAAAAAATAATAATAATAAAATATATACAAATACGTAAATATGTACATATAAGAATAAATAAATAAATTCCAACAACCTATACAAGAAAAACACCCTGATAAATTGTTACCTATTAAAGGACTAATCTTCGCTCAATAAAAATTTTCCCCTTAAGAGCAACTATATACACTCTACATATAAACTCTAATCCCGTGTATCTTATCACGCTAATTTAACCAAGTGATTTAGTCAAGCAACGGCGTAGGTATTGTTGGGCAATCCACACACATGCAGACACGATAGGAAGGTAGTAGTAAATCCAGAACATCTCAAACCATAAAATGGACAGAACAATTAAACCATGGTTCTGAAACAGCAGCACACAACCAACACCTGTCAAACACCTAACTAAGCAATAACATAACGAGAATATAAATCACAAACACCAGGCAACAGCAACGTCCTCATAAGGAGGAACCTAAACAAAGTACGTCTAAACGCAAAACCTAAACGAAAACACGAAACCAAAGGGGGACATCACTGATCGGGAGGCGGGAACTGTCGGCGCATGTAGTCGTCCATCTGCCGCACATAGGCGTACATGTCGGACATGGTGGCCTGCTGAGCCTGCCTCGTAGCAAACGAGTCCATGCGGGTCTGGTAGAGGTCCAACCTAGCGTCGAGGGCGTCATAACGAGCCTGCCCAGCTGCAAACCCGGCGTCCATACTGACCCGCATCTCTGCATCATCTGCAGCATCTGAATCATCTCCTGCCCCTGAGGTGCCACAGCAGGAGGTGCCCCAGCAGGAGGTGGAACTACTGGAGGAGGGGGTGGCTGCTCAGGTGGTACAACGAGAATCAGGCCGCCGTCATCAGGCTGCGGGCGAAGTACAGCACGGGGAGCCCCACGACGTAAGGCGCTACGCCGCTCAGCATAAGACGGGATACGGTAGCAACGGCCAGGTGCTAGGTCGTACGGGTCTGTCTCCGGTGTAGTGCGAATCCCCTGTGTCGCGCACAACCCACAGATGAGGTGAACATGGGTAATCACCCTACTCCCTCGTCCTCTGCGCATACCCCGCAAGTTATCCTCGATGCAAGCCCCTACATTCACCCTACCGTTCCGCGCGATGAAGCAAATGGTCTCGTAGACGTGATCCAAGACAATGTGGCTCCGGGACATCGGCCGGACACGCCCGAACCACAGCTGAGCAAGCTCTCGCCAAGGGGAGTCCATCGACGTCAAACGAAGCTCATGACTGTGCTCGAACTGAGGAGGCACTAGGGTGCATAAGGTGTTCCACGCAGGAGCAAGAACGCGTCCCTCAGGCTGGGGCCGGAACACGCCATCGTCGGGCAAGCCAAAATAGACATTGATCGCCCGAGCACTGAAGTCGAGATAGCGACCACGGACCCATAACCGGGATAGATCGTCACCCTCCCCGAGACCGCCAATGTTGGCAATAACCTCCATAGCCAAATAACCGGAGGCGACGCCCTCGGGGTGACGTGCCAGACCAGTCCACTGCAAATACTCCAAGACCGCACTGACCCTGTCATCGCCCATATGAAGAGGATATATGCCTCTCTCAGGGACGTAAGCCCTGTTTCGACGAAGCTCGTCGAAATAAAAGTCCTGGGCAGCCTTCGTCCTAAACCGGAACCTTTCGTGCCGGTGAGGACGCACCTCGTCCGGAAGACCCCTGAGACGCGGGCCCCGCTGCGCCTCGTCCTCCTCTGACTCGCTCTCGTCGAAATCCGGCATCGCCGGAGCAGCATGACTGGGGCCAGCCTCATCAGCAACTCGTCTCCTAGTCCTCGGAGGACACATGAGAGACGCCAAAACGACCCACAAAAAGAGCAACATCCTGCAAATTACCAAACACCGATTATAAGGCTAAGTCCCACACAGAAGTCAAGCGAAAATACGAAAAGGGCATTAATATATATTTCCAACGCAAATGTACCGTAAGAACAACAAATCCTACCGTTTACTAAGACCAACCAGGAGGTAACCTAGACAAAGGATATGCTCAAACTAGTGCCTAAACCCTTTGTGGCATTTCGTCGAACACGTTATGTGCACAATAAACCAAAACCTAAGTTACTAACAACACACGGAAATCGCCCACAGAATGAAACAATCATTCTAATAACAATACGGCAAATCCTACAGCACCAAACAACGAGGGAACGAACTAATAATCACACCCCAATAGCAACCAAGCATCAATAACTTCATAGCCTTTCTAAGGATTCGAATTCAACAAGAATTTGCCAAAAACATAAACACATTATAACATAAACATAGGCAAGGCAACAAGAGTAACAACAATGGCCACATACACTTGCTAAATTGCACAAATCAAGCCTAAAAATCATAAACCCCCAATTTTTGTACACAAACCCTAATTTCCTAAATCTCTTCACAAATCAAATCATTCAAAACATAAAAGTTGAAATTAGTAAGTGGGTTTAGTAGAATCGTACCTGGATGAGTGAAATTGAAGTCGAAATCGAGCAAACAGGAAGGTAACTCGCCGGATTTAGAGAGAATTGGGGGTGTGTTCTCGGATGGGAAATGGGGGAAGTGGCTCGCGCGGAGCGCGAGCCCTATTTTCTCGAACAGAGGGTGCCGCGCGCTCTCCGCGCGCCAACGCGCGGCCACCGAGCGGGACCCGGATGGAGTTTTATCTTTCGTGTTCTGCTCAATCTCTTTTGCTATATGCTCCTCACTGAACCCAGGCATACATTGACAGAGAAATACGTCGACATGGAGCATCACCTGGCATTATTCCGGGCAAGGACAGCGGAATTGCCTCACGCCCTCCTTTCGCAGGACTACAGGAAACCCCCGGGACGTAAATACCTAGGGACCCTGAGAAATTCCGTAGGGAAATGAGAACGGCGTGTTAACTAACGTCCCCACCACCGTTTGCTCGTAACCACAATGTGTTCCACGACCCCCAACTAAAGAAGTATGTGCCGACACGTCGCATGTACTCCAACCGGACGTGGTCGAATTGGGTGATGACTTGACCTATGAAGAAACCCCGGTGAAAATACTCGACTACAAGGAAAGGGTGACAAGGAATAAAACTGTAAGGATGGTCAAGGTCCTGTGGTCCAACCACGAGACAGAGACGGCAACCTGGGAATTGGAAGCCGACATGAGGCAACGTTACCCTACCCTCTTCCAAGAGCGACCCGACCACAGTTATGGGGACATAACTGTATTCTTAAGGGGGGGAGGATGTAACACCCGAGGAAAAACAAATTCAAATTGTTTTGAACTACGTCATGACTTGATCCCTTCACAGGGTACGTAGGCAGCTTAGAACTAATTTCTAAGTTCAGTCACGAAAGAAATCACAAAATAAATCACGAAATAGATCACAAGGGCGATAGGAAGAGTTGGGACCATTTTAGACTAGGCTAATTAGGACACGGGAATGTTGCGAGCGATAAGCCGGACTCGTAACAAGTTTAAGGAAAAGATTCCGAACCGGAGACGACCCAGGGAATCGAGCCAACACGTAGAAAACCGATAGGGGAAAGCGAGGAAAGACCCGACGGAACACGCGGACCGCTGAACCGGCCGGTCCGGCCGGCCCGCGCTCTCCGCGCGCCGCCGCGCGGCCACCGCGCGGGCGGAGGAGTCGCGACTCCAGGGCAGGCCACGCGTGCTCCGCGCGGACAAAGACCTATGTGCGCGCCACCAGCGCGCCAGAGGTGCAGGAGGTGTAAACTTTCCTTCCATGGCGATTTTCTTGCCAAAAATCCGACCTCAATCAATGGCAAGTCGATCACAACAATGGGGAAGGGCATAAGATCAGATTTGGGGCGCCCCTCCCCATAATTCTCAGAAAACCTAACCCTAAACACCTCCAATACTCCTCTCCAAGTCGAAACCTCTCCGAACTCACTTTCCGGCAAGTATTCCGGCGACGGCAAGGCAAAAGGAACCAAGCCCTGCCCTCTAGACTCTTGGTAAGCTATTGTACAAAGTTTCAATTCGTCCATAGATCTCAGAAACTCATATTCTAACCCTTTTTCCTTACTACGATTTTCCGTCGGAAAACGAACAAAAAGCGATCGGAGAAGTTGGCCGTTCGTCGTGACCCTAGGACGTCCGGAAACCCAATCCAGCGACCCTATCATCATTCTAAGTAAGTTAAAACCTTACTCACAAATTTTCGTGGTTGTTTGTTGTTTAAATCTTGAGATATAGGCTTGTAACAAAAATCGGTTTTCAAAAACCCTATTTTCGTCCAATTTTAAGGACTCGCCAAAAACTCGACCTTCGGGAATCCAAACCGAAAACTTTTCAACATAAAAGTTGTTCCTAACACCTTTATCTATCTTGTGTCCAAATTTCAGCCGTTGACATTAAGTTTTGCTATCCCAAATCTCGCCGTAAACTTTCTGTATCGAACCGAACGTTTTAAAACTGTGACAGATTTCTTCATTCAACTTGATGCATGTTTTTCACCCATTTTTCGAATGATTTAACTTTGCATTCCTAACAAAAGTTGTAGATAATTGTGTCTAGATTATGCATATAAAATTTCACGGATTTTGGTGTTCATTTGATATGTCAAACGGCCGAGTTTTTAAAACTTTTTTGAAATCGTTTTAAGGGCCATGACTATGCAGTGAGTTGCACTCGATTTTTGAGTACCAAGAATTCATTATTTCCAAATTCTTAAAACATGAAAGTTGTTCCTTAATGTGTTGTGTAGTTACTGTAAAAATTTCACATCGATTGTTTTTTAAATGAATTTTTAATCGGCGTTGCACGAACCTGTGACGGAAACAGTTTTCAAGACATAAATTAATCTTTGCAATAAACTCAAATTTCAACTCACTTCGGAACCTTATTTCCAAAAACTTAAAACATGAAAGTTGTTCGTGTGTGTGTTTTTGAATTACTGACAAAGTTTCAGAATTTTTGGAGAAAAGACGAATTTTAAATTAAGAAAGGCGTAAACTGCCTCGAATAGGATTTTTCGAACTTGAGAAAACTCGAACTATGAAAACGCGATATCGACCATTGGATAACTTTGAAATACGAACTTTCGAAAAATCCCGTTCACTAGGCTGAGCCGATCTTTATACTATCATTATCTTTGAGACTGCCTCGTTAGTGGTCTCCTTACTATCTGAGATTGCCTCGTTAGTGATCTCGCGCGCTGTATTTGTGGATCGCCTCGTTAGTGGTCCTACTATCTTTTTGGATCGCCTCGTTAGTGGTCCTACTATCTTTGAGACTGCCTCGTTAGTGGTCTCCCATTGTTTGGACTGCCTCGTTAGTGGTCCTATGTTGAGATTGCCTCGTTAGTGATCTCCCGGTATGGTGTCCTCTTCTTAGTTTACGGGATGAAAAGTAAAAGACTCGTGTGAGTGTTTCATTATGCTTAAATCGTATTTATCCTGTCTTTAATTATGTATTTATAATTTATGCATCTTAAATTATGCTTTAAATTATGCTTTTAAAATTAAGTTCTTTAATCATGTTTTTTTCCGCTGCTAATAAATCATGTATTTTTAAATTCTCGTACGGTAAGCGAAATCTTTAGTTTAAACACTTGTAACCCCTTTTATTTGTAGTTAGGGATTAACTTACTCAGTATATTTTTATACTGACAACCGTTGTCATTTCCTTTTTTTTTACAGAGTACGTCGAGTGACGCATTGCATATGCACTTGGGGGAAATCATAATGGACATTTTAAATTTCTGCATCGTACTGTTTTTACCGGGTCTGTTAAACCCGAGGATTTGGCCATGTTGGCCGTGATTTTACTTTCCGCTGCACTTACTTTATTTATTTTCCGCACGTGATAATTTCTACTATCGTACTAAGTATTATAAATTTCCGGACTAAATCTTGAAATGTTTTAAATCTTTTTCATACCCACAAGCCTTGCATTTCCTTAGCGAGCTCGGGAAGCCGTGTCTTGCTAGGGAAATGCGGCGGTGACATCCCGGCCTGGGTTATCAAATCCGGGGTGTTACACATTGGTAGCTGTCGTCTAGCTACAAAAATAAATAAACCTACTCTTGTGAAAATAAAATAGATAGTGATGAGTAAGGTCGTCTCCTCAGGGATTCAAACGAAATATAAACTATGATTAACTACAATAATAAAATGGGGGTTTTGATTTTAACTAATGCTAAGAAAATAAAATAAAATAAAATAGAAGAATAAAATTTAAATAAACAAGAGAAGGTAGGACACACTGGAAAGTCTATAAAATCAAGTGATGAAAAACACCTAGCTTAGGACTTGAACTCGCCGGATTGGAATTGGATTTATTGTTGATCATTGACAAATATTCCCTTAACCTATTAAATAAATTAGTTATAGTCACTCGGCAACCGCTCCGTGACCAACTTTTCCTTACTTAATCGGTGAACAAGGCACGGCCGTTATTCACTTTCCTAACCGAATTAAGATCCTAGGTACGACCATAGAAGTACTTATCCGATTGCATTAAATTCTAGAAAAGCCTAATTCAAAGGGATGAACCTACCTACGCGGCTTGATTCTCTCAATTGATTTCATGATTCCCTAGAGATTTATCGTCTAGTTGTTACTCAATTAGATTAAAGTGCAATTACACGGACACCAATCTAATTATAACGGTAAAATTCCTAAGCCAATCAACTATGTGCGCATCATAATCAATCAACATAAGAACTCATGTCGTGAAAATAGAAATCATGAAAATACTTAATAGTCAAAGGAAAATAAACATTCAAAACAATTCAAGCCTCACAACGGCAATCCAATCCCAACACGGGGTTCAATCCTAAGCTAGATAAAGTAAACTACTCACTAAACATGAAAACAAGAACAAAGAAGGAATAAGAAAACATGACAAACACTATTCCAGCAGGAAAGAATGGAACTTCAAGATCTTCAGTCTCCAGGCCTCGTTGATGATCTCCAGTATCCCAGTCTGGTCCAAACAGCAAAATTGAATGGTTTTTATCTCTGTGGAAACCCTCAAAGTCGTCCAAAGCAGCCTCCAAGAAGTGGCAAGCAAGAAATCATCCAATACTCCAAGTTTCCTTCTCTTCCAATTTGTTTCCTTCTTTACAAAATCTTGATCTCTCTTTTGGAAACAAGTATCCCAGCCAAAAGGTGCCTTCCAGGATCCCAAAGTATCTAGAATTAAGTCTTGAAATTCGTCCACATCATCAGCTAAATCACCCGGACAAGTAAGCACTCGAGCTGGAAACACATCAGCATCAACCTTTGTACAGCAGCTCGGACCACTCCTCTTGTGTGTGGGCACACGACCTGTTACTTCTCCAAAATGCCACCATTTTGATGTTTTCTTCAAGTCAAGCTCACTTTGCTTCTGAAATGCAAAATACTCCAATAAGACACCACAATGGATCAATACTCATCAATAAACCACATGGAATCATGTAAAACATGCGCACAAAATGATGAATATCAATCCCCCCACACCTACTCCATGCTTGCCCTCAAGCATGCCATCAAGTCAAAACAAAGACACCACAAGTCAAGATCCATCTCAATCATGCCAATAACTCAATTGCACAACAAGTATGCCCAACAATGCTCTCACCGGATGGGGTATATATAAAAGTGCTCACTCACTCTCAAGTGTATAGGCTAAGTGTTTACGCTCAAAGCACATGAAAGAAAAACACCAATTCCATAAATTTGCACATCAATCAAATCAAACCACAATCATAAAGTAGCAACTAGCAATCAAAGGGTCTTTATTCAAGGTTATAACGGGGCCATGGTTGGGGTAGGAAAAAGGGATACAAAGGCTAAAGAATCGAGGACCAACTCAAAAAGACTTGTTCATAATAAAAACGAGTGCCAATCCATAAATTTCTCAAGCATCCATGAAGTACCAGAACATAAGACAACAATAATCAAGAATCCTCTACCCCTCTCTCTTCTCTTTTTTTTTTTCTTTTTTTTGTGGTAGGAGAGGAATTCCAATATCCGACATTGCGGACGAAACTTCAACTCTTTTGTTCTTGACACAAGGTCATAGGAACAAGGCAAAAGCCTGCTACCCCTTTTTCTTTTTTTCTCTTTTTTTTTCTTTTTTTCTTTTTTTTTTTAGAGAAGAGGGGCAGCATATATCACTCTCGAACAAATAAATTGCTTCATCAACAATGGTTCTAACAGCAACATTTCATCAATATGGCACTAATGATAAACAAGCTCAAGAGTTAATCCTCAATTCGGGTTCAAGCAGATAAGGTCCAAGAAAAATAAAAGGCTAACGGCTAGGGGGTTAGTGTTTAACAAAGAAAATGGATTATTAGGCTCAGAGGGGTTCACTAGTTGGAAAAATATAGGTGGGTAAGTGTATAAGGCCAATGGGGTAAAATCCTAGTGCCCAAATCATTTTGCTAGAATACTACAATATGAAGAGTTCACATGCATTTTTGTGCAAAGTCAGGAATGGTGCAATTCTCATGTTCCCACATTAAAAGAAAAATGAGCAAGTAATAATGAAGAAAATAAGGCTCAACAAGGCTCAAATCTCACCATAGGGACATCATTAGCAAGTCAGGCATACCAATTGACAATCATATCATTGAACTAAATCAAAACTTCAAACGACAAGCAGTACTCAATATTTTGACAAGAAGGCACGCAAGGGCATTTATAGAGATAGTGAAGGAAGCGACGTTCAATCCCCCCACACCTAAACTCGGCAGTGTCCTCAATGCCATAAAAAATATGAAGAAAAATGAAAGCATGAAAGAAGAGAAGCAATGAGGAATGCAAAAGGAAAAGTGTATGGTAGAAGGGCATCCCTGGAAAGTGCATCATCGGTCAGGAGGAACGTGCCCGAAGAAGGTAACAGGGGGGGATGGGCGGTGGTAGCAAGTGCAGTGATGGATGTGCCTTGAACAATATCCTTGTGCGTGCCCATATGGCCTGTAGCAGGCCCCCTCCCAAATTATTTAGCAAAATCAATGAGTAAATGGCTTGCGCGTGCCCACGCAACCTGTAGCCAAGCAAAAATCCCCAATTATGCATTATCCAAGCTGGAGAACCAAGAATTTTCCATCTTCCTACAATGAACAAGTGAAATGTCATGATAGATCACCAAAAAAAAAAAAAAATTCGAAAGAAATAAAATATTAAAAACTTGGGTTGCCTCCCAAGAAGCGCCTTTCTTTAACGTCTTTGGCTAGACACTCTATGGCTCAATGGTCATTTAATGAAATCAACCAAAGCAATAAGCTCCTCCCTTTGAACACCAAATCCCACAATGTAGCGCTTAAGTCGGGGCTTATTGGCCTTGGATTTCTTTTCCATCTTCTTTTGCTTCCCAACCACATTTGCATCCAGAAAACATATTTTATCTCTTGAAGCTTGAATCCACTTTTCTTCATTGGTGGGAGGAAGAGAGGCATCAAATAACTTTGGTGGATCTTTTCCATTCAACTCAAAGGTTTCCTGCATGCTATGATTAAGAACATCCACTCTATATAAAGCATTAGATTCCATGGGATATTGCTCATCATTAAATATATTAATTTTCACTTCTTCCCCATCAAATGCCATAGTAAGTGTACCCTTCTTAACATCAATTTTTGTTTCAGCAGTGCACATAAAGGGTCTTCCAAGTAAGACAGGGGAGGGATTTGGGGAATTATCATCATGCATGTCAAGCACATAAAAATCAACAGGAAAAATCAATCCATTTACTTGAACTAGGACATCTTCTATCATACCTTCAGGATAAGCATTTGTCCTATTAGCTAATTGAATTATAATTCCCGTTTCTTTCAAGTTACCTAAATTCAAATTTTTATACACAGACAAAGGCATAACATTAATTGCAGCACCAAGATCCAACATAGCCTTTTTAATTTCCAACTTCCCAATTTTGCAAGGAACTAGAAACATACCTGGGTCACCACATTTTTGTGGAAGTTTGCGTTGAAGCACAGCAGACACAGCCTCTCCAGCTATGATTTTTTCATCCCCACGAAGCTTTTTCTTATTAGTGCACAGCTCCTTTAAAAATTTTGCATAACGTGGGATTTGCTGGATGGCATCCAGGAGGGGAATGTTTAGCTCCACTTTCTTGAATAGCTCCATAATCTCCTTATTTTTATTGCTCTTATAGGCCAACCTGCTAGGAAAAGGAGCAGCATTAGTAGCAGGTAATTGAGAACTTTCATTGACTAAAGTTTTAGAAGAGAGTTTCTCATCCTTCTCAATTTCTTTCTCAATTGATTCTTCATCTTTGTTGTTCCTTCCAGCAACCACTTCAGGTCTTTCCAACTCCTTCCCATTGCGTAGCATCATGGCACTCACATTGCGTGGATTAATTTCAGGTTGTGCAGGTAGTTTTCCTTTTTCACGCTCCCTGGACTCGCGCACCTCCCTGGTTAGTTGAGCCATTTGATCTTCAAGAGTCTTAATGCTGGTGCGCACCTCCTGTTGAAATTGTAGAGTGTTAGATGCCATGGATTTAACAATATCGTGTAGAGACATACCTGCTTCGCCTTGAGGAGGTGGGCGATTTTGTTGTTGGTTAGCAGGTTGGAAATTATTGGAGGAATTTCCATAGCGAAGGTTGGGATGATCACGCCACCCTGGGTTGAATGTTTGGGAAAATGGATCGTAGCTCTTCCTGGGCACAAACCCAGCAGCATTCACGTCAACTTCTTGCTGCAATGTTGGACACTCGTCGGTGGCATGGCCGGTGTGGCCGCAAATTCCACAAGTTTTAACTTGAGCTTGTCCTACAGCAAGTTGTCTAACAAAAGCAGTTAACTCCGTAAGTTGTTGTTGAACGGAAGGAGAAGTTACCTCAGAGGCCTCTTTAACTCCAACAACTCTTTCCCTAGATCCGAACTGTTGGGTGTACTCAGCGGATGTTTGAATCATTTCCCATGCTTCTGCTGGTGTCTTCTTCATCAATGACCCTCCACAAGCCGAATCCAGGAGTCTCCTTTCCATGTTAGTAAGACCATCATAAAAATATTGAATTAGTAATGACTCAGGAATTTGATGATGCGGACATTTAGTAATTAATTTATTAAAGCGTTCCCAATATTCATAAAGAGATTCTCCCTGAGATTGAGTGATTCCACAAATTTCTTTGCGCAAAGTAGAAGCTCGGGAGGCAGGGAAATATTTTTCCAGGAACTTCTTATGCAAGTCCGCCCATGTTTCAATACTTCTAGCAGGTAAGTGGTAAAGCCATTCCTTAGCAGCATCTCGCAAGGAAAAAGGGAAGGCACGAAGGCGGATTTGATCATCAGTGACGCCTCTTGGTTTCATGCTCAAGCATATAACATCGAATTCTTGCAAGTGCCTGTGCGGCTCTTCTCCTGAAAGTCCATGAAAAACAGGAAGCAAATGAATTAAACCCGTTTTTAGTCCAAAATCAGTATTAGCGGGAAGAGCAGGAAAGGTAATGCAAAGAGGTTGCTGCGCCAAGTTAGGCGCAACTAATTCCTGGAGAGTGCGTTGCTCTTGAGCCATCTCTTGCTCAAACTCTTCACTTTCGTCACCACTTAGCTCACTACCAGATGTAGCAGCTTCTTCAAGTGCAAGATCTAGGTTCTCCTGTTCTCTTTGGCGCGCAATGAGTTTTGCTCCTCTGGTTTCTCTCCTCAATCGTCCAGCAGTTCTCTCAATCTCCGAATCGTAGATTAATTCCCTTGTCCGAGTAGATCGAGGCATAAACCAGAAAAAAAATAATATTAGTAAATATAATATAGTAGCAATTAACCACAGAATAATAAATCAATTTGAATCCCCGGCAACGGCGCCAAAATTTGGTAGCTGTCGTCTAGCTACAAAAATAAATAAACCTACTCTTGTGAAAATAAAATAGATAGTGATGAGTAAGTTCGTCTCCTCAGGGATTCAAACGAAATATAAACTATGATTAACTACAATAATAAAATGGGGGTTTTGATTTTAACTAATGCTAAGAAAATAAAATAAAATAAAATAGAAGAATAAAATTTAAATAAACAAGAGAAGGTAGGACACACTGGAAAGTCTATAAAATCAAGTGATGAAAAACACCTAGCTTAGGACTTGAACTCGCCGGATTGGAATTGGATTTATTGTTGATCATTGACAAATATTCCCTTAACCTATTAAATAAATTAGTTATAGTCACTCGGCAACCGCTCTGTGACCAACTTTTCCTTACTTAATCGGTGAACAAGGCACGGCCGTTATTCACTTTCCTAACCGAATTAAGATCCTAGGTACGACCATAGAAGTACTTATCCGATTGCATTAAATTCTAGAAAAGCCTAATTCAAAGGGATGAACCTACCTACGCGGCTTGATTCTCTCAATTGATTTCATGATTCCCTAGAGATTTATCGTCTAGTTGTTACTCAATTAGATTAAAGTGCAATTACACGGACACCAATCTAATTATAACGGTAAAATTCCTAAGCCAATCAACTATGTGCGCATCATAATCAATCAACATAAGAACTCATGTCGTGAAAATAGAAATCATGAAAATACTTAATAGTCAAAGGAAAATAAACATTCAAAACAATTCAAGCCTCACAACGGCAATCCAATCCCAACACGGGGTTCAATCCTAAGCTAGATAAAGTAAACTACTCACTAAACATGAAAACAAGAACAAAGCAGGAATAAGAAAACATGACAAACACTATTCCAGCAGGAAAGAATGGAACTTCAAGATCTTCAGTCTCCAGGCCTCGTTGATGATCTCCAGTATCCCAGTCTGGTCCAAACAGCAAAATTGAATGGTTTTTATCTCTGTGGAAACCCTCAAAGTCGTCCAAAGCAGCCTCCAAGAAGTGGCAAGCAAGAAATCATCCAATACTCCAAGTTTCCTTCTCTTCCAATTTGTTTCCTTCTTTACAAAATCTTGATCTCTCTTTTGGAAACAAGTATCCCAGCCAAAAGGTGCCTTCCAGGATCCCAAAGTATCTAGAATTAAGTCTTGAAATTCGTCCACATCATCAGCTAAATCACCCGGACAAGTAAGCACTCGAGCTGGAAACACATCAGCATCAACCTTTGTACAGCAGCTCGGACCACTCCTCTTGTGTGTGGGCACACGACCTGTTACTTCTCCAAAATGCCACCATTTTGATGTTTTCTTCAAGTCAAGCTCACTTTGCTTCTGAAATGCAAAATACTCCAATAAGACACCACAATGGATCAATACTCATCAATAAACCACATGGAATCATGTAAAACATGCGCACAAAATGATGAATATCAATCCCCCCACACCTACTCCATGCTTGCCCTCAAGCATGCCATCAAGTCAAAACAAAGACACCACAAGTCAAGATCCATCTCAATCATGCCAATAACTCAATTGCACAACAAGTATGCCCAACAATGCTCTCACCGGATGGGGTATATATAAAAGTGCTCACTCACTCTCAAGTGTATAGGCTAAGTGTTTACGCTCAAAGCACATGAAAGAAAAACACCAATTCCATAAATTTGCACATCAATCAAATCAAACCACAATCATAAAGTAGCAACTAGCAATCAAAGGGTCTTTATTCAAGGTTATAACGGGGCCATGGTTGGGGTAGGAAAAAGGGATACAAAGGCTAAAGAATCGAGGACCAACTCAAAAAGACTTGTTCATAATAAAAACGAGTGCCAATCCATAAATTTCTCAAGCATCCATGAAGTACCAGAATATAAGACAACAATAATCAAGAATCCTCTACCCCTCTCTCTTCTCTTTTTTTTTTTCTTTTTTTTGTGGTAGGAGAGGAATTCCAATATCCGACATTGCGGACGAAACTTCAACTCTTTTGTTCTTGACACAAGGTCATAGGAACAAGGCAAAAGCCTGCTACCCCTTTTTCTTTTTTTCTCTTTTTTTTTTCTTTTTTTCTTTTTTTTTTTTTAGAGAAGAGGGGCAGCATATATCACTCTCGAACAAATAAATTGCTTCATCAACAATGGTTCTAACAGCAACATTTCATCAATATGGCACTAATGATAAACAAGCTCAAGAGTTAATCCTCAATTCGGGTTCAAGCAGATAAGGTCCAAGAAAAATAAAAGGCTAACGGCTAGGGGGTTAGTGTTTAACAAAGAAAATGGATTATTAGGCTCAGAGGGGTTCACTAGTTGGAAAAATATAGGTGGGTAAGTGTATAAGGCCAATGGGGTAAAATCCTAGTGCCCAAATCATTTTGCTAGAATACTACAATATGAAGAGTTCACATGCATTTTTGTGCAAAGTCAGGAATGGTGCAATTCTCATGTTCCCACATTAAAAGAAAAATGAGCAAGTAATAATGAAGAAAATAAGGCTCAACAAGGCTCAAATCTCACCATAGGGACATCATTAGCAAGTCAGGCATACCAATTGACAATCATATCATTGAACTAAATCAAAACTTCAAACGACAAGCAGTACTCAATATTTTGACAAGAAGGCACGCAAGGGCATTTATAGAGATAGTGAAGGAAGCGACGTTCAATCCCCCCACACCTAAACTCGGCAGTGTCCTCAATGCCATAAAAAATATGAAGAAAAATGAAAGCATGAAAGAAGAGAAGCAATGAGGAATGCAAAAGGAAAAGTGTATGGTAGAAGGGCATCCCTGGAAAGTGCATCATCGGTCAGGAGGAACGTGCCCGAAGAAGGTAACAGGGGGGGATGGGCGGTGGTAGCAAGTGCAGTGATGGATGTGCCTTGAACAATATCCTTGTGCGTGCCCATATGGCCTGTAGCAGGCCCCCCTCCCAAATTATTTAGCAAAATCAATGAGTAAATGGCTTGCGCGTGCCCACGCAACCTGTAGCCAAGCAAAAATCCCCAATTATGCATTATCCAAGCTGGAGAACCAAGAATTTTCCATCTTCCTACAATGAACAAGTGAAATGTCATGATAGATCACCAAAAAAAAAAAATTCGAAAGAAATAAAATATTAAAAACTTGGGTTGCCTCCCAAGAAGCGCCTTTCTTTAACGTCTTTGGCTAGACACTCTATGGCTCAATGGTCATTTAATGCAATCAACCAAAGCAATAAGCTCCTCCCTTTGAACACCAAATCCCACAATGTAGCGCTTAAGTCGGGGCTTATTGGCCTTGGATTTCTTTTCCATCTTCTTTTGCTTCCCAACCACATTTGCATCCAGAAAACATATTTTATCTCTTGAAGCTTGAATCCACTTTTCTTCATTGGTGGGAGGAAGAGAGGCATCAAATAACTTTGGTGGATCTTTTCCATTCAACTCAAAGGTTTCCTGCATGCTATGATTAAGAACATCCACTCTATATAAAGCATTAGATTCCATGGGATATTGCTCATCATTAAATATATTAATTTTCACTTCTTCCCCATCAAATGCCATAGTAAGTGTACCCTTCTTAACATCAATTTTTGTTTCAGCAGTGCACATAAAGGGTCTTCCAAGTAAGACAGGGGAGGGATTTGGGGAATTATCATCATGCATGTCAAGCACATAAAAATCAACAGGAAAAATCAATCCATTTACTTGAACTAGGACATCTTCTATCATACCTTCAGGATAAGCATTTGTCCTATTAGCTAATTGAATTATAATTCCCGTTTCTTTCAAGTTACCTAAATTCAAATTTTTATACACAGACAAAGGCATAACATTAATTGCAGCACCAAGATCCAACATAGCCTTTTTAATTTCCAACTTCCCAATTTTGCAAGGAACTAGAAACATACCTGGGTCACCACATTTTTGTGGAAGTTTGCGTTGAAGCACAGCAGACACGGCCTCTCCAGCTATGATTTTTTCATCCCCACGAAGCTTTTTCTTATTAGTGCACAGCTCCTTTAAAAATTTTGCATAACGTGGGATTTGCTGGATGGCATCCAGGAGGGGAATGTTTAGCTCCACTTTCTTGAATAGCTCCATAATCTCCTTATTTTTATTGCTCTTATAGGCCAACCTGCTAGGAAAAGGAGCAGCATTAGTAGCATGTAATTGAGAACTTTCATTGACTAAAGTTTTAGAAGAGAGTTTCTCATCCTTCTCAATTTCTTTCTCAATTGATTCTTCATCTTTGTTGTTCCTTCCAGCAACCACTTCAGGTCTTTCCAACTCCTTCCCATTGCGTAGCATCATGGCACTCACATTGCGTGGATTAATTTCAGGTTGTGCAGGTAGTTTTCCTTTTTCACGCTCCCTGGACTCGCGCACCTCCCTGGTTAGTTGAGCCATTTGATCTTCAAGAGTCTTAATGCTGGTGCGCACCTCCTGTTGAAATTGTAGAGTGTTAGATGCCATGGATTTAACAATATCGTGTAGAGACATACCTGCTTCGCCTTGAGGAGGTGGGCGATTTTGTTGTTGGTTAGCAGGTTGGAAATTATTGGAGGAATTTCCATAGCGAAGGTTGGGATGATCACGCCACCCTGGGTTGAATGTTTGGGAAAATGGGTCGTAGCTCTTCCTGAGCACAAACCCAGCAGCATTCACGTCAACTTCTTGCTGCAATGTTGGACACTCGTCGGTGGCATGGCCGGTGTGGCCGCAAATTCCACAAGTTTTAACTTGAGCTTGTCCTACAGCAAGTTGTCTAACAAAAGCAGTTAACTCCGTAAGTTGTTGTTGAACGGAAGGAGAAGTTACCTCAGAGGCCTCTTTAACTCCAACAACTCTTTCCCTAGATCCGAACTGTTGGGTGTACTCAGCGGATGTTTGAATCATTTCCCATGCTTCTGCTGGTGTCTTCTTCATCAATGACCCTCCACAAGCCGAATCCAGGAGTCTCCTTTCCATGTTAGTAAGACCATCATAAAAATATTGAATTAGTAATGACTCAGGAATTTGATGATGCGGACATTTAGTAATTAATTTATTAAAGCGTTCCCAATATTCATAAAGAGATTCTCCCTGAGATTGAGTGATTCCACAAATTTCTTTGCGCAAAGTAGAAGCTCGGGAGGCAGGGAAATATTTTTCCAGGAACTTCTTATGCAAGTCCGCCCATGTTTCAATACTTCTAGCAGGTAAGTGGTAAAGCCATTCCTTAGCAGCATCTCGCAAGGAAAAAGGGAAGGCACGAAGGCGGATTTGATCATCAGTGACGCCTCTTGGTTTCATGCTCAAGCATATAACATCGAATTCTTGCAAGTGCCTGTGCGGCTCTTCTCCTGAAAGTCCATGAAAAACAGGAAGCAAATGAATTAAACCCGTTTTTAGTCCAAAATCAGTATTAGCGGGAAGAGCAGGAAAGGTAATGCAAAGAGGTTGCTGCGCCAAGTTAGGCGCAACTAATTCCTGGAGAGTGCGTTGCTCTTGAGCCATCTCTTGCTCAAACTCTTCACTTTCGTCACCACTTAGCTCACTACCAGATGTAGCAGCTTCTTCAAGTGCAAGATCTAGGTTCTCCTGTTCTCTTTGGCGCGCAATGAGTTTTGCTCCTCTGGTTTCTCTCCTCAATCGTCGAGCAGTTCTCTCAATCTCCGAATCGTAGATTAATTCCCTTGTCCGAGTAGATCGTCTCCTCAGGGATTCAAACGAAATATAAACTATGATTAACTACAATAATAAAATGGGGGTTTTGATTTTAACTAATGCTAAGAAAATAAAATAAAATAAAATAGAAGAATAAAATTTAAATAAACAAGAGAAGGTAGGACACACTGGAAAGTCTATAAAATCAAGTGATGAAAAACACCTAGCTTAGGACTTGAACTCGCCGGATTGGAATTGGATTTATTGTTGATCATTGACAAATATTCCCTTAACCTATTAAATAAATTAGTTATAGTCACTCGGCAACCGCTCCGTGACCAACTTTTCCTTACTTAATCGGTGAACAAGGCACGGCCGTTATTCACTTTCCTAACCGAATTAAGATCCTAGGTACGACCATAGAAGTACTTATCCGATTGCATTAAATTCTAGAAAAGCCTAATTCAAAGGGATGAACCTACCTACGCGGCTTGATTCTCTCAATTGATTTCATGATTCCCTAGAGATTTATCGTCTAGTTGTTACTCAATTAGATTAAAGTGCAATTACACGGACACCAATCTAATTATAACGGTAAAATTCCTAAGCCAATCAACTATGTGCGCATCATAATCAATCAACATAAGAACTCATGTCGTGAAAATAGAAATCATGAAAATACTTAATAGTCAAAGGAAAATAAACATTCAAAACAATTCAAGCCTCACAACGGCAATCCAATCCCAACACGGGGTTCAATCCTAAGCTAGATAAAGTAAACTACTCACTAAACATGAAAACAAGAACAAAGCAGGAATAAGAAAACATGACAAACACTATTCCAGCAGGAAAGAATGGAACTTCAAGATCTTCAGTCTCCAGGCCTCGTTGATGATCTCCAGTATCCCAGTCTGGTCCAAACAGCAAAATTGAATGGTTTTTATCTCTGTGGAAACCCTCAAAGTCGTCCAAAGCAGCCTCCAAGAAGTGGCAAGCAAGAAATCATCCAATACTCCAAGTTTCCTTCTCTTCCAATTTGTTTCCTTCTTTACAAAATCTTGATCTCTCTTTTGGAAACAAGTATCCCAGCCAAAAGGTGCCTTCCAGGATCCCAAAGTATCTAGAATTAAGTCTTGAAATTCGTCCACATCATCAGCTAAATCACCCGGACAAGTAAGCACTCGAGCTGGAAACACATCAGCATCAACCTTTGTACAGCAGCTCGGACCACTCCTCTTGTGTGTGGGCACACGACCTGTTACTTCTCCAAAATGCCACCATTTTGATGTTTTCTTCAAGTCAAGCTCACTTTGCTTCTGAAATGCAAAATACTCCAATAAGACACCACAATGGATCAATACTCATCAATAAACCACATGGAATCATGTAAAACATGCGCACAAAATGATGAATATCACACATTGTCGTTGCACCATTCAGGGCAATAATGCCACTGTCATTGTTGATAGCGGAAGCTGCACTAATATTGTTAGTTTGTATACTGTGCGCAGATTGCAGCTACCAACAGAGGAACATTCCAGTCCCTACTTACTACACTGGATGAACAACAGTGGCAAGACCAAGGTCTCCCAACAGGCATGGGTCCCTATCACGAAGGGTACCTACTCGGAAAGAGTATTATGTGATGTCGTTCCCATGAACGCTTGTGACGTTTTGCTTGGAAGATAGTGGCTTTATGATAAGGACGCCACTTACCGAGGAAGGTCTAATGTTTTATATTTTAAACATGGGCAAAACGAATATCTGTTCAAGCCTTTATCTGTAAAAGCTGTCAGATTAGACCAGGAGAAGTTGAAAAATAAAGTAGCTCAAGCGGAAGCTGACCACAAGGCAAGGGAAAGAGGAAATGCCAAAATAGGTGAAGATTCATCAAGCTTGGATCAATGTCTGATATTGACCAAAACAGCATTTCAGCAAGCAGCACAAGAACCTGACTTCTCAGGTCACTGTTTTCTTGCATTAATTAAACCTGATGAATCTCTCAATAGAACTGTTCATACTGCACCTGATTTGCCTTTGGAATTTTCCAGAATGCTCGACAAAAATCAGGATATCTTTCCGGAAGAAGTGCCAGCTGGCTTACTACCACTCCGAGGTGTGGAAGATCGCATTGACTTTGTACCCGGAGCTTCGATCCCCAACAGACCTGCGTATCGCATGAATCCCGAGGAAACAAAGGAAATTCAGCGGCAAGTACAAGTGCTGCTCGAAAAAGGTTGGGTTCGAAAAAGTTTGTCTCCGTGTGCTGTTCCAGTCTTACTTGTCCCGAAGAAGAATGGCGAATGGCGTATGTGTGTTGACTGTCGGGCAGTCAATGCTATTACGGTCAAATATCGTCATCCAATTCCCCGACTGGACGACATGCTAGATGGACTCCGTGGCGCTAGTCTTTTTACCAAGATCGATTTAAAGAGCGGATATCATCAAATCAGAATGCAACCAGGGGATGAATGGAAGACCGCTTTCAAGACGAAGTTTGGTCTATATGAGTGGCTTGTTATGCCATTCGGCCTTACGAATGCCCCCTCTACATTTATGCGTTTGATGAACGAGACTCTTAGACAATTTATAGGAAAATTTGTAGTAGTTTATTTTGATGACATTCTTGTTTATAGTTGTACCCTAATCGATCATGTGGACCATGTGCAACAGGTACTCGATCGACTGAGAGAAGTCCGCTTGTACGCCAACTTCGAGAAGTGTAGCTTCTGTGTACCGGAGGTGACATTTCTGGGGTTTGTCGTTGGAAAGGATGGACTGAAAGTGGACGAATCAAAGATCAAAGCTATAGCTGACTGGAAACCGCCAACCACTGTGCATGAAGTACGCAGTTTTCTGGGTTTAAGTGGTTTCTTTAGAAGATTCGTCCCATAGTTTAGTGTCATTGCGGCCCCAATCACTGCACTGCTCAGGAAAGAAATTCCGTTCAAATGGGGACCAGCACAATAGAAAGCATTTGACGACCTTAAGGATAAGCTCACTCATGCACCTGTCCTAGCATTACCAAATTTTGACTTACCATTCGAAATCGAAAGTGATGCGTCAGGTACGGGCATGAGAGCAGTGTTTCTTCAAGAAGGGAGACCAATAGCATACTAAAGTGAGAAGTTCAGTGGAGCACAACTGAATTATTCCACGTACAACAAGGAACTATATGCTGTCGTTCAATCTTTGAGGACATGGCAACATTATCTGAGAGGAAGAGAATTCGTGATCAACACCGATCATGAGACGCTTAAGCACATAAGGGTTCAGGGACAATTGAGCAAAAGGCACGCTCGGTGGAGCACGTTTATAGAGTCCTTTCCTTACATGATTATGTACAAGAAAGGGAAAGACAATGTGGTTGCAGATGCACTCTCCAGAAGAACAGCATTGGCCACATTTGCAACTACTCATTTGTTTGGGTTTGAGCATATCAAGAGTCAGTACTCGACTGACGAAGATTTCAGAGTGCTGTACAAGAGGACAAAGCAGAATGGATTCAAGGAGTTTTCCCAACTAAACGGGTTTCTGTACTACGGAAACAGATTATGCATCCCAAAGGGATCTGTCAGAGAATTACTAATTCAAGAGGCTCATGGAGGTGGTCTCATGGGACACTTTGGGAAAGATGCAACTCTGGGGATTCTCATCGAAAAGTTCTACTGGCCAAAGATGCAAGCCCAGGTTGTTCGCTTCATTGCTAAGTGCTTGGTCTGTCTGAAGGCCAAGTCAACTGTTAAACCCCACCGCTTATATCAAGCATTACCTGTGCCAGAAGGACCCTGGCTGGACATATCAATGGACTTCGTGCTTGGACTACCACGGACTACAAGAGGCAAAGATTCAATCTTTGTGGTAGTTGATCGATTCTCCAAGATGGCACATTTCATACCAGTACGAAGACCAATGACGCCAAGCATATCTCGAATCTATTCTTCAGAGAAGTGGTACGTCTTCATGGAGTACCAAAGTCAATCGTGCCTGACCGCGATGCCAAGTTCGTAAGCTACTTCTGGAAAGGCTTTTGGCGTGAGATGGGTACGCAACTTGTGTTCTCAACGTCTTACCATCCTCAGACGGACGGACAGACAGAAGCGGTAAATCGTGTGTTGGGTAACCTCCTTCGCATAATTACTTCTTCGAGCTCCAAAAGTTGGGATGAATGTTTACCTTACATTGAATTTGCTTATAATCGTCACATTCATCGTGCCACACACATGTTACCCTTTGAGGTCGTTTATGGATTTAACCCGATGACCCCTCTCGATTTTCTGCCACTACCTAGTAGTGAGCGTCTTAACTTCAATTGCAGGGGCAGGGCTAAAGCAATCAAGGATCTGCAATAGAAGGTTCGGAACAACTTGTTGAAGGCATCAGAGACATATGCCAAATTTGCCAACAGGGGCAGAAAAAGGCTGTTGCTGAAACCAGGAGACTGGTCTGGGTGCACATGAGAAAAGAACGTTTTCCTGCACAAACACATGGCAAACTAGCATCTCGTGGGACAGGACCTTACAAAGTCCTAGAGAAAATCAATGACAATGCCTATCGGATTGAGCTTCCTGATGACTTTAATATTAATCCGACTTTCAATGTTGCTGATTTATCTCTTTTCGAAAGAGATGATGAGTTGGACTCTGATCGGTTGATGTCTCAACCTTCCCAAGGGGGTGGGGATGGCGTAGTCGCCAGAACCAATGGATTGGTTATTCCAATAATCCCCGAAGGGCCAGTGTCCAAACAAAAGGCCAAAAAATTTTCTGATGCACTGTATAAATTTTTCTTGCAGGAAGCAGATAATCTGGAACCCCAGGAATCCCAAAAACTGAAAATAATGATCCGGATAGATCAAGACCAGACAAGCTCGGAATACATTAATATATATTCCTCACATCGGATTTAAATAAAGATGGAAGAAGGCCTTAGGATGCACAAGGAAAGCCCAACAAGCATGAACAGGCCCAAAACGGAGTTCGTCGGAAAAGTGGCGGAAAGCAGCCGGAACCACCACTGGACGTCGGACATATTTTGTAGTAGTATAGAAAATAAGAACGTGTGAAATTTGGCTAAGGCATTGAGACCATTTCGGTCTAGCCAATTCGAAATAGCCAATTCGGTCTAGACCGAATTGGCCTAAACCGAATTGCCCCATGCCTTAGAAAAATTACCTACTCTCTCTCAATTCGGTATAATTCAATTCGGTCTAGACCGAATTGCTTCCTAGACGGAATTGCCTATACCGCATCAGTCAGCAATTATTTTCTGAGACTCCCAATTCGGTCTATTGGCCAATTCGGCCTAAACCGAATTGCACCACATAAACCGAATTGCCCTCTGACTGTTATTATTATTATTATTACTTGTAATGTTTGTAAGTGTCCAATTCGGTCTTATGACCAATTCGGTCTAAACCGAATTGGCACCCCTTTCTCTTTTGTAATAGATAGGTTTGGTCCCAATTCGATCTAGGCCATACCAATTCGGTTTACACCATAAACCGAATTGATTCCCCCTAAACCGAATTAGGCCATTTTTGATGTATTTTTCATTTCTCTTGTTTCCCAAGGGGCTTGGCCTATATATATGACCTCCCCCTTCATTTGTAAACAACTTTGCTTAATATTGAAATCAACTCTCATATGTTCAAAGTTCACAACCGAGAGCACTCTTTCAAAAGTGTTCTCCCCCATCCGTGTTTTTCTTGAACTTATGTTCATTTCCCTCACGCCATCAAGTTGGAAACTTGCTCAATGGATTGTCAATGAATGATGCACTTGAAGGAAGCCATTTGTCTTGAGCTTGACTCACTTCCCTTGGCAAGTTCGGGTCCCCTTCATTCATAAGTTTCCTTATCTTTTATTTTACAACTTAGTCTCATCTTCTTATATCATCATCATCCTCTTGTGTGTGTTCTTGTTCTTCATCCATCTTCACCTCCTATTCTCCTAATCATCATTTTACCTAACCCTAAAATTCAGACAACTCTAATCCGGATATTGTCACTAAACAAGTTTCGATCTACGGCACATAGTCTAATTATTAATAAAATAGCTAAAGATGTTCAAATAATTTTAGGTAATAAAATATTTACAAATTACAATACAAGAAGTATATGTTAGCCCAGTAAAAACAATTGATGTATTATTAGGGACAGATTTTACAAGTTTATTTCAAAGCTTTAGAGTAGATAGATATAATATCCAACTTAGATCAGCATGTAACCACTATATTACTATTCCGAGAATAAGGAAACCATACGGAGTGCTTCTAAAACGTGGTGAAAAAGGAGAAATTATAAAACAACCAATTACTTATTACATAAAATTTAAAATTCACAAAATTAAAAAACAAGTGCTAATTCAAAAGCCAGAAGAGTTTGATAAATATGAACTTCATGAGACAATAAAATACATCTCTGAGAACTATGGAGAAAATCGAATTGAAAAATGGAATCTTAATAAAATATATGCAGAATTAAAAATGGAAAACGACGATATAATAATAAGAACTCAACCTATGATGCATAATCAAGAAGATATTGAAGAACTTCGAAAATAAATAAATGAATTGTTAGAATTAGATCTTATTCAAGAATCTATAGCAGAACATAATAGTCAGGCTTTCTCGGTTAGAAATCGTAGTGAACAAATAAGAAAGAAACCAAGATTAGTAATAAATTACAAAAAACTAAACAAAAACATGATATTTGATGGATACTTTGTACCTAACAAAGAAAATCTAATAGGATTAGCTAGAGGTAGAACTATCTATTCAAAATTTGATTGTAAATGGATTTTGGCAAATTAAAATGCATCCAGATAGTATAAAATATACAGCCTTTAGTACACCAAAAGGACACTATGAATGGAAAGTTATGTCGTTTGGAATAAAAAATGGACCACAAATTTTTCAAAAAAAATGGATAAAACATTTAAAAAATTTAGTAACTTTATATTTGTATACGTAGATGATATACTAATAGCCTCAAACACTATAGAAGAACATAAAAAATATTTAGATATATTTGCAAAACTTTGTAAAGATCATGGATTAATTTTATCAGAAAAGAAAGCAGAAATATTCAAAGATGAAATAGAATTTTTGGGTCTAATATTAAACAAACTTGGAATTAAAATGCAACCACACATAAGTACAAAACTTGTTAAAATGCTTGATGAACTTAGGAATAAATTAAACATACAAAGATTTCTTGGAATTATAAATTATGCAGAAGGATTTATATCAAATTTAGGAAAAAAGACAAATGATCTAAGATTGATCAGAAAAAATAATAAGATAGGATGGAATGATCAACATACTGAAATTATCAAACAATTCAAAGAAGAATGCTCCAAATTACCACTGTTAAGATTACCTGACGAAAAAGATAATTTAATAGTACAAACCGATAGCTCAAACTACCATTGGGCATGATTATTAAAAACCGATATTGGTGAAATTTGTAAATATGCATCCGGAACATTACAAGGAGCATCCATAAATTATAGTACAAATGAAAAAGAATTACTTGCAGTAATTAAATCAATAGATAAATTTTCATTTTGGTTATTAAGTAGAAAGTTTAAAGTATTAACTGACAATACACAAGTAAAACCTTTAATTTGTAATAAAGTTCCAAATAAACCCCAATATAGAAGAATAATAAGATATCAGACTTTTTTGTCAATGTATGTAATACCCGAGAAATCAACATCGATTATTAAATCCAAAAAATCAAAGAATGGGATTTAACTATCGCAACCGAAATAATTCCGAGAGAGCGGAATTAAATATTTTCGGACGATAGCAACTCGAAGAGAGTTATCGGATTATCCAACGACCTCGGATAATTCCATATTATGATTTTTAGAATTTAAAATCATAATATTAAAAAAAAAAAAAGAAGAAGAAGAAAAACGCGACCAGGTGGCCGCGCGGCGGCGACGCGCCGGCGCGCCACCAGCGCGGCGGCGGCGCAGGATGGTGTCTTCATGCGTTGCACGCGTTTTCGGCTCCATTTTCGAGATGTGACGACTCTAATCAATCCAAATCCGATCCTCAGACATTAAGGGATGTTTTGAGGTGCATTTGGATAAATTTTTAAGTACATTCAATCCCTACAAAGTTGGATACATGAACTAAGTTGAGTAATTGAAGCATGGTATTGAAGGAGGGGATTTATTGTGGATTGATGGCTGCAATTTTCAAGCTTGACCAAATCAACTCTTCTCACCTTTCCTAAGTTATTAAAGGCAGCCATTGGGACACCAAATACCCCATTATCACCCCCCTTTAACAGCCCAAAACATCCCACCAAACCTCCCATTCAAAAATCTGCCATTAGTTGAGTGTTGTAGAGATTGTGAGTTGCTCTTCGGGTTCCAGAGGACTTTGGACGAAATTTTTGCACACCAATCCATTCATGATCGAGGTAAGGATGATTCTTAGTCGATAACTTCAGTTTTGATCGAGCTATAGCCTTGAAACCTAAGGATTTTGCCAACAATCCAAATATAGGTTCATTCCGAGGTATTGTAGATCTTGTGGCTGTGACTGGGCGTCTTCAAGGATTCCAAAGAAGGGATTTTTTATTCTAATCTAACCAAGGGTAAGTTGGTGTTGTGCATCTCGAATTTTAGAGCTTTTGGTTGAGTATTCTTTGAGTTGTAGTTCGATTTTCATCCTATGCCCAAAACTGTCTTCTAGGGTTTCTTCCGAGTAGATTTCATTGTTGTGCTTTTCTCGCCTAGATCCTTTCGTTTTTGGAAGAACTTGTCTAAATGAAAAATGTTCCTAACACTTTAAAGATGATCTCTGTAAATTTTCATAATTTTTGGACTTGATTTGGTCGACGAAAACAGATCTGGTATTTTCTGAAGTGCATGATGACAGATTTCATTTCCTAGCATGTTCAGTTTTGTAGTCCGTATTACTCCTAGCTATGGTCGTTTTTGATGGTCGATTTCTTCATGAAAATTATTCATCTATGTGTCTAGTTTATACCTGTGAAATTTCAGAATTTTTGGATCAACCTTCGAATTGTTATTGATTTTTAAGTAAACTGTGGTCGGATGAATAGTGATCTCTGCACCCTTTTGGAAATGAGTTTCTGAAATGATTTTTTTTGGGCAACTTAGAGTCCGAATTTGCTAAGGCCTATTTCTGAGAAACACGTTAATTTTGATGTCTCCTAGCACCTGTAAAATTTTCAGAATTTTCTACAAAGTTTTACTACATTTCCTAGTACGAATTTGAAAACTGCTACGGTGTGTTCATTACCGGTAAATTTGGTTTCGTACGTTTTGATGATTAATGAGTCAATTGCTACTCTTTTGTGAATCTTATGAATTCTGGAAATGTAGACATGGGTTGTAATGATTAAAAGGTGGATTTTGAAACTTTGTGAATTTTGATCGAGTTAGATGCCCAATTTTGGAGGGTAAGTGCACTTGGCGTGAGCTCGTTGGGCCGCCCCCTCTTTTTGGTGGCCAAAACGGCGCCAAGGAAATTATGTTGCGTGATTGTATGAGTCTATACTCCTAGATGTATCCGTATGGGTTATCTAGGGCTCCGGAGTGTGTCTGTATAGGGTCCGCTACTTTCACTTGCCTTGCGGGTTCGATTCCCCAAGGTGTATGTTTTTTCCTGCGGGTTCGATTCCCCAGGATATTGTTGACTCCTATGGGTTCGATTCCCTAGGATGTATATTGGGTTCTTGCGGGTTCGATTCCCCAAGGACGAGGTGTCCTCGATCATAATGAAAAATGGTAAACGAAGGTATTTGAGTTCTGGAAACAATGAGGTCCTCGATTATATGGAAACAATGGTAAAAGAATGTGTTTGAGCTCTTGCGGGTTTGATTCCCCAAGAATGGTTGTTCTCGATAAAAAAATGAATAATGATATATTATTCGTATGGTAAAGTGTAAGAATCTTCGGGAATTATTTTTACTCGACCTTCCTTTTTAAATTACAAATTCTATCTTTAAATCTCTCTTCTAAAAACTTTAAAATTTGTTATGCTATATACTAACTTACTCAGTACCGTTGTACTGATAGATACGTTGTCTCATTTTTTTTCAGATGTTGAAGATTAGCGCATTGCATTTACATTTGGGATGGGAATTTCCGAAGACTCGTCGCACTTGTTTTTAAATTCTTTTTATGAATTCCAAACTTATGTTTGGCCGTGTTTGGCCCTTAGCTTCCGCACTGTTTTAAATTATTTATGTTAGACTTAACTCTGATTTAAACCTTCGGGCACTTATTGAATGGTTTTTAAATTATTTTTAAGTATTGGTACAACTTAGCCTTAGCATCTTCTCAAGTGAGCTCGAAATGGTTCGCGTCTTGCTTGGGAAGGTGTGGCGGTAATGCCCTGGCCTGGGTGATCAAATCCGGGGTGTTACAAAGTGGTATCAGAGCCCGGAAATTTATTTTTTAAAGCTATTATTTTTCGGCCCACTATAGAGGCCCAAAATATTCAATATTACTTTTAAGCATTTCAAATATTATTTCCATGGAAATGAATTTTATTTTAAAACCCATGGGAATTATATAACAATTGTTCCGACAAGTCTTGAAAAATGCATAAATATTTTTTTTGGGGGGGAGATGCATTTGCATACATCCATCATTTTTTTAAAATGCTTCAAAGTATTTATATGCATGTCACGTGTATTTGATAATGTTCTTAGTTGGTATGTTGCTTGACCTTGCCTTAGAGCCACTAACTTGGATCTAACCTTGCTTTAGCCTTAGAACTTGGTCAAGGGTGCTTAGTTTGCACATATCTATTCTCTCCTCTTATCCTTCCTATCATTAGATCTTCCTGACTGCTAACGTGCCTTAGATTAGAAACTCATCTTCGCGTGCTTGGATAACAGAAATGGCACATAGGGGAAGGCCAAGGAGGGTAGTCCCAAACAACGGTGGTGCTAACGCACCTAACAACAATGACATTCCTCAAAACGTAGGAGAGCGAGTGCCTCCTGTTCCCAATAATATGGATGAGCGTCTAAGGAATATTGAGGAAGTCCTCCTAGCATTAGGAAATGCCGAGGTGCAACGTGCACAAGGGGGTGTACCACCGCCGGTAGCCCGAGGCAACTACCTAGCATTGGTGAACCCCTACAAACCACCTCATTATGACGGCCAAGAGGACCCTACCAAGTTGGAGAATTGGATTCGAACTTTTGACAAGCTTCTTACTGCCGTCAAATGCCCCGAGAACGAGAAAGTTCGGTTGGCGACCTATTATCTGGATGGAGAGGCGGACGAGTGGTGGCAACATCTCCAAGGAGATTCGGCCGAAGTTGAGAAGGTTTATACATGGGAAGAATTTAAAGAAGCACTGAGAGAGAGGTTTTATCCACTAAGCACTAAGGCTGCAAAGTATGAAGAATTTATTAACAAGACAAGGAGGAAAAACGGTGCAAGAATATTATACCAAGTTCAAGGAGCTAGTTCGCTTTGCTCCGAGACTTGTGCCGACTGATTCTGACAAGGCTCAGAAATTCAAAATGGGGTTGAACCTCAGTATCAGGGAGATACTGGTTGGAGGGCAATACACTTCACTTCAGACAGTGTATGACCGAGCTGTAGCAATTGCTCGTGTCCAGCAGCTGAAACGCAAGGACAATGGTGAGTCGAGCAAGGGATTGCAAGGATTTGCGAAAAAGAATCGAAGCAACAATAATAACAAATTGAGGAAGAACGATGGTCAAGCTACGTTCGATGGACCTAAGGAGAATGTGGACAGAGGTTTGAACAACAGAAGAAATGACACCCGTGGTACATCCATACCACGATGTCCGCAGTGCCACAAAGCTCATCTGGTACGCGAGTGCCCTAAGCGTGGAACTTGTTATAGATGTGGTGGGGAAGACCACATGATTAGAGAATGCAATGTTCGCGAGGAGATGATCGAGAAGAGGTTGGATCTGGTGAACCCTCCACACGAGAATGGCCTGACTGGGCCAAATCATCCCAATAATCAAGGACAGAGGCCACAACAAAATCGCAACCAGCAAGGAAACCAAGGGAGAACATAAGGACAATCGAATATCATGATTCGAGCTGGGTTGCTAGCCGGAGAAGAGGTGATCGAAGGTATGTTTATTGTTTTAGGCATATCTGACAAGATTTTAGTTGATCCTGGTACAAGTGTCCTTTGATTTCGATCAAGAACTTTACACGCATGAAATCTGTCGGAACCTAGAGCGATCAGCTTTGGAATTCAATTATCATCGGGAAAAGTGGTATTGTGTACTAAAAGATATGATGGAATCCCGATAATAATTAAAAATTTAGACCTCTTTGCGAACCTAGTAGAATTTGACCTTAGAAGTCGCTCAAGGGTTAAAGCTATTGCAAGAAAATTCATAGGCAGTTATGGGGACATAACTGCGGTCCTAAGGGGGAGAGGATGTGATACCCCACAGAGATGTCACGCGTTGAGGTAAGAATTTAATTTTCGAGCCTCAATAATTCTATGCGTGTAAAACTACTTATGTTGGTGTTGCTTTCCGAGTGCGACCCAACTTCGAGGACGAAGTTGATTTCTAAGGGGGGTAGACTGTAATACCCGAGAAATCAACATCGATTATTAAATCCAAAAAATCAAAGAATGGGATTTAACTATCGCAACCGAAATAATTCCGAGAGAGCGGAATTAAATATTTTCGGACGATAGCAACTCGAAGAGAGTTATCGGATTATCCAACGACCTCGGATAATTCCATATTATGATTTTTAGAATTTAAAATCATAATATTCAAAAAAAAAAAAGAAGAAGAAGAAAAACGCGACCAGGTGGCCGCGCGGCGGCGACGCGCCGGCGCGCCACCAGCGCGGCGGCGGCGGCAGGATGGTGTCTTCATGCGTTGCACGCGTTTTCGGCTCCATTTTCGAGATGTGACGACTCTAATCAATTCAAATCCGATCCTCAGACATTAAGGGATGTTTTGAGGTGCATTTGGATAAATTTTTAAGTACATTCAATCCCTACAAAGTTGGATACATGAACTAAGTTGAGTAATTGAAGCATGGTATTGAAGGAGGGGATTTATTGTGGATTGTTGGCTGCAATTTTCAAGCTTGACCAAATCAACTCTTCTCACCTTTCCTAAGTTATTAAAGGCAGCCATTGGGACACCAAATACCCCATTATCACCCCCCTTTAACAGCCCAAAACATCCCACCAAACCTCCCATTCAAAAATCTGCCATTAGTTGAGTGTTGTTGAGTTTGTGAGTTGCTCTTCGGGTTCCAGAGGACTTTGGACGAAATTTTTGCACACCAATCCATTCATGATCGAGGTAAGGATGATTCTTAGTCGATAACTTCAGTTTTGATCGAGCTATAGCCTTGAAACCTAAGGATTTTGCCAACAATCCAAATATAGGTTCATTCCGAGGTATTGTAGATCTTGTGGCTGTGACTGGGCGTCTTCAAGGATTCCAAAGAAGGGATTTTTGATTCTAATCTCACCAAGGGTAAGTTGGTGTTGTGCATCTCGAATTTTAGAGCTTTTGGTTGAGTATTCTTTGAGTTGTAGTTCGATTTTCATCCTATGCCCAAAACTGTCTTCTAGGGTTTCTTCCGAGTAGATTTCATTGTTGTGCTTTTCTCGCCTAGATCCTTTCGTTTTTGGAAGAACTTGTCTAAATGAAAAATGTTCCTAACACTCTAAAGATGATCTCTGTAAATTTTCATAATTTTTGGACTTGATTTGGTCGACGAAAACAGATCTGGTATTTTCTGAAGTGCATGATGACAGATTTCATTTCCTAGCATGTTCAGTTTTGTAGTCCGTATTACTCTTAGCTATGATCGTTTTTGATGGTCGATTTCTTCATGAATATTGTTCATCTATGTGTCTTGTTTATACCTGTGAAATTTCAGAATTTTTGGATCAACCTTCGAATTGTTATGGATTTTTAAGTAAACTGTGGTCGGATGAATAGTGATCTCTGCACCCTTTTGGAAATGAGTTTCTGAAATGATTTTTTTTGGGCAACTTAGAGTCCGAATTTGCTAAGGCCTATTTCTGAGAAAAACGTTCATTTTGTTGTCTCCTAGCACCTGTAAAATTTTCAGAATTTTCTACAAAGTTTTACTACATTTCCTAGTACGAATTTGAAAACTGCTACGGTGTGTTCATTACCGGTAAATTTGGTTTCGTACGTTTTGATGATTAATGAGTCGATTGCTACTCTTTTGTGAATCTTATGAATTCTGGAAATGTAGACATGGGTTGTAATGATTAAAAGGTGGATTTTGAAACTTTGTGAATTTTGATCGAGTTAGATGCCCAATTTTGGAGGGTAAGTGCACTTGGCGTGAGCTTGTTGGGCCGCCCCCTCTTTTTGGTGGCCAAAACGGCGCCAAGGAAATTATGTTGTGTGATTGTATGAGTCTATACTCCTAGATGTATCCGTATGGGTTATCTAGGGCTCCGGAGTGTGTCTGTATAGGGTCCGCTACTTTCACTTGCCTTGCGGGTTCGATTCCCCAAGGTGTATGTTTTTTCCTGCGGGTTCGATTCCCCAGGATATTGTTGACTCCTATGGGTTCGATTCCCTAGGATGTATATTGGGTTCTTGCGGGTTCGATTCCCCAAGGACGAGGTGTCCTCGATCATAATGAACAATGGTAAACGAAGGTATTTGAGTTCTGGAAACAATGAGGTCCTCGATTATATGAAATCAATGGTAAAAGAATGTGTTTGAGCTCTTGCGGGTTTGATTCCCCAAGAATGGTTGTTCTCGATAAAAAAATGAATATTGATATATTATTCGTATGGTAAAGTGTAAGAATCTTCTGGAATTATTTTTACTCGACCTTCCTTTTTAAATTACAAATTCTATCTTTAAATCTCTCTTCTAAAAACTTTAAAATTTGTTATGCTATATACTAACTTACTCAGTACCGTTGTACTGATAGATACGTTGTCTCATTTTTTTTTCAGATGTTGAGGATTAGCGCATTGCATTTACATTTGGGATGGGAATTTCCGAAGACTCGTCGCACTTGTTTTTAAATTCTTTTTATGAATTCCAAACTTATGTTTGGCCGTGTTTGGCCCTTAGCTTCCGCACTGTTTTAAATTATTTATGTTAGACTTAACTCTGATTTAAACCTTCGGGCACTTATTGAATGGTTTTTAAATTATTTTTAAGTATTGGTACAACTTAGCCTTAGCATCTTCTCAAGTGAGCTCGAAATGGTTCGCGTCTTGCTTGGGAAGGTGTGGCGGTAATGCCCTGGCCTGGGTGATCAAATCCGGGGTGTTACAATGTACGACTTTACTGTTGAATATATTAAAGGGACTGAAAATTATGTAGCTGATTTTTTGAGCAGGAACCCTGAATATGGAGAACAATGAACAATGGGAGGATGCTGGTCTGACTGACCACATTTACAATGAAATAGATCGACTACAAAAACTACTCCAGTCGACTATGGACAGACAACTAAAACTACAACAATTGATTGTTGGGAGTTTTATGGACGAACATAAGACTATCATTGACGATATATATGAATGTAACAAATGTTTGCAGGGATTACTAACTACTATGGAAGAATAGTTTTATACCCCTGAAGAACTAAATACTGGTGTTTCAGACCAGGAAGGGAAAGCTAATCCTGTTCCAAAAGAGGACAAACAAGCAAAACAATCTGTGGATGCAAGACCTTCGACCTCGTCGAAAAAATTGCTGAAACTAAGAAGTATTTTTGCGACAATATTCCTCAACCAATACCCATTAGCCCTGAAACAAGAAACTTTTTAGCAGAATACCATACCCTGAGCAGCTACATATACTCTTTACCCAGACAAGAAACATCATTCTACACAGAATTCACCAAATCCCTACATCCACAAGTAACTATTTTACCAGGCTGCGACCCAAACTTTCTTTCGAACTGTTTCAAATTCGGCTTTATCAGAACTATTTTCTTGTCCCCTTTACGAACCGAAATATCCAAATTACATGTATTAATTGAAGTCCTAAACATAAGACCAAAAACCAAGAAACTGAAAATATTTTCTATTAGTCAAGAAGTCAAACACTCTTCCTACCATCTTGCTATTGCAGAAGAAATTACTAAACCAGAAAGTTATCCTCAAGACTATGGAACCCCCAAAATAGAAATCTTCAATGACAAATACATCCACTTCAAAAGAGCAATGGGAATACGTGTTGTCCGTGAACAAATGAAAAGACTGTACAACCAAGGAGCAGGAATCTTTTTTGGAAATGAAGAAATCGTAATGATTGAACAATTGAACACTCCAGGATTCAGATCAGGAAACTTAGCAGGACTAATTCAAAAATTTGATAAGTACAATTTTGAATGCTCAGAAGTCAAGAGTATCTGGAAGAAAGCTGTAGAAAAATCCATCACAAGTCTGAAGACAAGAACATTTCTTCGGAAAGAGACAACGAAGTGAAGTAAGCAGTGATGACAAAGAGGACCAATGTAGCACTAAGAAGAGAATAATGCAGCAAGACGTACGACATGGCGAAATTACACAAGAAAACAAAGAAGAAAATCAATAAAAAAAAGTGAATTATTGAAGACAATAATGCATGGTGGCCACCGGATGAATTATTACATGAAGACAGCTCAAAGTGCATGATTAAAGGAGAAAATGACAGTCAACGAACATCAATAATGGAGAAGAAAAGAAGGGAGAAGATAAGGCCACGTATCTTAATTCAGGACCATTAGATCTTCAGAAATTCATCTATAAAAGGAGGCAAGGCTTATGAAGAAGGCAGAAGCGAAGATACCTACCATAGTATTCTTTCTCTTGCAGTTCTTTGTAATATTTAGTTCTCTCTCTCTTATGTAAAATTATGAGTGATTTTCAAAGCTTTCAATAAAAAGATGATCGACTAAGTAGCCTGATCATTCCAGTAAATATCTTCGAGTATATTTTTCTAAAGTCTACCAAAATTCTGAATATATGTGAGTGAGTGAAACATATGTTGAGAGTCATGTCATCGATACAGTGATTTCCAAGAGGTCATGCATACCGGAGTAAGGCAGGAGGCCTGAAAGAAGGATAGCAGACGAGGAAAGAAGGTTACTCGTTGAAGGACTTGATCAGAAGTTTCAACCACAAAGCTTATACTACGGAAACGAGGTAGACCCTGAAATTTTACTTTGAATGATAAATACTGTGAATGATCATGGCATATATTTCGATTATTTACGTTCTCTGCATAAGATCATAAATAAAATCCATAACATAAACACAACAGAATATTTACTACAATACCAGTCTGTCACTTTTCATATACTAGATTGTTCGATAAAAATATACAATACACAGAACCACTAGATAAGAAGGATAAAAAATATCATAAAAAATAATAATAAATAATTAATTAAATAATAAATAATAATAAATATTAATAATAATCAGTTAATTAAATAAAAATAGATAAACAAATAAATAAAATACGAAATTAAGGATATTTTAATATTTTCCATCGATCATTTTAGAATAGGTTAATCTTTAAAAGTTAAATACGTTTCAAAGTTTTGGGGCCCTATCTCTAAACTTATGAAAAGGGGGTCCTTGACCCTAATACTATGTTTCAAGAGGTCCCTCTCTTTAAAAGCCCCATTTAACAAATAGGTTGTTATGAGTTATTTTGGACTGAATTGGGCTATGTTTTTAACATGGTTTGGGCTGCTTGTTTAGGCTGCTGATTCAAGAGATAATCAGCCCACTTTTGGAGCTTTTAAGAATAGGGATTGAACCTCCTACACTAAGCAAGATAAGGGACATAAAAACCTATCCAAAATACCTATTTTTGGAAGGTATAAAAGTTATAACAGGCTGTTACAGGTTGTGGCAAGAGCTGGCAGCAATTAGGGGATTTTACATTAACTCCCATTCCTAAATTCACCTCCCAACCCACCTATAAATACCCCCTACCATTCACTCTTTTCCTCACACCAAAACATCTCTTCTCTTCTCTTCTCCTCTCTTATACTTTAAAGTTCTTCTTAGTATTCTTGTGAGTTCAAGCAAGCTAGAGAGGTTACTAGCAAGAACTTGAAGATTCCCTAGACGTTTTCCACTTAAAGAGTAAGCTAGTCTTACCCGTACATTTTAAGTTTCATGCAAAGTTCTTGAATTATATGCATGAATTTCTTTTAATTGCTTTAATCTTATGTTCATGCATTAGTGTTAAAAGTTTTTGGGATTTTAATCCTATGTAATGTCAAAATGTTTTTGAAACCTTTTATCATGTGTTTTGGGGCTAGGCCCATGATGTCGAACTTAAATTGGACTGTTGGGTCATTTTGTGGATATTATTTAAATGACTTGAGGGCATGAGTACCGCGGTGGTACCTGAGTTTTGGATGACCGAACTCCCCTCTGGCTAAGTGGTAGGACGGTTTCCTCCCTTAGACCCACATGTTTTGAGCCTATGTTTCGTTAGACGTAAGTCGCGGTTCGCGGTCTAGTTTACCCGGGTATTAAATTCATAGTTGTATCATCATGTGAATGTTGGGCCACGGCTGGAAAAAAAACACCATTGGTCCCATAAGTTTCCCCAATTTCGATTTCAGTCCCATATTAATTTCATTAACACAATCAATCCATTATTTTTGATAATTTTTGCGTAATCTATCCCAAACCCCTTAGTGACGCATTTCTGCTGACGTGGCACCGGATTAAGCAAACTTATGGGACCAATGACGCCGGATTAAGAAACTTATGGGACCAATGGCGCCGGATTAAGCAAACTTACGCGGCGCCACATCAGCAGAAATGCGTCATTAAGGCGTTTGGGATGGATTATGCAAAAATTAGCAAAAATAATAGATTGATTGTGTTAATAAAATTAATATGGGACTGAAATCGAAATTGGGGAAACTTATGGGACCAATGGTGTTTTTTTTCCGGCCACGGCTAGTTACTGCAGCCAAAGAAATGTTGTGAATATATGTTGTGTATTTTAAATGGATACTTTTGTCCTCGGAACGAGGCTAGTTTTCTCAGCATTGTTGCTGATTATTTGTTGTCCTTTTCCTTTTTCAGGGTAATTTCATTCGAGAAGTCATGCATGCACTTGGGCTTGGGAAGGTTTTCATAAATAAGATTCATTTAAATTATTGCATCGAATTACTTTTAGAACAAATGTTTTGGCCATGGGCCCAATGGAATTTCTTATGTTATAAATAAAGTTTATTAATATAGTATTGTCTTCTTCGTAAAGCACTAGAAATTTTATTATGCCTTAGTATTAATTGTGTTTAAACTGAGGAATACAAATTAGACTTGTGTACTATCGAGTCGCTAGGGGGTTTCTGTCTAAGGAGGCTTGGTGATAACAAGGCCCGTCAGCCGGTGGCCCACCTCCCTTTCCTGGGAACCCATCGACACAATTTTATAGAACTCAAGTACTTAACAGTAATTCCAAAGTTAAGACATTTAAGTTAATCAAAATTTCTTCTGTTAGCCTTAGCATTCCTTGGTCAAGTTAACCGTAGCGAGCTTGACTAAGGGATATGGCGGTAACACTCCCGCCAAACCATATTTTAAAAACGGGGGTGTTACATGTCCCTTTTGTGGTGCTTGCAAGGATTTATATGTTGGAGTTTGAAATTTTAATTGTTGTCGTGGATTTCCCAACTAGTTGTTCTAAGGGGTATTGATGGGATTGGGGTTTCCAGTTAAATGGTGAAATTGCATTTTTTGAGCTTACCTAGGTTTCATATTAATCTATTGAAATCTTGCCATGGTTCGAAACTCCCATTTGGAATGTAGTATTTCAAGTTTTAATGGATTTTAATTGCCGAAGGCTCAGACTGAAGCTCCATATATATTCATTCCTGGGAAGCTTGTTTTTTTTCTGTATGCATATGTGGGTAATGGTGTATACATAAATATGGGATAGTGTCTGTCCTAAAGCCATGTGAGTGTAGAGTAGTTGTACTAGTAGCTATTGTTGATATTTTTATATTGGTATTCCATTGGACTTTCAATTATTTTGTCTAAGTAATGAAAGATTAATGTAATGTTTTCATAGTTTAATTAATTCATTTACTTGCATTCAGATAGAGCTCAATTGATTTTTCTTAATTAAATTAGACATCCTTTAATTAGTATTTGATTACTGTAGTAATTTATCTTTGCAAATATGATGGACTGGTGCAGCTCCAGAAATTGTGTAAGTAATTTATAAACAAGTTTAAATCTTTGGTGCTTGCATAGGCACTGTTAAGGAGCCTTTAATTGGAGGTATTATGAAAAGTTGGTTTTGATTAATTATGAGTTGGACGATTTTCTCTATTAAATCGTGAATTACTAATTATACAAATACTGGAAAGTATGTGAGCCTATTGTCTAGGTGCTTGAATTCCATGATGTATGGCTTGTGCATTGTATCACGATGAAATTGACGGTTATTGAACCCGATGGGTTGTTATGATATCTATGATTAGTCGGGCAGCCTTTACCGGTGTTGTTAAGTCCCGAGATGGCCCTTTGGAGTGGATTATTGGTTGTGATGCTTGTTGGCCTTCGGGGTGGATTATTGGCTGTGATGCCTGTTGGCCCTTCGGGGTGGATTATTGGCTGTGATGCCTGTGATATAATATTCAGCTACGGCTGGCGCGATTGCGGATCCCTGTGGGGATGGTGTATGTTACCCTGTAACGGGTTGGAGTTGATGATATCCTCACCCGTGGGTTCATACCGCCCGGGTTTTTAGGTTGTCGGCTAGGCATATTCATCTGCATTGCATATAGGGTAGATAGGTGTATGTTAGGTCATGCATCATATGCATCACTTTATTTATTTGTTCTTTGTATGTTGTGGTTGAAGCACCGGTATGGGACGGTGTGATGATTTATTCATTTATTATTTATGGTTGTTTGTATATTGTGGTTAAAGTACCGTTATGGAGTGGTGTGATGACTTACTATATGCTTCTTTTCTTGGTATATTATTTATTTGTTCCCCCTTTATATTTTTCCCTGCACATATCTCCCTTGCTCAGTACATTGTACTGACTCCCTTTGTTTGTTTGTTTTGTAGATTCACTGGAGGCGCTACATCATGGCATGGGATTTGGGATTTTGAGAGATCACGTAGATATGAGTTTATATTGCATTCAGTTATGCATGTATGATATTTCTTGCTATCATTTGACTGATATTAAACTATTTGTTAGTTGAGGCATGTGAGCCTAGGATTTACTTTCTGTCGGCTGTGGCCATATGTGAGTTACTGCTTTGGGCTGGTAGCCCCGTTTACTTGGAATATTTGGCTTGGTGCCTGGTTTTAGATTATGAGGCTTGTAGCCTGGGTAGTATGATAGTTCTTTATTATTGTATTTATGTAGACTTATTACTTGTCTATATGTTTTATTTGTTTTAGCTTCCTCTCAAAATTGATTAATCAGATAATCACTGTAGGTTTGTACTCAGCCTTGTACTAGCTATGCTAAGTTAGCTGGCCACTAGTTTAGGATGGTTAGTACGGCGGTAATGCTTGCGAAAAATCAGGTTGAATTTTCGGGGCGTTACAGTAGAAGCGTTTGAGGGAGTATGACCATAAGATCGTAACATTCTACTATCAAGATCGGGATCCTACTAATTTTAAGATCCTACAAGGATCGGGATCATTTTGGAGAGGTGTGATCGTAAAATCGTAAGATCCTAAGATCAAGATCGTGATCTTAACAAATATGGTTTAATCCAAGAAAAAATGGGCTTTAGTTATCCCGTTAGTCAAAATCAATAAAGTTAGTTGCCCCACTTTAAGAAACATGTCTTTTCAGCACAGGGTTTTTTTGTATTTTTAGGATTAAAACACAAGACTTTTTTTGGAAAGAGGAAACACAAGACGTTTGATTAGATGGGGATATTATGATAAAATGGAAAGTAGTGAGAGGGATAGCGTATACTTCCTCTGTTCTCTTTTAAATGCACCATTCCTGCATTTCACGTCGTCCAAGACATATTTTTAAAGGTTAATAACTCAAATTGTACATAAATAAAAATTATAAAAATTTGATATTCTAAAACTACGTGATTAGACGAATTCAACAAAATCTCACTTAACTATGTTTTTTCTTATATAACTATGTTAAATAAATTAATCAAAGTTACTCAATAAATAGTGACTACTATGCAAATGGATCACTTATTTGAGAACGGAGGTAGTATTGAGGAAATAAGGAGAGGAAGAGAGTAGGAAGTTCAGATTGTGGCAAAAAATATTAATTAGAAAGTTCCTTTTTTTAAAATAATATGTAAAAAATATTGTTTGCTTTGAGTCAATCATTCTCTAATACAATTTGTAACGTCCTAGTCACACCCACTTATAGATATTGTCCAATTTGGGTCAACTTCCCTCGCGGGTTTACAACGCGTCTACAAGACCCTTATAACACATGCTTCGTTTATCTCTACAACTGATGTAGGATGTTACATAGCAAGGACAAGAAATATATATATATATATATGTATATATATAATTATGCTCCTAAATATATTCTATTATTTGAAATGATATGTTAAATTTTTTCTCTGTTTTTTTAATTGCTACGGACACACCCAGTGCGCAGTTCAATGCACATTTTAAACCATTAATAACTCAAGTTGGGTACAAGTAAAAATTCTAAAAGTTCAATATTTAAAAAATACACGACGATACGAATCTAGCAGGATCCCACTTGATTAAATTTTTAATTTGTATAACTACGATAAAAATTGAAATCAAAGCAGTACAATGAATATTTGCAATCTTGCAAATAATTCAAAAGGAAGGAATTATTTTATTTGAATTGAACTAAAAAATTACTGAAATTCCATTTCTAAATCAATGTTAGGGTAGCGGAGTATGGCCTCTTAATTAATACTCCCAAGTATTTTTGATTAATAATCCTAAATATACATATTTTTTTTGGATGACAAACATGCCTAAGCATTGGTAAAAGGGAAAGCTAAAAAATTTAAAGCAGGGAGGGAGGAGGAGGAAAATAAAAACACCATGGCACTTCAAGCGCACAGATACGACAATCCAACCATGTCCGCATAAATCAAAGCTAAATATTTGAATTCTTTTGAATATTTTGTTTTGATAAAAAGAACAAATGGCACATATTTATGCTCTTTTGGGTCTCTCTAATAAAGATAATTTACTTATTTTGCTACACTCGATTATCAAAAATATATAATGGGTTAGGTTATGATGCTGAATTGAGTACATCCAGCACTCGTTATATGCATGCATGTACTATTTTGGAGTTAAATGTGCTACATTGATAATGTTATACCATGCCATAGTTGCACCAAAGACTAATAAGGTAAGAACGAATCCACATTCAGCATTAATTCTTTTAAACCTGGAACGAATTATTTCATGCCATATATGAGCAATTCTCCATTAGTGTTGGTGAAATCTAGGTTCAGACGCTCTTTCCCATTCCCAAACATGTTGGATTGCGACAATAATCCACACGCTCGTACAAGAAAAAACCCAAGCATAGCAGCACACGGAACCTATAAAACGAGCTCAATAACCATATTGAGTCAATTCAACCATAATTTATTGCAAAGCAAAAATAGTTTGTAAACAACACATGAATGAACCAACACAACCCCAAATTTGTTCTAGCACAAATACCTTATGAATCAACACATAAACTAAGTGAACCAGCACATGAACTAACACAATGCAGTACGCGAACCAGCACAATGAAAATTGTACTATTTTTACAGCATTTATTATTTGGGATAAGATTTAGTGGTATAACACTCAAAATATTAACTTTCGGTTATTGTAATTGTACTCCTATTAAATTTAGCATCATTTTAGAATTTCAAAAATCTCAAAATCAAAGTTAAAATTTGAATTACTAAATCTTTCAATACTTCTCCAAAAAAAAGGGCAGTTTTGCATGCTCTTCACTTGATTGTGCCTACTGATTGTGATAACACGCCTCTCGGTATGGTTCGATATTTTTTGCCGGGTATCTATCATTGCTATGGGGCGATTTTTGTGACCATCGTGTCGATTATTTGGGTCGAAAGGAATGAAAGGATCTTTCGAGGATACAACGGTGTATTTGGCTCCTTCGAAGGGAGGTCTTCCTTTTTAGACAGAAGTGCTGGGGAGGGCTCGGGCATGTAAACCACCTCGTGCTGCCTACTTGCCGTCCCACGTTTGCTAAATTGGAATGTCAGAAGAGATTGTGACACTAACTTACATGTACGGAGGATGGTCACTGGCTTGGTCAGTAATCCTACACTAACTTACATGTATGGAGGATGGTCACTGGCTTGGTCAGTAATCCTGGGCAGACGAGTTTGGTATTGTGGTTTGTAGGGAGGATTGTGACTGGCTTGGTGGGGGTTGTGGTTTTCCTAGTCATAACACAAGCACTTTTGCAGAATTGTCGGTTTTCGCTGTTGGGTTTGATTATATACATAGCACGGATGGAAGTCAACATATTTCTTGCTATTCCAACTTGCTGACGGCCATGGTTATGCTCAAATCCCAGAATCGATTCAGTCCATTTGCTGTCGTGCCGTTGCGAATTGATGAGCTGCGTTGTGTGTTTGCGGAGTGTGGCACTCACCATGTTCTTAGGGAATGGAATAAGGCTGCGGATAGCTTGGTGAAACATGGGGCATCGAGAGAGGATTTCTACACGACCTGGGAGTTCCCTCTTGATTTTGTTGCTGGGGGTTTGGTGACGGATGCCTCCGATTCGACGCTTGGTTCACCAGATACTAGCCTTTCTCGTTGTTTTCCTTCGTTTGGTTGTTTTTTTTTTCCTTTATTTTTCATTGGGTTTTAGTTGACTTTGGCTTTTATAATATCCCACATCGGTTGGAGAAGGAAACAAAGCACGCCTTATAAGACTGTGGACACCTCTCCCTTGTAGACGCATTTTAAAGCCTTGAATGGGTTGGCCCAAAGCGGACAATATTTACAAGTGGGTGTGACTGGGATGTTACAGATGGTATCAGAACCAGTACCTAGGCTAGTGTGTCAGCGGGGTACGTTGGGCCCGAAGGGGGTGGATTGTAACGTCTCACATCGGTTAGAAAGGGAAACAAAGCATGCCTTATAAGAGTGTGGATACCTCTCCATTGCATACGTGTTTTACAGCCGCGGGATGGCTCAAAACAGACAATATTTACAAGGGGGTGTGATTGGACGTTACAGCTTCCCCAAAAAGAAAAAATACTTCTAAAAAACCAATACCATGACTGCAACTCAAATGCTTAACACATGAAATTCTAATTATATTCAATAAGTTATCCAAGCGAAACCGTGATTGGTTTTTTGACCTGGAAGCAAAGTAAAGCCACCTTAGTGGTTATGGGGCTTTAGTTGTTTGAGCAAGATCATGGGTTTGACCGTTTGAGTATTGTAAATACATTCTCCTAACTTAAGTTTAATCTTGGGATTAAGGGCCAAAGAAATCCCTTGTGGCATGTTTGGTACGGTGAATTAGGATGTACTAATCTAGTGTACAATACTAATATTCTGCACAAAAATAATGTTATACCATGTTTGATTTTTTAAGAGAAGTATATGTATTATTTTAGGAATATATATATTAATAAAACTATTAGTGAACAACCTATTCGGCATTTAATGTTGTGTTTTCATTTTCAAATTTCCAATTTTATATATTTTTGTATTTTTTTCTTTCTTAATTTTAGATTTTTGCATTTATTTATTTATTATTCATGTTAAAAGATATATTAATTTGAATATAGAAATCCCAATTTTCAATTTTTAAAAGATATAAAATTTCCAATTTATATGGAATTCCCATAATTTTAAGTTTTTAAAAGATTTAAAATTGAAAATTTTGTATTATCTATTTTTACATTTTTTTATTTATTTATTTTAAATTTTTAGATTTGCAATACATTTATTAGCAATACGTATAAGTTTTTTTTATAGCCTGTTGTGTCTCAAGTTTTAATAATTTATATTTTTTTATTTTAATATTGAATATATTTTTGTATTATTTATTTATTTGTTTGTTTATTTATTCACGTTAAAAGATATTCCCTCCGTTCCAGTTGAATAGTCTCATTTGACTTTTTGACACTGTTCATTTATCAACTTTGACATAATATTATTGTAATTATATATTCGAAAAAAATAGTCGAGTTTGGTCTTGTTATATTCGTATAATGGTATAGTTTTAGAATATATTTTTTATATAATTTTTAGTTGTATATATTTTGAGATATTAATGATTAAAAAGTGCATTAGATTGTGTGCAGGAATCAAATGGGACATTTCAAATGGAACTGAGGGAGAAAATTAATGTGTATATGGAAATCTCAATTTTTAATTTTAAAAAGATATCAAATATCCAATTTATCGCTTTCCAGTTTTTAAAAAGATTTGAAATTTCCAATTCCAATATATATATATATATATAATCATTAGCGGTTAACCTAGTCAACCATTCATCTGAAACCTCAATTTCAAATTTTCAATTTTTATAGATTTTTTATTTTTTTTAAATTTATTCATAGGCCAGGTCCAACCAAATATTTTTAATTTATTACTAAGGTATGTGTAGTTCACCAATTTATTCATTCATTTTTTTCTATTATTATTTTTATTTTGACATTTAATTTTACCTAATAAATTATTTTATTCGTGATTTATTATAATTATAAGGATAAAAATGAGACCCCGCAATACAAATAATGTAGCATTTCCTGCAGGTATATGAAAAATAAGTGGTAAATTAAATATGGGAGAAGTTATGGTGCGACTGAGTTAGCTGCAGCACTTCAAGGCACGAATCATAACCGTTCATTTTATTCCAACAGTTCAAAATTAAAAAGGGTAAAATTATCCAAAAATATATAACGGTCAAGTCGCTGAAATACACATAGGTTGTTATCGCTGAAAAATATTGCGGCATGTCGCTGAAATACACACACCCCGTCGCTGAAATACATGCATCCCGTCGCTGAAATACATACAGCTCGTTGCTGAAATATGTCAAATCAAAGAAATTGGAGTTTCAACTTTTATGAAATTGCTGAAATGAACATTATCAAGTCGTTGAATAAAACTATGCATGTCGCTGAAGTATACTATCATCCGGCGCTGAAATATATTACGGTACGTCGCTGAAATATACAGAAGGCGCGTTGTAAACATTTATGCCCGTCGCTGAAATATTAACAACTCGCTGAAATATATGTAAGTTGCCGCTGAAATGCACTAACTATATTTTGGAGTAATATGACAAAATTATATTTTTACCCTTTAAGTTAATCTCAACCATCGAATCAACGGTGGTGAAAGGTCGCATTACATCAAGACAAATACATTGATTGCACCCTAACTTCTCCCATTAAATATATTTTAAAGCAATATCATCTTAATATTTAGGATGAACCAATTTTGAGTTTAATTACTTTTTACCAAAAGAGAAAATACATGGGGATGAGGACTTGCTCAAGCGGCAAGTCCATGCATTCCAACGCAAGGGTTGAGGGTTTGGTTCCTCACCCGGCCTCCTATCTATCCCCTTTATTCATTTGGAATTTGTGTCATTGTGTGGCATGGGCTCCCACCACCCTTTCTCTGGCTTTGGCTCCTCAAAAAAAAAAAAAAATACCTGCAGCTTAAGCAAAGATATTGGGTTCGATCCTTTATGGATGCAGAATTCTATTTTGGCAGAGGCAACCTTCAATGTTTACCAGATCCTTAAGGGATTTATCTTGGGCCCAATGTAGCCTGGTGATACCCGATATACGCCAAAAAAAAAAAGAGAAGATGCCTTATTTATTAAAAAACCAAACAATACAAATTATTTTGTAAGATTAAGTTTATCAAACGCACTTCATAATCATTCGGATATTGATAATGTGTTGTTATGCATATGTAGAGGGTGATGTCTGGGCAGCGGCAGATCCATAATTTTTTTTCAGTTGTATCACAAAAATAATGAAAATTATGCTGAAATTAATAATGGTAGTCAAAATACAAAAATAATTGAAAAAGACTAAGTTATAATTAATTATAGAGGTATCACCACAAAAATTCAGTGGTTGCACAAAGCGAAATTAAGTTAAATTTAATTTCTTTTAATGCTTAAAATAGCAATTTTATCAATTTGAGTGATATCATTTGCCACCATTGACTTCTATATGCATCCGCCCTGTGTCCGGGTATTGTGATGGATACTTATTATGATGGTGATGGCCCAGCTGGCTTTGTAATGAAAATTTTCAACCCATCACATAAACCAATTCTCTCATCGCACAATCTCAGTGTGGAAGATCTTACAAGAATTTTCTGTTTTAGCGACCGAAAAACTAAAATTTGGTCATTAAAGGAGTTAGTGACCGAATCTGCGACCAATATTCATCAACGACCATAATTTTAGAGGCCGAAATTCAGTAGCCACACAATTTTAGCTACCAAATCCAAAAATTTTCTAGTATTGAGAATATTTTGCATATGTAGAATGATGTCATTTTACACAACCGAATTGTAATCATGCAGTTTGGATTTTTACAGTCTTCAACTTCCACTATAATTAATTTTGACAATTAAATTTTTGTATTATGGAAATATGTACCATTATGGAACTTTCCATAACAAAATTGATTCGCAAATGATTCGGTCCATTACTAGACTTTATTAAAGTAAAAGAATATAAAAACTAAGTAAACAAGGAAAGAAATGCAAAATCATTGTTACATATGACTGGAAAGGTTAGTAGGTTGAATGGACATACTCATTATGTGTTAAATGCATTGGTCGGGACCTTTTTTTATGTTAAAACCGAGGCCGTAAAAAACAATTATTTTGGGTGTATGTTAAGGTGCGCACGATACGGACGTGCGGACGGCGTCCTCCGCCGTTGATCAGTTTCATTATCCAATAGTTGAGATCATTTGTAGAGTTAGTTTTATAATTTTACTTGTAGGTATTTTATATAGCATGTCGTTGAGAAGTACTATATCAACTCGCTGAATTGTGGTGGTCGTGTCGCTGAATTGCATATACCATGTCGCTGAAATGTGTATAATCCGTCGCTGAGATGCGTTCAAATGCATAGCACTACGTCGCTGAAATGAATACAATGATGTTGCTGAATTGCATATCCCATGTTGCTGAATTGCATTTGGCCATGTCGCTGAATTATGAGAAGGCTCGTCGCTGAAATGCGTTAAAATCGCAATGAACTTCAATCGGCTCTAACTTCAAGCGTCAATCAGATGAACACAATAATATTGCTGAATTGCGTATGCCGCGCCGCTGAATTAGATTAGATCCGTCGCTTAGTTGTGTATGTCATGTCGCTGAATTATATATCCTATGTAAAATTACGAAACTAACCGTACAAATGATCTCAACTTTTGGATAATGAAAATGATCAACGGTTGCGGACAACGTCCGCACATCCTTTTGTCCGCACCCTAACCTTGCCCATTATTTTGAGTCAACTCATTTTAGAAACAAAATAAGTAGTTTTTTTTTTAAAAAAAAACAGTTTAACTTAAAGCATTGTCTAATCAACTTATTTTGAATCTGTTGGGCCTAGCAATGTTTTGGATTCAGCTTATTGTAGTAATATTATTTGGTCTCAAAACTGCTGATTTGACTAATACTCCCTCCGTCTTGAAATAATTGTAACAGTTGCATAGTTGATACTATTCATTGAATAACTTTTATTCGATTTTTTAACACATTTATAAAAGATAAAATATAGTCAAGTGAGATCTTTTTGGATTCGCTAATAACGTAGATTTATATTATCAAATTTGTATAATTTTTACTTTTATAAAATTTGAGATATTAATCATTAAAAATATGTTCTGGATTGCGTAAAATGCAGAAATGTTACAATAATTCAAAAACGGAGTATAATCCAGTTTGAAAATTAACTATTAGCTGTTAACTGATTATATGAGTAATTTAAGTAATAAATTAGTTAAAATCAGCAGTTCGGTAGTTTTGAGGCTTTTTTTGTCTAGAATAAGCTAATTCCAAAACGTTGCTATTTGCAGCGGTTTCAAAAAGATATGATTGAACACTATTTCAAATTATTTTGTATTTTTAAATAAGCTAATTTATCCTAAATTAACTAAAATAAGTTAATTTCATTTAGCTTATTTGCCAAACAGGGTCAATATTTATGTAATAAGTTAATAACAGTTAATAGCTAATTGTAAAACCACCCTTGAGTATGAGTGGATTATTTCCCATTTTTGAAGAATTTATTCGTTAAAAAAATGGCACAAGTTCCGGCACTATTACTTAACTAAAGGAACACGGATAGGCAAAAAAAGTAATAAAAAATAAACACACAAAAATATAAGAATCTCATTAATTACTTTGTTAATTCAAAGATTCATCCATCCCGGATTCGAGACTTTATGTATGTAGAATTCTGTTTTGGGGAGGCAACCCTTCAATGCCCACTCGATCATCGAGGGATTAGTATTAGGTCCAACGAGGCTTGAGAATACCCTGGTATTCACCTAAAAAAATATTCATCCATCCCACCAACGCAATTGTCCGGAGTGGTATGAGGCTTGGCAGTTTAAGCAAATGTCTGGTGTTTGAGCTTTTGTGTATGTATTATGCTTTAGGAGAGGCAAACCTTAAACGCCCACTCGATCTTCAATTATTAGTTTTGGATCCAATAAGGCATGAGGATGCCCTAGTATTCACCTAAAAAAACATTCATCCATCCCTACTCATAGTAGAATATATTATGGCATTGTTTGGTAAATAACTTATAGGCCAATTTTTAGTTGATTTTGTAGTTTTTAGATGTTTGACCGGAAAAAGGAGATAATAAAAGTGTGTGGTAAATAGAGTTTTAGAATAGAGTATTGGTTCAAACGACTTTGAAAACATTGTTTTACCAAAAAAAAAAAAAAATTTGAAAACATTGTTATTCTCCAGCGCTGTTCATTAGCTTTTAATCTATATCAACTAATTTTTAATTATCAACTAACTACTCCAAATTTTATCAAATATTTTTAATAAGTACATCATCAAAAATAGCTAATCAAATCAACATGTTTAATCAGTTGGCGCTCTTCAATGTCGACCAAATCGTCGAAGGATTAGTCTTGGATTCAATGAAGCTGAGGATACCCTGAAATTATCAAAAAAAACATATTTAATCATATGACAACTAAGATTTAAAAGATAATATAATTAGCTATCAGTTAACATCTAATTAGCAAATAGCCCTACAACATTACGGCTGCGTTTGGGAATAAACAATAGTGATTAGCGTTTAGCTTTTAAAATGTATACTAAAAATAGACTAAAATCCTATATGTAGTAAACACTAATTACACTAACCGTCAAATTTTAATCTCTAAACTCTGAACGCTCATCTCCCCCAACTTTTAGCTTTCCAAACTCCAGACTCTAAACTCTAATTTAAAATTGCATTACCAAACACCATTATTTAAATTTAAAACTATTTTTCCGCATTAATTTCAAACTCAGCTAAACTCTAATTATTTCTCAAACATACCCTACATCCATTAATAAATACAAAGCTAAATCCAATAATAATAATAATAATAATAATAATAATAATAATAATAATAATAATAATAATAATAAATAATGAGTATCTTTTATTAAATCACTTACCTTAATTATGAATTGCAAACCAGAAATCACTATAAAATATGGATTTCCTCGTTGAATTCATCAGAAGTGGTCGCCACAAATCCAAAACAACATATCATAATGGCAAGTCTTCGATTTACTACCTGGTTTGCTCTCTCTGTGCTTTTCGTTGGCTTGGGTAAGAGTTGTTAACTTATTTATCCTTTATAAATGTAATATCTTAATTTGGTAAAATAAGTTAGCATTTGCTTTTGAAATTTAAAAATTACTATAAATAAAAAATATTTTTCATAGAATAGTCAAATTCTAAACCTTATTGCTAAACTCTGAAATCTACGGTTTCTGAACTTTTAACATTTCAAACTCTATAAACTTTAATTTCAAGCTCAAACACCATTTTCAAAATCATCCCTAATTAAAACTACTTTTCACCATAAATTTCGAACTCTAAACCCTAATAATTTTCCAAACATAACCTAATAGCATTTTCATTATATGAAACTCAAACCTTGTTAAGGTAGTTTTATAAATTACTGAAAACTAGTGTAACATGTTATTTGTTGACTTTAATGATGTAATAATAATAACAAATGCAGTTGCGGAACAAGGACAAGTGATGGGACGTGTGTGCAAGTCCCCTTATGAAACATGTGGTGTTTTTCCCGGAGAATGTGATGCAATCTGCCGGAAAATTCATTTGCCTCCAGCTTCCGGAGAATGTGTACCAAATCCATCTACCAAGCAGATCGATTGTATTTGCACTTATCCTTGTTGAAGATGAATTGATTCATTTTTGTAAAAAAATGCAATCAATCTATATAATGTTGTGAATTCGAGGGCAATGACGGATTCATCCTCAATAAAATTCAAAATAAATAAATTTTTAATTATTAATTGGGCGATTACATTATCTTTCTCCCTCGCCCCTATTCATAATAGTTTATGAATTTAATTATTAATAATTTGGAATTTTTAATTTTTCGGAGTAAAAAAAATTAACACATAATGCGTAGGAAGTTTTCGGAGTGGGGAAAACAAAAGGCTACAAAATTGTCGAGGTAGCTAGATGTATTAGGGTGTAACCTCTAAACAAAACCGAATCGGCTACAAGAAAACAACCTATTAACTGGCAGTTTTTTTTTAAATAATGTTTTTTAATAGCTAATTTTAATATTTTAAAAATAAATGGGTTTAGCTCTGGGTTTTTTTTTTAATTATTATTATTATTATTATTATTATTATTATTATTATTATTATTATTGTGGAGGAAGGACGAGAGGCGGGCGCTAATTCGTGCACGACTATTCTGGGACGGACCATGTGGTCTTTGTCCTGCTAAATGTGATGCTCTTTGCCGGAGAACTTTTACGTCTTCGGCCACCGGTTTGTATGTTATCAATTTTTCCAAACGGCGGCCCGATTATGTTTGCTCTTATCCTTGTTGACAAGAAATTCATTAAGTTCGTTCGGTAAAATTTATATTTGTAGTGTAGTAAATTTGAGGTGTTGTGGATTCCATTGTCAATTGAAAATAAAATCATATAAATTCCAATTTTTTTTGGTATATCCTGGTGTTTTCCAAGTTATTCCATATTCCTTGTGGAATGGACATCCAAATCTTACAGCACCAGAGCCCTAACACCAGTCATACATTGATTTTGGAAACACAGACGACAAGGATTCATCAACCAATTGACAAATAATTTGATCATTGGAATTCATCATGGTCAGGCCCGCCTAATGGGCTGTGTAAGCAGGCCTACTGCACAGGGCCCCCAAGTTTTGGGGGCCCGTTTTTTTAATTCTTTTAATATAGTGATTCCTACGTTTGAGCCTACTATTCCATTGTACAGTAAATAAATGTCCAAGGCCCATCCGCATCCTTCATTCTGTTCAAGGCCCATCCACTATTCCCACGATTCTTCATTCTTGAGTTCCCTCTCAATCACGTCTCTCTCGTTCCTCCTCCTTGCCCCCGACATCATCCACCGACCTGCAATCTGTTCAATCATTTCCAAAATTTTTGCCGTTTTTGCCTCCGACATCATCCACCGACCTGCAATCTGTTCAATTATTTCCAGAATTTTCGCCATTGTTGCGTCCGACATCTTCTGAAAGGGGGACTGCCGCAGGCACCATTCCTCTTTCCGTCTTCTATAGGCCGCAACTCTTCGCCCTTCTTCAAGAAATTTCAGAGGTACGAAACTAATTTGATTAGTGATCATCTATTAACCATTTTTTGCTTTGACTCGTCGGTGTCAATCCTGGGTGATTTTTCAAGGCTTGACGGCATGACTCAGCTATTCTTGTAATAATAGCAATTTAGTTTTAAATTTCTTGGTTTCTTTCAAGTTTCAATCTTGGTTTTGATTCCAGTTCCACTATTTATTTGTCTCATTGTCTACAATTCTTTTCGAAATTATTTCTTTTTTTGTTTTTGTTCAATAGCCTGATAATGGGAAAGATTGCCAAACATGTCCCTTTAGTATCCTTTTTAACCCGATTCGTCCCTCACAATTTTTTAACCCCTTTTAGTCCACTCCATTTCTTAATCTAGACCAATGTAGTCCTAATTTTCTTAATGACTTTAAATTAGCTTATTTGGCATTAGATAATCTTCAAAATGGGCCTTGTGCCTTGTTGGACGAGAGGTAGGTGTGAGGTCAAAGTCCACATAAGAAATTGAAATCCTCCTCCCACACCACCTCTTTCTCGCCCATCTTCCCCGTCCTCTCCTCATCCATCCACAGAGCACCAATCTGGCCTCCTCATCTCTCTCCTTCCCCCGACACCGACGCCCCTTCGGCCTTCACCACGCCAATATGTGTTCCGCTCCCATCACTCACACCTTCCCCCTCCACCATATACTCCTCTACCGCCCCCTGACTGCATCATCGCCGAGACCTTCCACCGCGGGCCTCCGTCCTCATTGATTCCCTCGCAATCCCCAAATCATCTTCGAGAGCAATTCATGTTTCGTCCGCTGCTGCGAAAACCACACCATCAATTACCACTCTCCTCATACTCGTGTCGATTCCGATTCCCAATATTTGCTTCTGTTGGGTCTCGGCCTCTTAGCACGTTTCATTCAATTGTACTCCATTCGAAGATTCCTAAGACCGTGTTCTTTCATTTTTTGGATACCAGTCACGAAACCCTAGTGCAATCTACTTTCCCCAAATTGAAGTTTAAGGCTATTACTTTTGACCCTGAAATAGTGTGGGGATTAATTCTGAGTTCTGTTAGGCAGGCGCTTGAACAACCATTGAATTACGCTCAAAATTATCTAGCAGTTCTCCTGGAAGGTGAATTACTTGGATTAGATCTGGTGGTGGTGGATGATATATCAAATCTTTGGAGCATCAGTTTAAGTCGGAAAACAATCGGCGTCGGAGTACTACCTCGCTAACTTCATGAAGTATTTTGGCAAATTTCTGGAACAATTTCAGTTTCGAAGGTGCAGTGCTTTGATTAAAAAACCTTGGTATTGAATATAAATTATAGTATTTTATTTTATTAATATTAGTTTTTAATTATCAGTGGAGAGCCTTATTTCTTGCGTCTATTGTCAACAAAAATATACTCAGTAGGAGATTCTTGACTCATAATAATACGATTTATTGTGCAAAACTCTTCATTGATTTTTTTTCAAATTTCTAGTGACCTTGTATCTCTAGAGGATGAATTTTAAAATATTATGCGGATTGGGTGGGAATTGAGCTTGGTGCACTAAAGTGTGGGTGTCGCATTCGTCCAACCTTCACTGGAGTTGAGGAGTTCATCCCCCTCTTGGTTGCCATGAGATGTCTTTAATTTGGCACTTTTTCTTTTCAGTTTTCGTTTTCAGGGAGAAAGTGGATAAAACTTAAGTTTTGGTATATAAATTGGCTGAAGAATTCAAAATAAGCTGATGAGTTCGATTTTTTTGACTTTCAATGCCACAGTGGACTAATTTTGAGATTATGTCTTGCCACATCAGCTAATTAGTTTTTATTAGTGAATTTAGGACTATTTTGGTTCGGATTAACAATTGGAGTGGACTAAAAAGGGCCAAAATTTTGGATAGGACGAATTTGAAAGAATTGAAAAGAAAAAGGACATTTTTGACAATTATTCCCCTGATAATGTTATTATCTGTCTTTATTCTATTCTGTCTTTAATTTGTTCATATAATTTTGCAGATAGAAATTCATTTAATGTTGAGTTGAACAAAAAGAGATAAACTGACGAAGTATTGCCGTTTGTATTCTTTTTAGCATATATTTATGTTTTACTGCTGTGTTTCTAGAATAATTTAAATATTTTTTAACTAATTTTTAGATATGATAAATGGGCCCTAATTTTTTTAGAACAGGGCCATAAAAAATGATTAGACGGCCCTGATCGTGGTCCCGATCTTTACAACATGACGGTCTAATGCTCTATCATGGCATATAACCCTCCACTACAGGGTTAAGTTTGTCTCGGGGATGAGGACTTAGCCCAAGTGGGCTAAGTCCCTTAACTTCCAACGAAAGGTTGGAGGTTAGATTCTCCACCGACCCCCTATCGCTCCCTTTTATTCCCTTCGTAATTTATGTGGCTTGGGCTCCCACACACCTTTGCTGACACATAGGTGTCTATGTTTACCAAAAAAAGGTTTGTCTCAAATCCCAATCATACATTGAAATTGGAAACTTGTTTATTAATTTTGGAAACTTGTTTTGAAGAAAGATTGTATTTTTTTGGAAAATTTTGGATTATAATTAGCATCGGGCATTGCTTTGAAAACTTGGCTCACAAGCAAAACAATTTTAATTCCAGTCTAAAAATAGTTTGGTAAGGCCCTATTATTAGTTGTGGAAGCATATGTCACACAAATCACAAATAAATAAATGGAACGTATAGGAATCGAGTGGGGAATATAAGGTTGGAAGGGAGGTGACTTGACGGGTCCGTCCTTATTCCCACCAACAATTTATTTGAGGCTAACTTTAGCCTCAAAAGATTGTAAATACTCTATCATTTCCCATTTACATGGACTTCTTTAATTTTATTTAATTTCAATTTGACATATAATCTAATGCATATTGTTGAGTCTTTGAGTTGCGTGTTGTGAAGATGATCAATGTTGTTTTATAGCTCTCACGACGACTCATGAACAACGGAAAGTACACTGACGTGGCAATGTTTGTTATAATAGATTAGCAATTTTGTGCAAATACTCGTTGTTCTTCTGATGGTGAAACAACTTATCAACAACTAGTGTTATACAATTGGAAAGTACAAAAAGACAGTAACGTGGCCATTAGATCCAACAGACTTTGTAAGGTTTTGGAAGCTAGGCTCTAGAATAGGTATAAAATACTGGTTTTCACCCCTATTCCAATATACACATTGCGGGTGGTTTTCCTTGAGAGCATATTGAGAGAAAAAAATAGCATTTAGAGCATTCAAAAGGATGCAAGAGGTTGAAGAAGGAAGGATGCCATGAATCCCCTATTCTGATGTCTGCAGAAGGCTCACACAACCGATCTACATTGGGTATCACTTTTGTTGTCTGATTCCTTATTTCTTTTGGGGATTCGGTCTTGTGTTTATTTTTTTATCCGATTTACACAAGAGAGGGCTTACTTGGGTGTTGTTTTACCTTGTGCTTGATAGAGATAAAGTAACTAGAAATCCCAAATACAATTTTCTTACCTTCTAGTGAATTGTGTGCAGCCAATTAGGATAACATTGATACCATTGGTTGTTTACTTAGTCAAATGGAGTGATAAGGAAGTTCACTAGTGAATAGGGTATTGTGAAATGGGTTGATGGAACCGTACAACATGTTTGGTAGTGTTTTAGTGAAATCCTGGCATGGAGCCCCTAGATGTAGATCTGTTGATCGAACAATCTTGGGTGTTCTCTGTTTTATTTAGGCACTCTGTTCTGTTTATGTCTTCTGGTTATTGACTAGTCGTTTGGGTAATGCTCTGACAATGTATTTATATTGATTTATTTTCTTGACAACTGGGAAACAACATACTCTGTTGTGGTGTTGGTTTCTTGATCATATTTGCTGTATTCGGGCGACCCTTCAATTAGTATCAGAGCAGGGGCTCTAAGGTTAGCTGAGCTTGATCTGAAAGATGAGCAAGAAAGGGAAGCTCCGGAATAATAGTACTCATAAAGTTACTCGTAGTGGTGATGGCGATGTGGGGACAAATGAAAAACAACAAAGCAAATATAAGGATTTCGCTGATGCATTTTCAAAAAGTGAAGCAGATTTTGAAAAGCTTTTTGCTGCATTTGAGGAGCTCTAGGAAAATTGGAAAAACTGTAACACCCCGGTTTTTGGTCACCCAGGTCGGGATGTCACCGCCACACCTCCCTAGTAAGACACGGTTTCTCCGAGCTTACTAAAGAGATGCAAGGCTGCGTATTGCAGTATTTAAAATATTTAAAACCATTCAAGTAGCCCATTCAATATAAATTCAAAATAAATATTATAATGCAGCGGAATAATAGTATCTAGGTATAAGTATTGCAGCGGAAAATATAAATAGGGCCAACATGGCCAAAACACGGGTTAAACAGGCCCGTTCATACTATAGTATAATGCAAGAAAGTAAAATATAAAGTTTCCCAAAAATTCCCCCATGCATAAACGTGCTCATGCTCATTCCACATACTCTGTAAGAAAAAGGAAATAAATGGTTTGGTCAGCACAACTTGCTGAGGTTAATACAGACATGATCGTGGGGTTTCAAAGCCATTAATCAATATTTAAATAAAAGCATGATAATAATTCATAAATAATTTAATTTCGTTAACAATCCAACTTGCATAATTAATTCATGGCTCCAACTAATACCACAGTTAGCATAATTTAAATAAAGGCCATAAATAACTTAAATAAAGCATTTAACAATTTAAATGGACAATAAATAAATATTTTAACTATCCGCATTACACCCAAGATTTAGTATTTCAAGTATTTCACGATTGCATCGCAATCTCGTCAAGTTTAGCCGGTAGCCCGGTGGCCGTAGCCGTAACTGCCATACCTAGTACCACTCCGGAGCCTCGGAAAACCCATATGGATATTCACGAGAGTGTAGGCCATATATCTCATGCCGTTTTGGCAACATATCTCAAATTTCGCGCGGGTCACCATCGTCCATAAAGGCACAAAGTGAATCGTTAGGAGGGCACCCTGCAGAGCACTAACCCCCTAATTTTAAACGATCAAGTTTGTAAGGGGATTTTCCTAAATTCTGATTTCATGTATTTATTTCAAAAGAGCTTTCTACTCGTTTAAACCTTAAACGCTAATTTCACCGTTTCAACAAGATTTTAAGATTTGACTTGGTCAAAACCACTGTTTACTCCAAAATTAATTAAAATCAGATTTAACTCCGAAAATTCTGAAATTTGACCAGTTCGAAAACACAGAGATAAACAAGTTTCATGTTTTAAATTTTTCGATCCGAGATACGGAAGTAAGTGAAAAACGTCAATTTTTAATAGGATATTGATCTGTCCGAATTTCATACACAGCAGTTTCAAAATCTCAAGATCTACCATAGCAAAATAACTCTAAATTTGATGAAATTTTACAGAGAGATACTTAAGACATATATCTACAACTTTCATGTTCGACTAAAGTTCTGAATCAGTCTAGATCTATTGTCAAAAACGTCTACAAGTTCGGACTAAAATTCTGTCAAGGTTTCAAGATCTAAATTTAGAACAGTTCCGTTTGGGGTCGATTTCAGATATCAAAACTCAACGAAAAATTATGAAAGTTTTTACAGGAGATAGAACTATGTCTTAGGAACGTTTTTTGTGTTTTAAGTTTTCTCGTTTGGATAGGTTTAAGGGTTTGGAAAAATCGTCCAAGAATGCTGCGCCGTGGGTTTTCTTCGCGTTGACAGATTTTAGGTTTCTTGATTAGATCATTACGTTAGGAGTGTTTTAATTCGCCCAAAACCATAGTAAGATTAACTTACTGATTTGTGATCGTCCCGGCTCGTCGATTCGGAGGCATGGCTTCCAGTCCACCGTTTCTCTCCTCGGTTCGTCGGGTTCTTCGTTCTAGATCCGATTCGGGGTGTAGAAAAGAAAGAGATTGAGTTTAGGATTCGTTTTCGAATCAAGAACGTAAAAGAACTAGCGGATCAGAACTTACCACAACATTAGAAGACTCCGAATTTGTCCAAAGCAGTCCTCTCTTGGTTTCGCGCCTTCGACGACTTCCGGAATTAGGGTTCGAACGTATAGAGAGTATGAAGAGTTTGAAAAGGGATTCGGGATCGAGTAGGACGACTATTTATAGATGTAAGGGACCTAGGGGACGTCCCAAGTCGTCCTTGGTGAGTCTTAAGCCGCAAGGTGAGCAACCGAACTCGGAAAATCAGCATTCGGGCGAGTAAATCTCGCAACGGGCGTATCTGTCCGCTGGCGCGGGGTTGGCGCGCGGCTAGAGGAAACCCCGCGCGGCCACCGCGCGGCTACCGTCTGGACTTCGGTCCGGGCGGGTCGTGCGATCCGTCGGGCATTTCCTCCTCTCTTTCGGACTTCTATTCCTCTATGTTCTCGGATTCGGATTTCCGGGATATTTTCGGGCTCCTATTTCCTATCTAAATTCTTACTCGGGTCTAGATTTAATATTGGCCTCGAATTCCCGAGTCCATTAGTGTCGGGTTCCCTTGTACAATTTATTTGATTAATTTATCTTTGGTTTCACGGGTATTGAAAATTTAATTTCTTCTTAAATTAAATTCCATTTCTCATTTCCTTGTCTATGTATTATGCTTATTCATTTATTATGTTTATTTATTGTTATTGTTTTGTTTATTTTTTATTTATTTATTTATCTTATTTATTTATTTTATTTATTTATTTATTTTATGTTGCAAAATTCTCGGGTATTATAAAAACTTGCTGACATTATGATTTCCTAAGAGCAAGTATTGAAAGATGAAGAAGTACTTCAAGAGGAAAATCTGGCATACAAGGATATTATTGAAGATTTGTTGAAAGAAATAGTTGATTTGATCAAGGATAAAGAGCATTTGGTCAACGAGAAAGAGAAATTGATTGAAAAGAAAGAAGCACTAAAGAAAGACTCTCAAGTTCTTCAAGAGAATGTATTAGTTGGAAAGAATGGTGAAAGGAAAAAAAAAGCTCGAGGAAGTCTTGTCAATGGGAAAGTCTTACAATGATCACACATGAATTGGATATCAGTTTTCAACCACTCCATCAGACATTAAATTTATAAGTGGAGGATTTATTGAACAAAAATCATCCTCAATGAGAAATGAAAAAGTTTCTAAGCAAAGGCTACTGAAGTGGTTAAGAAGATTGTTAAAACAACGGGTTGACAACTGATGAGTGTTTTGGGATTGTAAAGGATTTGATGAATGATCGTCCTATTTTCTGGCCAACCGAAGAACTACGCAAGAGGGTTAAGCTGAGAAGAATTTGGGTTCCAAAAAAATCATAATGCAAATGCCTTGGTAAAAATGCAACTGAAGATGTGCAATACAAGTCATCATCAGAACAACGTGCAGTCTACCTGACTGAGTCCCTTGATAGAAAGAAGCTTGAAGAGCAAAGAGGGAAGTTGGGCTTGTGCCACTCTCCATAGCACCATGCTATGTGTAACGGGATGCTCGTGACCGTATGTCAATGAACCCGTTTGGCTAGTCGCTTTCTCGCAAACAACTTCCGCCTCACACTTCCCTCGCTAGCTTCAATTGGAACGTTGCACTCCCCATCCTCAGAGAAGGCTTTAGAGGGCCCAGTGAAGTGTAGAAACCACACAAACAACAACATACATTGAGAGCAACACCAAGACGCAACAAGCGTAGTAAAAACGTCGTTGTATTAATCGTTGATATTTGATTACACAATAAAAAGCCAGCCGGGATGAGAGAGCCTACGCTGAGTACATGATGGTGATGCCCACTGACTATCAAATACCCATACTCCCCTATAATAGCTCTGGAGAAAAATTCCTAAGTTACATGAGTAGATACTAGGAAACTGTACAACCACACTAAACGGTCCCGTCCAACCTACATTACATAGGAAATATAAGGATAGTTGATGAAAGTAAAGTACATAGCGCAAAATACAAGTGACAAGTAACAAAAGATGGCCTACCGCACAGTGCGTTTGGCCCCGCTACTGCGCGACCTTCAACATTCTGCCCCACCTGAAGTAGCGACGACCCTGGCGCCCCGAGACGCCTAGTATTCAGTGATGAGGGTCTTCAAGTTTTCCTTGGCCCGCTCCCATGTGTTCTCTTCTTCGGTGCATCCTTGCCACTTCACCAAGTACTCAAGGATCTGCCTCTTCTTTGTTGGAGCAACAGAGTGGCCAAGGATGGCTTCAAGCACTTGCTGCTTTCTTTTCCCAAACGTCACATCCGGTCGCTGTGAGCGGCAGCGTCTTACGTCTTCCTCAATTCCGTGATAGGGTTTCAGACAACCCACATGGAAGACATTGTGTTGTTTCCACCAGGAGGGCAAATCCAGTTTATATGCGACTTTGCCCACTCTCTTCACGATCTTGTAGGGCCCCACATACTTCAGTAGAAAGCGTGGGTCTCTTTCTTGTACGCACTTTGTCAATGTGGGATCCGGGACTTTCACCATCAGCAAGTCCCCCACTTGAAATTCCACGAATCTCCGGTTATGGTCCGCCTGCTTTTTCATTCTTTTCTGGGCCTTTTCCAGAAGCCCGCATGCAATGTCCAGGTTCTGAGACCACTTCAACGAGAAACGCTTTGCAGAGGTGATGTTCCCACTCGGAGCAGAATCAATAGTATGTGGGAGGAGCGGTTGCTGCCCTGTGACAATCTCAAAGGCACTTAGGTGTGTAGATGAAATCCTCTGCAAGTTGAAACACAATTGCGCAGCATCCAACAACTTCACCCAATTCTTTTGGTTTCCGCTCACGAAGTGCCACAAATACTCCTCTAGGATTGCATTAAAGCGTTCCGTTTGCCCGTCCGACTGGGGGTGGTAACTCAAGCTCATGCTCAGGGAAGACCCCATGATTTTGAACAACTCTGTCAAGAAGAGACTCGTGAACCGTGCATCACGATCACTCACGATATCCTTCGGCAGACCCCAATACTTCACCACCTGTGAAAAGAACAAATGTGTTGTTCCTTCAGCCGTAACACGTTTCGGGGCAGCAATGAAGGTGGCATACTTGGACAATCGGTCTACTACGACAATGATGCTACCCAGATCTCCAACCTTAGGCATACCCGATATATAGTCCATCGAAACACTCTCCCTGGGTCTCGAGGGGATGATCAATGGTTGTAGGAGTCTCTTCTTCTTTAGATGATCGACCTTGTCCTATTGACAAATGAGACAAGAATGAACATATGCCTCAACATCCATCGCCGTTTGAGGCCAGTAATATGTTCGTTGGACTAAGGATAAGGTCCTTTCCGCTCCAGGATGCCCAGCCCATAACGTATCGTGACACACCGCAATCAACATCCTACGGAGGACCCCGCCCTTAGGTATATAGGCGTGCTTTCCTTTTGTCCACAGCATGCCATCCTGAACCCAGAACCGCCCTGTTTTTCTCCGTTCAGCTAGTTTTATCAGTTGTTGCGCCAAAGGGTCTTGTGGTAAGAATCCATGGATCTATTCCCCAATCGCTGTGGTGGCCTTGCTCTAGGACAGCGAGGCCAAATGTATTGCGTCCTCCATGGTACCCTTTCGGCTCAGGGCATCAACTACCTTGTTACTAGCTCTGGACCGATTTTCCAAGGTGAAGTCAAATTCGGATAAGAGCTCTTGCCAGCATCCCTGTCTCCCCATCAAGCCTTGTTTATCCATAAAGTGCGCGACACCCCGATTATCTGTCTTCACAACAAAGGGGGCACCAAGCAAGTAGTGCCTCCACAACCGCAAACAATGTACCACGGCCAACAACTCTTTGTCATGGGCCGCATATCGGTGTTCGGCTTCCTTTAAATTTCTACTCTCATAAGCCACCGGATGGCCCACTGGTAATAGTACACCCCCAAGCGCAATGTCAGAGGCATCCGTCTCAACTTCAAAGGGCTTCAGCATGTCGGGTAGAGCCAACACCGGCGCTGTTGACATAGCCTGCTTTAGGGCCTTGAACGCCCCTTCGCACTGATCGTTCCAAATAAACTTTCCGGCCTTCTTTGTTAGATCAGTCAAGGGCTTGGCAATACCCGAATATCCCTTAAAAAATCTCCTATAGTAATTCGCCAGTCCAAGAAAGGAGCGCGGTTCCCTCAAGTTTGTTAGCGCCATCCAATCTTTAATCGCTCGAATCTTTTTAGGATCCATACGCATCCTCCCATGCTCGATAATGTGCCTAAGAAAGTGGATTGTCTTCTGAGCGAATGAGCATTTAGACAATTTGGCATATAGCTCATTGACCCTCAATCGACTCAATACCTTCTCCAAGTGGGTCAGATGTTCCTGTAATACCCGAGTATTTTGCAACATAAAATAAATAAATGAATAAAATAAATAAATAAAATAAATAAATAAACAAACAATAAATAAAACAATAACAATAAATAAATATAATAAATGAATAAACATAATACATAGACAAGGAAATGAGAAATGGAATTTAATTTAAGAAGGAATTAAATTTCCAATACTCGTAAAGCCAAAGATAAAATTAATCAAATAAATTGTACAAGTATACCCAACACTAATGGACTCGAGAATTCGGGGCCAATATTAAATCTAGACCCGAGTAAGAATTAAGATAGGATCTAGGAGCCCGAAAATATCCCGGAAATCCGAATCCGAGAACATAGAGGGATAGAAGTCCGAAAGAGAGGAGGAAATGCCCGACAGATCGCACGACCCGCCCGGACCGAAGTCCAGGAGTGGGCTGCGCGGTGGCCGCGCGGATTTTCCACAATCGGCGCGCCGAGACCGCACCACTCGACAGATTCGCCGGTTGCGAGATTCATTCGCCCGAATCCAGATTTTCCGACTTCGGTTGAACTCTTTTCGGCTCAAGACTCACCAAGGCCGACCTTGGACGTCCCTAGGTCGTGTCTACCTATAAATAACCCCTCTTGACAGCCCCGAACACTTTTCAAAACATCCATACTCTCTATACGTTCGAAAACCCTAATCCCGGAGTCGTCGGAGGCGCGAAACCAAGGCGAGGACTGCTTGGGACTGTTTTGGACGAAAATTGGGAGATCTCTAACGTCGTGGTAAGTTCTGGTCCATTCAATCTTTTACGATCTCAATCCGAAAACGGATTTTAAGTTAGTTTCTTTCCTCTCTACACCCCGAATCGGATCTAGAACGAAGAACCCGACGAACCGAGGAGATAAATGGTGGACTGGAAGCCACGCCTCCGAAACCGACATTCCCGGACGACTTACATGGTTTTGGGAGTAATTAAAACACTTAAATCTAAAAGCTTAATCAAGAATTTCGAAAATCTGTCAACGTGAGATTTTTACCAGCGCAGCGACTTTGTACGATTTTTCCGAACCCTTAAAACTCTCCAAACGAGAAAACTTAAAACATAAAAAACGTTCCTAAGGATTAGATCTATCTCCTGTAAAATTTTCAGAATTTTTCGTGATGATTTGGTATCTGAAATCAACCCGGAACCGAACCGCTTAAATTTGAATCATGAATTTCTTGACAGAACTTAGGTCTGAACTTGACGACATTTTTGACTAGGGTTCTAGGCCGATATAGATCTTTAGCCGAACATGAAAGTTGTAGATAATTGTCTTAAGAAGGTCTCTGTAAAATTTCGTTAAATTTGGAGTTGATTTGCTATGGTAGATCTGGAAAATCTTGAAACTGCTGTACATGAAATTCGGATAGATTAATGTTACTATGAAAATTGATGTTTTTGACCTATTTCGGTATCTCGGATTGAAAAAGTTAAAACACAAAAGTTGTTCATCTCGATGTTTTCGAGTCAGTGGTAAGAATTTTTGGCCTTAAACCTGATTTTAAATTAATTTTAGAGTAAACAGCGGTTTACCGGAGTGAAATCTTGAAATCTTGTTGAAACGATGGAATTAGCCTTTAGGGTTGAAACGAGTCGAAATATCTTTTTAAATAAATTAAGTGAAATCAGAATTTTTGAAATAAATCCCCTTACAAACTTGATAAATTAAAATTAGGGGTGAGTGCTCTGCAGGGTGCCCCCTAACTGCTTCACTTCGTGCCTTTATGGACGATGGTGACCCCGCGCGAAAATTGAGATATGATATTGCCAAAACGGCATGAGATATATGGCCTACACTCTCGAGAATGTCCACATGGATTTCCCGAGGCTCCGGAGTGGTACTGAGTATGGCAGATACGGCTGTGGCCGCCGGCTTCCGGCTAAACTTGTCGAGATTGCGATGTAATCGTGAAATACTTGAAATTACTAAATCGGGGATGTAATGGGAATTTAAATTAAATTAAATTATTTATCGCTGTCCAATTTAATTATTTAAATGCTTTATTTAAATTAGTTATGGTCTCTTATTTTAAATGATGTGAAATGTGTTGTTGAATAGGGCCATGAATTAAATTATGCAAATTGAATGGTTAGTTAAATTAAACTAAGTTGCTTATGATATATTATTATCATGTTTTTGTGTAAATATTAAATTAATGGCTTTTAACCCTACAATCATGCATGTGTTAACTTACTCAGCAAGTTGTGCTGACCAAACCGTTTATTTTTCCTTTTCCTTACAGAGTATGTGGAATGAACATGAGCACGTTCATGCATGGGGGAATTATATTTTGCGAAACTTTATTTTTAAATTCTTGCATTAGACTATAGAATAAACTGACCTGTTTAACCCGTGTTTTGACCATGTCGGTCTTATTTACATTTCCGCTGCAATATTATACTTAAATATTATTTCCGCTGCATTATGATATTATTATTTCGAACTTATATTGTATGGGCTGTTTGCAAATGTTTTAAATATTTTAAATACTGAAATACTTAGCCTTGCATCTATTTAGTAAGCCGGAGAAACCGTGTCTTACTAGGGAGGTGTGGCGGTGACAACCCGACCTGGGTGACCAAAAACCGGGTTGTTACAAGTTGGTATCAGAGACCGGCTTATTTTTAAATTAGTATTATTATTTTTAAACTATTATTTTTAAATTATTATTATTTTTAAAACTACTAGATTATTATTAAACCATTAGTGTTTATATAGAAGCCCAAAATTATTATTTTAAACTTCCTAGCCCAAAATTATTTTTAGCCCAAATAATAATTATTTTGACCCTATATAGAGGTCCAAGGATTTTAAATATTATTTTAAATTTTTAAGCATTATTTCCATGGAAATGAATTTTTATTTTAAAACCCTTGGAAAAAAATATATATAGTGCATGAACTATTTTTGGGGGGAAATCATCATTTGCATGTGCATACTGCATTGCCTGAACTTAGAGACCTAGAAGCGTGATACATTCTAACTTAGATCTTTTGCTTGCGCTAGATGGCTAGTCAAGATATGATGAACTTGATGATCAAAATGATGAACGCTCACTTTGACTCCCAACAAACCATAGAACAAATGAAACATCGAAGGCTCAATTGGAGGCAATTCTGCACCACATGGGCAACTTAAGAGAGGCGGATCACCACCGCATAAACCAACTCGAACGCCAAGTCCAAACCCTCACTACGCAAAACCTAATACTGAAGGAACACGTCGATGCTCATGGACAAGACTTGAACACCATCTTTGACGATCTACTGCCGCCAAGTTCGGAGGAGGAAGACCCGGAGGAGGATCCCGCTACCCACCGGAGGACGTCTTGAGGCGCTGGGGATTCTATTTATAGTAGATACTATTTTTGCTAAGAAAACGTTGCTATTATTGTACATCTCCTCACTTGTATTAAAAGCTTCTTTTAGGGGAATAAAATACAAGATTTATTCAGTTAAACAAAATAAAATAAAACCTTGCGTTACTTTAAAGTCCAATCAAGCATTATGTGTAAAAGCATAAGCACATACATAGTAACTTGCCTAGACAATATATTACGTTCTAATTCACACCGTATGTAACAGAATGGCACCACGAGGTAGATCAAGGAACCAATATGCTCCCCAAACTACTACTGAAGTGCCACCAAATGACACGGAACCCGCTCAACCTGTAGGAGAGCAACCCCAAGGTGCGCAGGACGCCCCCGCACCGAACAGTGGGCGATCGTCTTCGGACGATAGAGGAGGTTTTGATTGCGCTAGGAAACGCGCAAGTCAATCAGGGCCAAGCTGCGGCGGTACCCCCGCCTCAAGCTCGCCCCAACTACCTGGCAATGGTGAATCCCTACCAGCCACCCCACTATGCTGGTGAGGAGGATCCAACCAAACTGGAAAAATGGATCCGGACCTTTGACAAGCTGCTGGGCGCGGTCAAGTGTCCGGAAGGAGAGAGTGCACGTCGCTTCGTACTACTTGGGAGGCGTAGAGACGACTGGTGGCAGGCGATTCAAGCAAAATTAACTGAAGATGACGAGCCCTACTCTTGGGCAGGAATGATGGAGCTACTCAGGGATAGATTTTATCCCTTGAGTACTAAAGCTGCAATGTACGAAGAGTTTCTGTCACTGAAGCAAGGAGGCCAGACCGTGCAAGAATACTACACTCGATTCAAGGAGCTGGTGAGATTCGCACCAAGACTAGTACCCACGGATGCGGAGAAAGCTCAAAAGTTCGAGATGGGACTGAACCTGGCAGTACGCGAGGTGATTGCAGGGGTGCACTACCCTGATCTGCAGGCAGTGTACGATCGCGCTGTGGCGGTGGCGCGAGTACAGCAACTGAAAAGGAGAGTGAGTGGGGAGTCCAGCCGAGGTCCCCAAGACAAGAGGAACCGGGACGCGAGAAGCGAGAACAACACAGGAAGGAACGAACAGCGGAGAGGGTCGAATAGGCCACAGCAAACCAACAATGGAAGGAGGTTTAACCAAGAAGAACCGGTACCACCTTGCCCGAGGTGTGGGCTGTAACACCACGGATTTGGTAACCCAGGCCGGGATGCCACCGCCACACCTCCCTAGCAAGACACGAACTCTCCGAGCTTGCTAAAGAGATGCAAGGCTATGGGTATTGAAAAGAGTTTTAAAACAAGTCCGGAATTACTTAAAAATAATAACATAGTGTAATATCATCCACACATGATAATAATAATAATTTGCAGCGGAAATAAAGTTTATGCAGCGGAATTTAAAATATAGGGCCGACATGGCCAAAACACGGGTTGAACAGGCCCGTTCATGCAAGTCATAATAAATAATTTAAATGTCCAAAATGATCCCCCAATGTATGTTCATGCTCCGTACTCTATAATAGAAAAAAAAATGAACAACGGTTTTTATCAGTATATAAAATAATGAGTAAGTCAATCCTAACATAGCAATAAAGGGGTTAGATTTTAATAATTAAGATTAAACTCTTTGTCATGCATACAAAACATTTTATTTACCAATTTAAAAATAAGAATTTAGTTGCATACTTTAAAGACACATTTAATTTCGTAATTAATAATTTAAGCATGGGAAATTATTTAAGACATGATTTAAAAACATGAATAGTGCCATAAGTAAATAAATAAAATCTGAGCTTTTTAATTTTCCCCCGTTACGCCACCATCTCAACAGTATTTAATTTAGCCGGCAATCCAGCGGCCGCAACCAATTTCATAAGCACATTTAGCCGGTGATCCGGCGGCCTCAGCCAATTTCGTAAGTGTCATTTTTCATTTAGCTGGTAGCCCGGCGGCCGCAGCCTATCCGCCATACCCAGTACCACTCCGTCGAGCCTCGGGTAACCCATACGGATACACCCGAGAGGGTAGGCCCGTTGGCCGAAGCCAAATCCGCCATATCCAGTACCACTCCGTCGAGCCTCGGGTAACCCATACGGATACACCCGATAGGATAGGCCAAAATGAGATGCCGTTTTGGCAATAGTTCTCATATTTCGCGCGGGGTCACCATCGTCCATAAAGGCACGAAGTGAATAGTTAGGAGGGCACCCTGCAGAGCACTCACCCCCTAATTTTATTTGATCCATGTAACCGATATCGTTTCAACTTTAGTGTAACGGGATTTTAAAAAAAATATAGCTTTATCATATAACCAGATTTCGATCGTTTGTTTAGAAATTTCAAGATCTCACAAGTTTAAAACCGTTCGATGCCACAGTTTACGCCTTTTCAGTTTAAAAATCCATTTCTTAGGCGATTGATCTGAAATTTACATAGTATCTCAAAAACATCCCAACGAACAACTTTTATGTTTTGAGTTTTACGGAAAAAAGATGGGAAGCATGTCAAAAATCAAGTTTTCTACACAAACAATAAGCTGTCAGGATTCAGATTCGACACTGTTCAAAGATTCTACTTTTTAACATATCAAATGGACTCCAAAAATTCTGAAATTTTATATGCACATACTAGACATGATTACCTACAACTTTTGTTTAGTTCACAAAGATTAGTTCGGAATATAAATGATAGAAATATGCTCATCAAGTTCGGTTAAATAAACTGTCAATTTTTGAAAATTCTTTAAAAACGCAGAATATGTCCGACACGATTTGGGGTACCAAAACTCGATGAAAATCTCTGAAACTTTTACACAGTAAAGCTTAAGATCTTAGGATCAAAATTTTAGTTTTGAGTTTTTTTGTTTGAACACTCAAAGTAAGAGTTTTGGTCGGATTTCAGAAAACACGTAGATTGGGGTTTTAGGTTCGATTTCAACGTTTCGTTTTAGATCCAATGTTTCGGATGCCCTTAAACCACCCATATTGATATGGAAGGTATTGACTTACAGTAAGTGAGTTCTTGAACGTCCTAGGGTCGATGTATTCGTCCAAAATCGCCACGGACGGATCTACGCAACACGTTCTTCTTCTCCTTTGGCCACGAACGTGTTTGCAAGTAAAGATCCGCAAGTTAGAATGATGGTTATGATCTTAAAACAATAAGGAAACCTGATTTACATCTTACCAACAATCCAAAGCCTGCAAATCCTTGATCTACACACTCCCTTGGTTGGATTTGGTTGCCGGAAAGTCACCGAAAAGTCGTCGGAAAAGCAAGGACTAGTGTTTTTGGTTTTGGGAGAGCTTGGGAAGAATGTGAGAGGCAATGGGGGGTTTCTTGGGGTAACTTAGGATTGTGTAGACTGATTTTAGGGTGTTAGGAGCATATAATATCGTCCAAGATCTGCTCCCCCCCAATTAAATCAAGATTCCAACCTTGGGCCCCGAAAATATGGCAAGAAAGTCACCAAAACGCGTCATGGAAGGCTGTCCTGTCTCACCCCGCGGTGTCGGCGCGGTTTGGCTCCAGACCGCGCGGAGACCGCGCGGCTCCGGCCTGGGCCGGGTCTTGCGATCCGTCGGGCCTTTTCTCCTCTCTTTCGGACTTCTATTCTTCTACGTTTTCGGGCTCGATTTTTTGGGTCGTTCTCGGATTATGATTCCTATCTTAAATCTTTTTCGACTTAAATTGATTTCATGTTTGAAATCTTAAGTCCGTCGGTTTTGGATTCGTCGGCTTCTAATTCGTCGTCTTTTGACTCCCATGTAATAATTTATCGAGTTAATTTATTTCCGACTTCACAGGTTCTTGGAATTAAAATTCTTTTCTTTCTTGAATTTAATTCCATTTCTTTTGACTCGATTCATGGAATGTCTTCGGCTTCCTTTCCCTTTTTTTATTCCATTTTGAATTTTTGAATCTATCGGCGTTTCATTTCTGAGCAATAATTTATTGCGAAAAATTATTTTCTTCTTCTCGGAGATATTTCGACCTTGATCGGATTAAGAAATAATTTTATTCCTTTGGACGCCGCTAAAAATCTCGGGTATTACAGTCTACCCCCCTTAAGAATCAACTTCGTCCTCGAAGTTGCGCGACTTATTGCTCGATTGATTGATTGATTGGTTGTTGATTGTTATTATTTGACTGGACCCAGAATTGAAATTTCCAAGTTGCCTACGTACCCTGTGAAGGAATCAAGTCATTACGTAGTTCAAAAAAATTTGAATTTGTTTATTTGGGGTACAAAATATTCGGGTCGTTACATCCTCACCCCCTTAAGATTACAGTTATGTCCCCATAACTGTGGTTGCACCGTCTTGGAATAGGGTCGGGTAACGCTCCTTCATGTCGGCTTCTAACTCCCATGTCGCCGTTTCACTTTCATGGTTCGACGAAAGAACCTTGACCATTCTCACGGTTTTGTTCCTTGTTACTCTCTCCTTAACATCGAGTATTCGTACCGGAACTTCCTCGTAGCTCAAGTCATCATCCAATTCAATTTCTTCCGGTTGGAGTACATGGGTCGGATCGTGCACATACTTCTTCAATTGTGATACGTGGAACACATTGTGAACTCGAGCCAATTGTGGCGGTAAGGCTAGACGATATGCTAGATTCCCGACTTTTTCTAGAATTTCATAAGGTCCCATATATCGAGGACTTAACTTTCCTCTTTTGCCAAAACGCATAACCCCCTTCATCGGTGATATCTTTAACATGACCTTATCTCCAACTTGAAATTCTAGGTCTTGCCGTCTCACATCGGCATAACTTTTCTGTCGGTCTTGGGCCGCTTTCATCTTTCCTTGAATCACTTTGATTTGTTGGGTCATATCTTCTATGAGTTGTGGTCCCGCTACCACAGTCTTATCACTCCCTTCCCAACTCAACGGACTTCGGCACTTTCGACCATACAATGCTTCGAATGGTGCCATGCCGATGCTAGCATGGTAGCTATTGTTGTAGGAAAATTCAATTAAGGGTAAATGATTTTCCCAGCTACCCTTAAACTCTAGGACACACGCTCTCAGCATGTCCTCCAATGTTTGGATTGTTCTCTCAGTTTGTCCATCCGTCATTGGGTGGAATGCGGTACTCATCTTAATCTGCGTACCGAGAGCTTTTTGTAACTTGATCCAAAAGTGAGAGACAAATCTACTGTCTCTATCAGAGATAATGTCATGTGGTACCCCGTGTCGTCGTACCACATTTTCAATATACGCTCTTGCTAATTGGTCCATGGTCCAAGTGTCCTTCATTGGGATAAAAATGGCCGTCTTTGTTAGCCTATCGACAATCACCCATATCTTATTCATCCCTCTAAGTGATCGTGGTAATCCCGAAACGAAATCCATCGAGATACTATCCCACTTCCAACTCGGGATTTCCAATGGTTGCATCAATCCTAGGGGTTTTTGTCGCATGGCTTTGACCTTTTGGCACGTGAGGCATCTCGCTACAAATTCTGCCACTTCATTCTTCATCCTCGGCCACCAGTAAATCTTCCTCAAATCCTTATATAATTTGTCGCCTCCAGGGTGAACCGAGTAAGGTGTATTATGCCCTTCTTCCATCAATCTTTGTTTTATCTCCACACATTTCTGTGGTACGCACCACCTTCCCTTGAAACGAATGCTTCCATCCTCATGGATAGCAAATCCTATCGCCTTCCCGTTGGCAATGTTCTCCTTAATCCTTTCCAACTTTGTGTCGCCCGGTTGGGCGAGTTTGATCTCGTCAAATATGGTCGATTCGACTACCATTGCGTTGACCACTTCATTTACAGTGCCCGAATGCACTAGTTCTAAGCTCAATCTTGCCAAGTCCATATACAATACCGACGGAATCACCAACGAATTCGCCACATGTTGGGACTTCCGGCTTAAGGCATCGGCTACCACGTTAGCCTTCCCTTCGTGGTAAGAAATTTCGAGATCATAGTCCTTGATTAGTTCCAACCACCTCCGTTGCCTCAGATTTAACTCCTTTTGAGTGAATATGTATTTGAGGCTTTTGTGGTCAGTGAACATCCGACACTTTCTTCCATAGAAGTAATGTCTCCATATTTTCAGAGCGAACACGACTGCCGCCAACTCCAAGTCGTGTGTCGGGTAGTTCGCTTCATGAGGTTTCAATTGACGCGATGCATATGCAATGACTCTCGAGTCTTGCATCAACACGCATCCTAGACCTTCCTTCGAAGCGTCACTGTAAACCTCGAAGTCACCATTCTCTAATGGTAGTGCTAATACGGGTGTAGTGGTGAGTCGCTTTTTCAGTTCTTGAAACGCGAACTCACACTCACTGTCCAGTCATATTTCACCCCTTTCTTCAACAGCTGGGTCAACGGGCCTGCGATTTTCGAGAAGTCCTTCACAAATCGCCTATAATAACCAGCTAGTCCAAGGAAGCTCTGTATTTCAGTTGGACTCGTCGGCGATACCCATTCGGTCACCGCCGAAATTTTTGCCTGATCCACTGAAACTCCAGTGGCGGATACTATGTGCCCAAGGAATGCTACTTCCTTCAACCAAAAGTCGCATTTGGATAGTTTTCCATAGAGTTGGTTCTTGCGCAAAACCCCTAACACTTGGTGCAAATGTTGGGAATGCTCCCCCTCGCTTCTCGAGTAGATCAGGATGTCGTCGATGAACACCACGACGCATTGATCTAACAATTCTCTAAATACATTGTTCATGAGGTTCATGAACATTGCAGGTGCATTTGTTAACCCAAAGGATAATACTGTGAACTCGTAGTGTCCATAACGAGTTCGGAACGCCGTCTTCGGGATATCCTTCTCGGCAATCCTCAGTTGGTGATAACCGGATCGCAAGTCGATCTTTGAGAACACCGACGCTCCCTTCAATTGATCAAATAAGTCCTCAATCCTCGGTAATGGATACTTGTTCTTGATGGTCACTTGATTGAGTCCTCTATAGTCGATGCAAAGGCGTAGTCCTCCGTCCTTCTTTTTAACAAATAAGACCGGCGCTCCCCACGGGGATGTACTTGGTCTTATGTATCATTTCTCCAACAACTCTTCGAGTTGTTCCTTTAACTCTTTCATTTCCAGTGGCTCCATGAGGTAAGGAGCCTTTGAAACAGGTTCCGTTCCCGGAATGAGATCTATGGTGAATTCAAGATCTCTCTCAGGTGGCATACCAGGGATGTCTTCAGGAAATACGTCCGGGTATTCTCTTACCACTGGGATGTTGTCAACCTTGCTCTCTTCCGCCTCAAGGTTGTGAACATAGCATGCATAAAACGCGTATCCCTTACGCATTAAGCTACGAAGCTTGAGAGCATTAACAACCTTGTTGCTCCTCTTAGGGGGTTGAGAGTAAAAGATGACTCTCTTTCCCCTACCTTTCGACAGGGTGATCTTTTGCTTCTGACATTCTATCACTGCTTTATACCGGGTCAACCAATCCATTCCTAGTATGACGTCGAAGTCCCTTAAATTAAATTCTACCAAGTTTGCGAAGAATTCTATGTTCTTGATAACTATCGGAATTCCGTTATAACGTCTAGAGCATGATACTACTTCTCCTAAAGGTAGTTGAATTTCTAAGTTAATCAGTTCGCACTTATGTAGATCTAGTTCAGGGAAGACTCTTGATGATATAATCGAACAACTAGCTCCTGAGTCAAACAGAACTTTAAGGGGTGTACTTAAAACATGGAACGTACCTGCCATCACGTCACCCTGCATAGGCACATCTGCTTGGTTGATAACATTCAACCGCCCCATTGGCCGTCCTTGATTGCCCTGCTGATCCCGGTTCGGGTTCTGATTCTGTTGCTGATTTGGATTCTGTGGAAGGCGTTGATTTTGGTTGAAATTCTGATTTTGAGGGGGTCTGTACCCCTGATTGTTACCGTTTCGCCCATTTTGATTACGAGGCTGTGCTCGCCCCATAACCAAGTCCTCCCGTTTGGTGATGTTTTCAATTCGAGTCCGGCACTCATTCACCCGATGACCAAATCGACCACACCGGTAGCATGCGCCCTGTTGGGGGCATCCCCTAGTCAAGTGAGGTCTCCCACATCTTGGGCATGGTGGCACAGGGTTACCTTGGAAAAAGGTTCTCCTATCATTTCCCCTATTGTTGTTCTGAGGGGGTCTGTTCAGGCCTCCCCGAAAGTTGTTTCCTCCAGAATTGTTACCGGATCGGCTATCCCTGTTCCTCTTATCTTGTCCCTGAGGTCCCCGGCTGGACTCTCCACTCATCCTCCTCTTCAGTTGTTGCACCCTTGCGACAGCCACCGCACGATCATACACTGCTTGCAGGTCCGGGTAATGGACGCCAGTGATCACTTCCCGTATGGTCAAGTTCAACCCCATCTCGAATTTTTGTGCCTTCTCTACGTCTGTCGGTACTAGTCTTGGTGAGAAGCGCACCAACTCCTTGAATCGAGTGTAATACTCTTGTACAGTCTGCCCGCCTTGTTTAAATGACAAAAACTCCTCGTACATGGCCGCCTTCGTACTCAGGGGGTAAAATCGGTCCCTGAGCAGTTCCATCATTTCAGTCCATGAATAGGGCTCCTCGTCCTCTCGTATCTTTCCCTGGGTGGCTTGCCACCAGTCGTCTGCTTCACCTCCCAAGTAGTATGAGGCTACATGCACCTTTTCCCCTTCCGGGCACTTAACCGCGCTTAACAACTTGTCGAAGGTCCTAATCCACTCCTCTAGTTTTGCAGGGTCTTCCTCGCCGGCGTAGTGCGGCGGGTGGTATGGGTTCACCATGGCTAGGTAATTAATGCGAGCTTGTGGTGGAGGTGCCGCAGCCGCTTGGCCCTGGTTCACCTGCGCGTTCCCTAGCGCAATGAGAACCTCTTCTAGAGTGCGTAGGAGATTACCCATGTTGTTTGGTATAGGGCCTGCTGGATCTTCCTGAGCGTGTACACCCATGTTTGGTATCGGCATGTCGGGTTGCCTAGGTATTTCGTTGGTATTGGGAGGAATGGGCTGGACACTTGGTCTCCCTCTCGGTGCCATTCTGTTGCAAGGACAAGAGATTTAGATTTTAAGGAAAATATAATAGAGGGTTTACATAATGATTTTCTTTTAGTAAGTGGTATTAGTGGATTTTTTTTTCGAAACCCCAGGGTCTAGGGTTTCAGGGTTTAGGGTTTAAGGTACCCTTGTTTGATTGTTATCTCTTTATTAAATACATATATGTTGTTGGGACTCGAGGTACTCGTTAATCAGTCTTATCATAAGGTTGATCATGTTCGCGTTTGGTTTGGCCATCTGATGTCAACAAGGTAGGTTAGAGTTAGAACATACCAAATGTAAAGTTAGGAGATGCAAAAGTTTAAATCTTTATGCAAGTATGCATATGCAATCCCCCCAATGAGTTTTAATTTATACATGCATTTATTTATCCATGGATTTTAAAAATAATTTATCCTCATGGATAATCTAGAAATAAGGAAAAAGGTTTGGGCCACTATATTGGGCCAAAAGTAATAAATTCTTGGGCTCAAATAAAAATATAGGTATTGGGCTAAGAAAAATATTTAGGCTTAGTAAATAAAAATATTGGGCTAAAATTTTTGGGCTCAAAAAAAAATTAAGATTTTAAATAAATAGTTAGTAGAATGATTGGGCCAAAAACCTGGGCTCAAAATAATAGTTTAAAATAATAGTGGTTTTAAAGAGTAATGGTTTAAAAATAATAATAATAGATTTTAAAAATATTTGGGGCTATTTTTAAAATGATAGCTTTAAAATATTCCGGGCTCTGATACCATCCTGTAACACCCCAGATTTGGTAGCCCAGGCCGTGATGCCACCGCCACACCTCCCTAGCAAGACACGAACTCTCCGAGCTTGCTAAAGAGATGCAAGGCTATGGGTATTGAAAAGAGTTTTAAAACAAGTCCGAAATTACTTAAAAATAATAATATAGTGTAATATCATCCACACATGATAATAATAATAAGTTGCAGTGGAATTTAAAATATAGGGCCGACATGGCCAAAACACGGGTTGAACAGGCCCGTTCATGCAAGTCATAATAAATAATTTAAATGTCCAAAATGATCCCCCAATGTATGATCATGCTCCGTACTCTGTAATAGAAAAAAAAATGAACAACGGTTTTTATCAGTATATAAAATACTGAGTAAGTCAATTCTAACATAGCAATAAAGGGGTTAGATTTTAATAATTAAGATTAAACTCTTTGTCATGCAGACAAAACATTTTATTTACCAATTTAAAAATAAGGATTTAGTTGCATACTTTAAAGACACATTTAATTTCGTAATTAATAATTTAAGCATTGGAAATTATTTAAGACATGATTTAAAAACATGAATAGTGCCATAAGTAAATAAATAAAATCTGAGCTTTTTAATTTTCCCCCGTTACGCCACCATCTCAACAGTATTTAATTTAGCCGGCAATCCGGCGGCTGCAACCAATTTCATAAGTATCATTTAGACGGTGATCCGGCGGCCTCAGCCAATTTCGTAAGTGTCATTTTTCATTTAGCCGGTAGCCCGGCGGCCGCAGCCTATCCGCCATACCCAGTACCACTCCGTCGAGCCTGGGGTAACCCATACGGATACACCCGAGAGGGTAGGCCCGTTGGCCGAAGCCAAATCCGCCATATCCAGTACCACTCCGTCGAGCCTCGGGTAACCCATACGGATACACCCGAGAGGATAGGCCAAAATGAGATGCCGTTTTGGCAATAGTTCTCATATTTCGCGCGGGGTCACCATCGTCCATAAAGGCACGAAGTGAATAGTTAGGAGGGCACCCTGCAGAGCACTCACCCCCTAATTTTATTTGATCCATGTAACCAATATCGTTTCAACTTTAGTGTAACGGGATTTTAAAAAAAATATAGCTTTATCATATAACAAGATTTCGATCGTTTGTTTAGAAATTTCAAGATCTCACAAGTTTAAAACCGTTCGATGCCACAGTTTACGCCTTTTCAGTTTAAAAATCCATTTCTTAGGCGATTGATCTGAAATTTTCACAGTATCTCAAAAACATCCCAACGAACAACCTTTATGTTTTGAGTTTTGCGGAAAAAAGATGGGAAGCATGTCAAAAATCAAGTTTTCTACACAAACAATAAGCTGTCAGGATTCAGATTCGACACTGTTCAAAGATTCGACTTTTTAACATATCAAATGGACTCCAAAAATTCTGAAATTTTATATGCACATACTAGACATGATTATCTACAACTTTTGTTTAGATTACAAAGATTAGTTCGGACTATTAATGATAGAAATATGCTCATCAAGTTCGGTTAAATAAACTGTCAATTTTTGAAAATTCTTTAAAAACGCAGAATATGTCCGACACGATTTGGGGTATCAAAACTCGATGAAAATCTCTGAAACTTTTACACAGTAAAGCTTAAGATCTTAGGATCAAAATCTTAGTTTCGAGTTTTTTGGTTTGAACACTCGAAGTAAGAGTTTTGGTCGGATTTCAGAAAACACGTAGATTGGGGTTTTAGGTTTGATTTCAACGTTTCGTTTTAGATCCAATGTTTCGGATGCCCTTAAACCACCCATATTGATATGGAAGGTATTGACTTACAGTAAGTGAGTTCTTGAACGTCCAAGGGTCGATGGATTCGTCCAAAATCGCCACGGACGGATCTACGCAACACGTTCTTCTTCTCCTTTGGCCACAAACGTGTTTGCAAGTAAAGATCCGCAAGTTAGAATGATGGTTATGATCTTAAAACAATAAGGAAACCTGATTTACATCTTACCAAAAATCCAAAGCCTGCAAATCCTTGATCTACACACATTCCTTTTTTGGATTTGGTTGCCGGAAAGTCACCGAAAAGTCGTCGGAGAAGCAAGGACTAGTGTTTTTGGTTTTGGGAGAGCTTGGGAAGAATGTGAGAGGCAATGGGGGGTTTCTTGGGGTAACTTAGGATTGTGTAGACTGATTTTAGGGTGTTAGGAGCATATAATATCGTCCAAGATCTGCTCCCCCCAAATTAAATCAAGATTCCAACCTTGGGCCCCGAAAATATGGCAAGAAAGTCACCAAAACGCGTTATGCAGGCTGTCCTGTCTCACCCCGCGGTGTCGGCGTGGTTTGGCTCCAGACCGCGCGGAGACCGCGCGGCTCCGGCCTGGGCTGCGGCCTGGGCCGGGTCATGCGATCCGTCGGGCCTTTTCTCCTCTCTTTCGGACTTCTATTCTTCTACATTTTCGGGCTCGATTTTTCGGGTCGTTCTCGGATTATGATTCCTATCTTAAATCTTTTTCGACTTAAATTGATTTCGTGTTTGAAATCTTAAGTCCGTCGGTTTTGGATTCGTCGGCTTCTAATTCGTCGTCTTTTGACTCCCGTGTAATAATTTATCTAGTTAATTTATTTCCGACTTCACAGGTTCTTGGAATTAAAATTCTTTTCTTTCTTGAATTTAATTCCATTTCTTTTGACTCGATTCATGGAATGTCTTCGGCTTCCTTTCCCTCTTTTTATTCCATTTTGAATTTTTGAATCTATCGGTGTTTCATTTCTGAGCAATAATTTATTGCGAAAAATTATTTTCTTCTTCTCGAAGATATTTCGACCTTGATCGGATTAAGAAATAATTTTATTCCTTTGGACGCCGCTAAAAATCTCGGGTATTACAGTTTACCCCCCTTAAGAATCAACTTCGTCCTCGAAGTTGCGCGACTTATTGCTCGATTGATTGATTGATTAGTTGTTGATTGTTATTATTTGACTGGACCCAGAATTGAAATTTCCAAGTTGCCTACGTACCCTGTGAAGGGATCAAGTCATTACGTAGTTCAAAACAATTTGAATTTAGTTTATTTGGGGTACAAAATATTCAGGTCGTTACATCGGCGACCCCACCTAGCGAGGGGATGCCCTCAACAAGGGGCATGCTTTCGGTGTGGACGCATGGGCCACATACGTCGGGAGTGCCGAACAAGGCTTGAAAACATAACGAAAAGAGAAGACTTGGTCACGGAGCAGGGACAGCCTCAAAATCAAAACGGACGGAACGGCAACAATCAGGGGTATAGAGCCCCTGAAAACCAATTTAGGCAGCCGAACCAGAATTAGAACCAACGTCCTCAACCACCTCAGAATCAAAATCAGCAGCAAGACCAGCAGCCGATTCCAAATCAGCAAGGCAATCAAGGACGCCCGATGGGACGACTTAACGTGGTTAACCAAGCGGACGTGCCTGCACAAGGAGAAGTAGTAGCGTGCTCTAAACGATATAACGGAATTCCTATAGTGATCAAGAACGTAGAATTCTTCGCAAACTTAGTAGAATTTAACTTAAGGGACTTTGACATTATACTGGGGATGGACTGGTTGTCCCAGTATAAAGCGGTGATCGAATGCCAAAAACAAAATATCACCCTGTCGAAAAGTAGGGGAAAGAGAGTTATCTTTTATTCTCAGCCCCCTAAGAGGAGCAACAAAATCGTTAGTGCCCTCAAACTAAGTAACTTGATCCGTAAGGGGTATGAGATATATGCGTGCTACGTGCACAACCTTGAGGCGGAAGAGAACAAGGTTGACAGCATACCCGGATGTGTTTCCTGAAGACATCCCGGGAATGCCACCTGAGAGAGATCTTGAGTTCACGATAGATCTCATCCTGGGCACATAGCCTGTCTCAAAAGCTCCGTACCGGATGGCACCATTGGAAATGAAGGAGTTAAAGGACCAACTCGAGGAGCTGTTAGGAAAAGGGTACATAAGGCCTAGTACTTCCCCCTGGGGAGCACCGGTTTTATTTGTTAAGAAGAAAGACGGAGGATTACGTCTTTGCATAGACTATCGAGGATTAAACCAAGTGACCATCAAGAATAAGTACCCTTTGCCGAGAATTGAGGATCTATTTGATCAACTGAAGGAGCTTCAGTATTCTCGAAGATCGACTTACGATCTGGGTATCACCAGTTGAGAATCGCCGAGAAAGACATCCCGAAGATGGCGTTCCGAACTCGATATGGCCACTACGAGTTCACAGTGTTATCCTTTGGGTTAACAAATGCTCCAGCAATGTTCATGAACCTCATGAACAATGTATTTCGAGAGCTGTTAGATCAGTGTGTAGTGGTGTTCATTGATGACATCCTGATCTACTCGAAAAGCGAGGAGGAGCACGCCCAGCACTTGCACCAAGTGTTAGGAACCTTGCGAAAGAATCAGCTATACGGCAAATTGTCCAAATGCGATTTTTGGTTGAAGGAGGTAGCATTTCTAGGACACATAGTATCCGCTGATGGAGTTTCAGTGGATCCGGCAAAAGTTTCTGCCGTAACTGAATGGGCAACTCCAAAGAGCCAAACTGAGATAAGGAGTTTCCTTGGATTAGCCGGGTATTATAGACGGTTCGTGAAGGATTTTTCGAAAATCGCACGACCTTTGACCCAGCTACTGAAGAAGGGAGTAAAATACGAGTGGACAGAGGCGTGTGAGACAGCGTTTCAAGAGCTGAAGAAACGACTCGCAACCACACCCGTATTGACACTACCATCAGAGGATGGTGACTTCGAAGTTTACAGCGATGCTTCGAAGGAAGGTTTAGGTTGTGTCTTGATGCAAGACTCGAGAGTCGTTGCATATGCATCACGCCAACTAAAACCTCACGAGGAAAATTATCCGACACACGACCTGGAGTTGGCAACGGTCGTTTTCGCTCTAAAGATATGGAGACATTATCTTTTTGGGCGAAAGTGTCGAATGTTCACCGACCACAAGAGCTTGAAATATATATTCACTCAGAAGGAGTTGAATTTGAGACAACGAAGGTGGTTGGAACTCATTAAAGATTATGATTTAGAGATATCCTACCACGAGGGGAAGGCGAATGTGGTAGCCGATGCCTTAAGCCGGAAAACCCAACACGTGACGAACTCGTTGGTAATTCCGCCGGCATTGTACATGGAGTTGGCAAGATTGGATTCGGAACTTGTGCATCCGGGCACAGTGAGTGACACAATCAATGCCATGATCGTAGAAACTCCAATATTGGACGAAATTCGACTCGCTCAACCGGGCGACGCGAAGTTGGAGAGAATAAAGGAGTATATTGCCAAAGGGAAGGCAACAGGACTTGCTATCCATGAGGATGGAAGCATTCGCTTCGAAGGGAGATGGTGTGTGCCTCAAAAGTGGGTCGAGTTGAAGCAAAGGTTGATGAATGAAGGTCACAAAACACCATATTCCGTGCATCCCAGAGGTGACAAACTTTACAAGGACCTGAAGAAGATCTACTGGTGGCCGGGAATGAAGAAGGAAGTGGCACACTTTGTGGCGAAATGTCTCACCTGCCAAAGGGTTAAGGCAGTACGACACAAACCCTTAGGACTGATGCAACCACTAGAGATTCCAAGTTGGAAGTGGGATAGCATCCCCATGGACTTTGTCTCGGGATTACCCCGATCACCTAAAGGCATGAACAAGATTTGGGTGATTGTGGATAGGCTAACGAAGACGGCCATATTTATCCCGATGAAGGACACGTGGACTATGGACCAATTGGCCCGAGCCTACATTGATAATGTGGTACGACGACATGGAGTACCACATGACATCATTTCTGACAGAGACAGTAGATTTGTCTCTCATTTTTGGACAGAGTTACAAAACGCTCTCGGTACTCAAATCAAAATGAGTACCGCATTCCACCCAATGACGGATGGACAAACCGAGAGGACGATCCAAACACTATAAGACATGCTTCGAGCATGTGTGTTGGAGTTTAAGGGAAATTGGGAAGCTCATTTACCCTTAATTCAGTTCTCCTATAACAATAGCTACCATGCTAGCATTGGCATGGCACCTTTCGAGGCGTTGTATGGACGAAAGTGCCGAAGCCCGTTGAGCTGGGAAGAAAACGATAAGTCTGTGATAGGGTCATGCTAAAGACCGTCAGAAGGGTTATGCTGACGTGAGATGACGAGACCTAGAATTTCAAGTGGGAGATAGGGTCATGCTAAAGATATCACCCATGAAGGGGGTGATGCGCTTTGGCAAACGAGGAAAGTTGAGTCCTCGATACATAGGACCTTACGAGATTCTAGAATGAGTCGGAAATTTGGCCTACCGACTGGCTTTACCGCCACAATTAGATCGAGTTCATAATGTCTTCCATGTCTCACAACTAAAGAAATATGTGCCAGACCCGACACATGTACTTCAACCGGAAGTAATCGAACTCGATGAGGATCTGACTTATGAAGAAGTTCCAATACGAATTCTAGACACTAAGGAGCGAGTAACGAGGAATAAAACTGTCAAGATGGTCAAGGTTCTTTGGTCGAACCATGAAAGCGAGACAGCAACATGGGAGTTAGAATCCGACATGAGGGAACGCTATCCGACACTGTTCCAAACCGACACCGACACAGTTATGGGTACATAACTGCAATCTTAAGGGGGAGAGGATGTAATACGTGGTGTCACATCCGTATTTTACCATGCATTTCCGTACATTTTTGTAATCAAAAAAATTCAAATTATTTTGAACTACGTTATGGCTTGATCTCTTCACAGGGTACGTAGGCAGTTTAGAAGTTTTAATTCTAAGTTCAGTCACACAATAATAAAACAAACAAAAGCATTCGTTCTTAACATGAGAAAAGCCGAACACAACTTCGAGGACGAAGTTGATTCTTAAGGAGGGTAGACTGTAATACCCGAGAATTTTGCAACATAAAATAAATAAATGAATAAAATAAATAAGTAAAATAAATAAATAAACAAACAATAAATAAAACAATAACAATAAATAAATATAATAAATGAATAAACATAATACATAGACAAGGAAATGAGAAATGAAATTTAATTTAAGAAGGAATTAAATTTCCAATACTCGTAATGCCAAAGATAAAATTAATCAAATAAATTGTACAAGTATACCCGACACTAATGGACTCGAAAATTCGGGGCCAATATCAAATCTAGACCCGAGTAAGAATTAAGATAGGATCTAGGAGCCCGAAAATATCCCGGAAATCCGAATCCGAGAACATAGAGGGATAGAAGTCCGAAAGAGAGGAGGAAATGCCCGACGGATCGCACGACCCACCCGGACCGAAGTCCAGGCGTGGGCCGCGCGGTGGCCACGCGGATTTTACACAAACGGCGCGCCGAGACCGCGCCACTCGACAGATTCGCCGGTTGCGAGATTCACTCGCCCGAATCCGGATTTTCCGACTTCGGTTGAACTCCTTTCGGCTCAAGACTCACCAAGGCCGACCTTGGACGTCTCTAGGTCGTGTCTACCTATAAATAACCCCTCTTGACAGCCCGAACACTTTTCAAAACATCCATACTCTCTATACGTTCGAAAACCCTAATCCTGGAGTCGTCGGAGGCACGAAACCAAGGCGAGGACTGCTTGGGACTGTTTTGGACGAAAATTGGGAGATCTCTAACATCGTGGTAAGTTCTGGTCCATTCAATCTTTTACGATCTCAATCCGAAAATGGATTCTAACTTAGTTTCTTTCCTCTCTACACCCCGCATCGGATCTAGAACGAAGAATCCGACGAACTGAGGAGATAAACGGTGGACTGAAAGCCACGCCTCCGAAACCGACGTTCCCGGACGACTGAAAATCTGTAAGTTGACACTTACATGGTTTTGGGAGTAATTAAAACACTTAAATCTAAAAGTGCCTTAATTACTACTTCAATGGCTCCTATGTGGATCCATTTCATAGTTCAAGAATTTCGAAAATCTGTCAACGTGAGATTTTTACCGGCGCAGCGACTTTGTACGATTTTTCCGAACCTTTAAAAGTCTCCAAACGAGAAAACTTAAAACACAAAAAACGTTTCTAAGGCTTAGCTCTATCTTCTGTAAAAGTTTCAGAATTTTTGGTGATGATTTGGTATCTGAAATCAACCAGGAACTGAACTGCTTAAAATTGAATCTTGAATTTCTTGACGGAACTTAGGTCTGAACTTGACAACGTTTTTGACTAGGGTTCTAGGCCGATTTAGATCTTTAGCCGAACATGAAAGTTGTAGATAATTTTCTTAAGAAGGTTTATGTAAAATTTCGTTAAATTGGGAGTTGACTTGCTATGGTAGATCTGGAAAATCTTGAAACTGCTGTACATGAAATTCGGACAGATTAATGTTACTATGAAAATTGATGTTTTGACCTATTTCGGTATCTCGGATTGAAAAAGTTAAAACATGAAAGTTGTTCATCTTGATGTTTTCGAGGCAATGGTAAAGTTTCAGAATTTTTGGCCTTAAACCGGATTTTAAATTAATTTTAGAGTAAACAGCGGTTTACCGGAGTGAAATCTTGAAATCTTGTTGAAAAGATGGAATTAGCCTTTAGGTTTGAAACGAGTCGAAATATCTTTTTAAATAAATTAAGTGAAATCAGAATTTTTGAAATAAATCCCCTTACAAACTTGATAAATTAAAATTAGGGGTGAGTGCTCTGCAGGGTGCCCCCTAACTGCTTCACTTCGTGCCTTTATGGACGATGGTGACCCCGCGGGAAAATTGAGATATGATATTGTCAAAACGGCATGAGATATATGGCCTACACTCTCGAGAATGTCCACATGGATTTCCCGAGGCTCCGGAGTGGTACTGGGTATGGCAGATACGGCTGCGGCCGCCGGCTTCCGGCTAAACTTGTCGAGATTGCGATGCAATCGTGAAATACTTGAAATTACTAAATCGGGGATGTAATGGGGAATCTAAATTAAATTAAATTATTTATCGCTGTCCAATTTAATTATTTAAATGCTTTATTTAAATTAGTTATTGTCTTTATTTTAAATGATGTGAAATGTGTTGTTGAATAGGGCCATGAATTAAATTATGCAAATTGAATGGTTAGTTAAATTAAACTGAGTTGCTTATGATATATTATTATCATGTTTTTGTGTAAATATTAGATTAATGGCTTTTAAACCCTACGATCATGCATGTGTTAACTTACTCAGTAAGTTGTGCTGACTAAACCGTTTATTTTTCCTTTTCCTTACAGAGTATGTGGAATGAACATGAGCACTTTCATGCATGGGGGAATTATATTTTGCGAAACTTTATTTTTAAATTCTTGCATTAGACTATAGAATAAACGGGCCTGTTTAACCCGTGTTTTGACCATGTCGGTCTTATTTACATTTTCGCTGCAATATTATACTTAAATATTATTTTCTCTGCATTATGATATTATTATTTTCGAACTTATATTGTATGGGTTGTTTGCAAATGTTTTAAATATTTTAAATACTGATATACATAGCCTTGCATCTCTTTAGTAAGCCGGAGAAACCATGTCTTACTAGGGAGGTGTGGCGGTGACATCCCGACCTGGGTGACCAAAAACCGGGGTGTTACAGTTCCTCCAAGTTATCGCTGTATATTACAATGTCGTCTAAGTATACGACCACAAACTCGTCCAGAAATCCACACAACACCTCGTTCATCAACGTGTAGATTTGTGGGGGCATTGTTTTACCCAAATGGCATCACCAAAAACTCGTAAGCTCCATATCTTGTCACCACCGTCGTCTTTGCCTCATCACCCTTCTTGATCCGCACCTGCCAATACCTAGATCTCAGGTCAGTCTTTGAAAAGTACCTGGCTCGGCTAAGACGGTCAAAGCAATCTGCTACTAGTGGAATCGGGTACTTGTTCTTCACGGTGATCTTATTCAAAGCGCGATAGTCACAACACATCCGTAGTGTGCCATCCGCTTTTTTCTGAAATAGAACCGGTGCTCTGTACAGAGATTTCGCCAGCTGTATGATGCCACTTTCTAACATTTCTATAAGCTGCTTCCGTAACTCTGCCAATTCAGGCTGGCTCATCCGATATGGCGCTTTAGCGGGTGCCTTGGACCCGGGTAGTAACTCAATTTCATGGTCGACGGCTCTCTTAGGAGGCAATCTTTTTGGCAGTTGTCCTGGCATCACATCTTCAAATTTTGACAATACTTTCACCTCGTCGGGAATGGGTTCAGTGCCCTCCGATTCCTCCAACTTGAGGACACACAAATACGATTGGTCTTTCATCTTACATCCCCCGCTTGAATTGCATTGTCGATGGGTTCATACTCATACTGTCAGCTGATGTAGGGATCACACATGGCTTTTCTCCCGTAACAATCAGGGAGTCAGCGTGGGGATGAAGGGTAGAGTTTGTCGTCTTCATGAAGTCTAGTCCCAATATCAGCTTAAAGGCATCCATTTCTATTATGGAAAGATTGATTTTTCCACAAAATTCTCCAACTTCGATGTCGACGTCCCTAACTTTTCCCGCAATCATTTGTGCCGCCGAGTTGACGGCCTTAACATGCCCTGTTCCTTTCTCCAATTTGAGCCCCAATCTCACGGCCTCCACCTTCGTGAGGTAATTATTTATGGCTCCCGAGTCGACCATTGCCCGAGTCAACTTTTCGTTTAGCGTCACATCCGTATACGTGAGACCCTTCCAATATTTTTGCTTCTTGGGGCCATTACTGCCGGACACTCCTTTTTATCACACCTTTGGGATATGGTGGCACATCGGTGTGCTATGGCTCCCAAATTTTCTTCTTCTTCTTCCGAATCTGATGACTCACTCGCTTGATCAGTCACAGGGGCCTTCTTTTGCTTTTCCCCGACTCGGCCTGTGAGCTCTGTTAGCGCATTGAGTACTTGTCTCTTGGGGCAGTCCCTCAACAAGTGGGGCCCATCACATAGGAAACACCCAGTCTTTTTCTGGGGTGGTCCTCCTTGTCTGCCTACCGGCTGTTTTCCCTTCCAACTTTCCTGGGAACTTGGGGTCCTTGAGGCTTGTCCCTCAGTTCCGCTCTTGTTCGTGCTGAATCGATTCGGTTTCTGTTCCCTCCCTTTTGTGGGGCAACATTCATCCCCGGTTTATCTCTTCTGTCATCATGGTAATCCTTTATCCTCTCAGCCGCACCCATAGCTTCACTGAGAGTGGTAACTCTCTGACGTTGCAATATGTTCCGTGGGAATTGTTTGAGCCCTTCCATGAAGGCGAAGAGCTTGTCCTTCTCAGACATATCTCGAATGTCCAGCATTAATGCTGAGAATGCCTTCACATAGTCCCAGATGCTTCCTGTCTATCGCAGGTCTCGCAATGTATTTCGAGCATTGTACTCCACATTTTCAGGGAAAAACTGGTTTCGAATAGCTTCCCGAAACTCTTCCCATGCCTCAATCTTCACTCAGCCAGCCCTCATTTCTGCAAACATAGTGCGCCACCATAACTTGGCGTCCCCTGTCAAATACATTTGTAACACCCCGGATTTGATAACCCAGGCCGGGATGTCACCGCCACATCTCTCTAGCAAGACACAGATTCTCCGAGCTTGCCAAAGAGATGCAAGGCTATAGGTATTGCAAAAGGGTTTAAAAACAAGTCCCGAATCTATTTAATAATAATATTAAGTATCATCCACACACATAATAGTAGTAATAATATATCGCAGCGGAAAAATGTAAAGTGGGCCGACATGGCCAAAACTCGGGATTTACATGCCTGTTATGCAAGTATAATAAAAGCAGTAAAAAAAATGTTAAAGTTTTCCATCCCCCAATGCATATGCTCATGCATTATCTTCATACTCTGAAAGGAAAAGAGAAAACAACAATTTTATCAGTATATAAAATACTGAGTAAGTCGATCCTAACATAGCAATAAAGGGATTTAATTAGATAATTTAAAATTTCACTCCTAACATGCATTCACAAAATTTAAAGGAAATAATATTTTAATTGTGTACTTGAACATGCCTTTGATCCATAATAACAATTTAATCATGATACGAAATCTAAAGACATAATTTAAATGCATAATTTAAAGACATGCAAAAAAAAATAAATAAATACTTAAAAATATTAAATCTTTTATTTCCCCCGTTACGTAACCATTTCTCAGTGTTTTGTATAGCCGGTGATCCGGCGGCCGCAGCCGTATCTGCCATACCCAGTACCACTCTGGAGCCTCGGGAAATGCATAAGGACAACCCGAGAGAGTAGGCCATGTTTCTCCCGCCGATTGGCGTAATATCTCATCAAATTCTCTCGTCCATTATAGGCCAGAAGAGAAAGGCTAGAGGGGCACCCTGCAGAGCACTCACCCTCCACCAAGTATCTCATGTATCATTTAGATTTAATGTATCGGGGTTTTTCAAAAGTATAGATGTATCGTATTTCAAATCTTTGATCGTTCGTTTCAAAATTTCAAAATCCTTCGATTTAAAAGTATCTTGGCGTCACAGTTTACGCCTTTTCAATTTAAAAATTCGGTTTAAGTCCGAAAAATCTGAAAATTTCACAGTTTATGCAAAACACCCTAACGAACAACTTTCGTGTTTTAACTTTCTCGAAATAAGTTGAGGAAACATGTCAAAATCGAGTTTATTACGGAAACAGTTTACTGTCTCAAAACAGATTTGTCACAGTTCGGAAAATTGGCTTTTTGACATATCAAATGGACTCCAAAAATTCTGAAATTTTAACCACATATACTAGACATGATTATCTACAACGTTCATTTATATTGTAAAGATCAAATCGGACTACAAAATATAGAAACAAACTCACTAAGTTCGAACATGTTCATAGGCAGATTTCAAACACGTTTTGTCAAAACAGTTTATTTTCGATGCGATTTAAAATAGAAAACGTTAACGAAAATGTCTGAAATTTTTACACAAACTAGATTTATGTGTTAGGATTAAAAGTCTAGTTTTGAGTTTCTCAGATTGAATCCTCGAAATATGAGTTTTAGGCCAATTACAGAAACTGCGCAAGTTGGGGTTTTTAATTTTGATTTTTACGTTTCGTTACATTACGCCTATACCGGACGCCCCTAAATCACCCGTATTGATATGGAAGGCTCAACTTACCGTGATAGGGAGTTTTGGTCGTCCTAAGGTCGCTGGCTCGTCTAAATTTGCTACGAACGGATCTCCTCAACGTCAAGCTTCCGACTTTGGCCACGATTTCAAATCGGACGAAGAAATCCAATGTTAGATCGAGTTTTCGGGTTCAAAAACTTAAATGGAAATCTATGAACGACTTACCACAGTTTAGAACACTAGGGATCTTGTATTCCACGCCTCCTCCGTCGGTTTTCGTCGCCGGGAAGTGATCGGAAAGTCGTCGGGAAGTCGCCGGAAGGTGTTTTGGCTTTGGAGAGAGTTTGGGAGAGTGGAGGTGATTTGTGACTGATGAAAAGGGTGGGGAGGCAGCCCTAGGTCACCCTAAAAGCTTTCCCCTCGACCAAAATCTGCTTTCCAAAGTCGGGGGGTCGATTTATGGTAAGAAATCACCGAAAACGCGCAAGTTGCCAAAACCTGTGGAGCCACGCGGGGTTGGCGCGCCTTTTGGCCAAACCCCGCCCGGCCAGCGCGCGGTCCCCGCCTGGACTGCGGTCCGGGCGGGTCCGTGCGATCCGATCCGTCGGGTCTTTTTCTCCTCTCTTTCGGACTTCTATCCTTCCACGTTTCCGCGCTCGATTTTCCGGGTCATTTCCGGATTATGCTTCTCATCATAAATTTATTCCGTCTCAATTCGATTTCACGCTTGAAAACTTAAGACCGTCGGTTTTGGTCCGTCGAGTTCTAATTCGTCGTCCCTTGACTTCCGTGCATTTTCGCGCCTACGGGTTCTCGGAAACAAAACCTTCTCTCCTATTGGATTAATTCCTATTTTTATATTCTAAAATTTACGGGTATTACAACATTGCTGCCGTGTTCACCTTTTTGGGTCTCATCTTCAAATCGGGAGTTTAGGAGGTATTGTTCCATATCGAATAGAAAGTTCTCAACCTCTTTCGCATCCCGAGATCCCCCATATGGGGTTGGCTCCGGAACTCGAATCTGCGGTCCACTATCCCCTAGTGGCACAGCTGTGTTTCCCATACCGCTCATCGCCTTTTGTAGTGCACTCATTTGGATAGAGATCTCCTCTTTCCAACGAAGCAAATCAGTTATCCGAAACTCTTGCACAACGTCCATGCGTGCCCGACATATTTCATTTAGTTCCTTATTCTCGGCCTCTAGGATCTCGACTTTTTCCTCCAAAGAGGACACTACGTAACCCAAGCGAGAGGTCTCTGCCTCCAAATCATCGCACCGAGCTTTGGTTCCTTTCTTTTGTGGTGCCATTGGTGCCCGCAAGACTGGGGTATCCTCATTACCCTCTTTCCCACCGTGAGCTGATGCTTCATCAGTAGCCATATTTAGTTGCCAATCCAAAACGAAGCTCTGATACCAACTGTAACGGGGCGCTCGTGATCGTATGTCAATGAACCCGTTTGGCTAGTCGCTTTCTCGCAAACGACCTCCGCCTCACACTTCCCTCGCTAGCTTCAACTGGGACGTCGCACTCCCCTTCCTCAAAAGGCTTTAGAGGGCCTAGTGAAGTCTAGCAACCGCACAAACAACAACATACATCGAGAGCAACACCAACATGCAACAAGCGTAGTAAAAACGTCATTGTATTAATCGTTGATATTTGATTACACAATAACAAGCCAACCGGGATGAGGGAGCCTACGCTGATTACATGATGATGATGTCCACTGACTATCGAATACCCATACTACCCTATAATAGCTCTAGAGAAAAATTTCTAAGTTACACGAGTAGATACTAGGAAACTGTACAACCACACTAAACGGTCCTTGGGACCGTCCAACCTACATTACATAGGAAATATAAGGATACTTGCTGAAAGTAAAGTACATAGCGCAAAATACAAGTGACAAGTAACAAAAGATGGCCTACCGCACAACGCGTTTGGCCCCGCTACTGCGCGGCCTTCAACACTATATCCGGGGCCCAATCTATTGGAAAGGGAGCTATTGAAGGTATGATAGGCACTTCAATTCTAGTATATTTTGTTGATGATGATGGTGTTCTTACTACATAAAAAGAAACTGGAAAAGATGATGGCATAATGCAAGGGGAGGAGTATAAATGATTAGTTGGATTTAATTGGAAGTTTTGTTTGGAAATTATTGATGATTAAGATGTCAGAGCCTTAGAGAAAGTGGGAGACACCTGATGCATGCTCCTGCTGATGATTTCATGTTGTCCTAACCACTCTGGAACAACCAGAAAATGACAAAGAAGTTATTGTTGAATGATCTACCAAAACAGGGGAGAATGTGATATGATTTTGTTTATGATATAATTTTATTTTTCATGAGCATCGTGAATGGTTATTGTAATACCCGTAAATTTTATGATACGAAATAGAATTTAATCCAAGCAGCGAAAGGATTTTGATTCCGAGAACACGTAAGTCGGAAATGCACGGAAGTCAAAAGACGACGAATTAAAAGCCGACAAATCCAAAACCGACGGACTTAAGATTTCAAACTCGAAATCAATTGAAGTCGAAATAGATTTAAGATAGGAATTTGCAATCCGAGAACGACCCGGAAAATCGAGCCCGAGAATGTAGAAGGATAGAAGTCCGAAAGAGAGGAGGAAAGGACCCGACGAATCGCACGACCCAGTCCGGACCTATGGTCCAGACCGGAGCCGCGTGGTCCCCGCGCGGTATCGCGCCATAGTGCTGACAGCTGCAATTCGCGCCATTAAGGTGATTTATTACCTAAATTTTCGACCCCGACAAAGGAAAGTCAATCCCAGTCGGGGGAAAGGCTTATAGGACGGGATTGGGTGATTTCCACCCCATTATCAGTCTTGCAAGCCCTAGCCTCATCCCAAACTCTCCCAAAACTGAAGCCACCTTTCCGATGACTCTCCGACGACCTTCCGGCGACTTTCCGGCGAACGAAACCGATCGTGGAGGAGTGTAGATCAAAGATTACAGGCTTTGGATTGTTGGTAAGGTGTAGGTTAAGTTTTCTTCGTCGTTTTAAATCATAACTTTTGATCTAACTTAAGGATTTTCCCATGCGATTTCGTTCGTGGCCGAAGGAGAAGGAGAACGTATTGCGTAAATCCGTTCGTCGCGATTTTGGACAAGTCGGGCGACCATAGGACGTTCAAGAAATCTATTACTATAAGTCAATACCTTTCATGTCAATACGGGTGGTCTAGGGGCGTCCGAAACATTTGATGTGAAACGAACCGTTAAAATCGAACCTAAAGAAAACCCTACGGCGCAGCGATCTTGTGTGAATTTTTCGAACCTTTAAAACTGTTCAAACGGAAAAACTTAAAACACAAAAAATGTTCCTAAGACACTTTCTAGTTCGTGTAAAATCTTCATAATTTTTCATCATGTTTTGATATCCGAAAACGGTCTCAAACGAACCTGCCTTAAGAGTTGATCTTGAAACGGTGACAGATTAGATATCCGACCAAAACTCCTATTTTGAGAGTTCAAACCGAAAAACTCTAAACTAGAATTTTGATCCTAAGACCTTAAGATATGTTGTGTAAAAGTTCAAAGATTTTCATCGAGTTTTACTAACCCCAAATCGCGTCGGACATAAGCTGTGAATTTATGAAATTTTCGAAATCTGACAGTGTATTTGTTCGAACTTGATGAGCATGTTTCTATGATTTCTAGTCCGACTTAATCTTTGTGATGTAAATAAAAGTTGTAGATAATCATATCTAGTATGTGTCCACAAAATTTCAGAATTTTTAGAGTCCATTTGATGTGTCAAAAGATCGAGTTTTGAAACTATGTCGAACCTGAATCCTGACAACATACTATTCATGTGGAAAACTTAATTTTTGACTTGACTCTTTAACCCGGATCGAAAAACTTAAAACACAAAACTTGTTCTTCTCTGTGTTTTCCAGTTGCTGGTAAATTTTCAAAATTTTCGGACTCAAGACGAATTTTTAATTAATTTTGGAGTAAACAGAGTCTTATGAAAATCATATTTTGAGAAACTTGTTTAAATTGTGAGAATGGCCTTTAAGGTTTGAACGAGTGGAAATTCCTTTGAAATAAAATACTTGAAACAAGAGTTTTTGAAAAATCCCCTTGCATCTTGATTAAATAAAATTAGGGGCTGAGTGCTCTGCAGGGTGCCCTACTAACTATTCACTTCGTGCCTTTATGAACGATGGTGACCCCGCGCGAAATATGAGAACTATTGCCAAAACGGCATTGTATTTTGGGCCTACACTCTCAGGTGTATCCGTATGGGTTACCCGAGGCTCAACGGAGTGGTACTGGGTATGGCGGATAGGCTGCGGCCGCCAGGCTACCGGCTAACTGATACTTACTAAATTGGTTGCGGCCGCCGGATCGGCGGCTAAATGATACTTACTAAATTGGCTGCGGCCGGCGGATCGCCGGCTAAATGAAAACTTACGAAATTGGCTGCGGCCGCCAGATTGCCGGCTAACTTAAATATTGTTGAGTTGGTGGTGTAACGGGGAAATTAAAAAGCTTAAATTTTTATTTATTTTATTTATGTCATTATTCATGCATTTAAATTATGTCTTAAAATTTATGCTATGCTTAAATTATTGTTTACAAATTCATGTGTCTTTTAAATCATGCAAATTAAATTCTTAATTTTTTTTTTATTGGTAAATAAAAATGTTTTTTATATGGAAGGCTAAAGCATGATTTTATTTATTAAAATTAAACCCCTTTATTGCTATGTTAGGAATTGTCTTACTCAGTATTGAATACTGATAAACGTTGCTTTTTATTTTTCTATGACAGAGTATGAAGCATGAGCATACATCCGGGGGATTTATTTTGGACATTAAATATTTTCTGCATGTGACTGCATACGGGCCTGTTAACCCGTGTTTTGCCCATGTCGGCCCTAATATTTAGATTTCCGCTGCATTACATATATTTATTTTTAGATATTACTTTTCCGCTACAACTTATTATTATTTTCGAGTTATATATGATGGGCTGTTTATTTATTCAAATGTTTTAAATGCTGAAACCATAGCCTTGCACCTCTCTAGTAAGCTCGGAGAAATCGTTTCTTGCTAGGGAGGTGTGGCGGTGACATCCCAACCTGGGTTATAAAAAACCGGGGTGTTATAAGTTGGTATCAGATACCGGAATATTTTTAAAGCTATTAATATTATTATTTTTAAACTATTATTATTTTTAAACTAGTATTATTTTTAAACCATTATTTTAAAACTATCACTTTTGGAGACTTTTAGCTCAAAATTATTTTACTTATAAGTATTATTTTGAGGCCCAAAATCTTTGAACCCAAAATTTTTGCCCAACACTTTTAATCCAAATATTTTTCTTAGTCCAACACTTATACTTTTATTTAAACTCAAGAAATTATTACTTTTGGCCCAATATAGGGGATATTGGTTGATCATATCTATAAAGGGGGAGATTGTTGAGTCTCTAAGTCGTGTGTTGTGAAGATGATCAACGTTATTCTGTAGTTGTCACGACGACTCGTGAACAACAGAAGCTGGCGTGCGAAAGAAGACAAAAAGGACACTGACGTGGCAAAGTTTGTTATAATAGATTTGGAGTTTTGTGCAAATGCTCGTTGTCCCTATGATTTTGAAACAACTTATCAACAACAAGTGCTGTGTAACTGGAAAGTACAATAGGACAGTGGAGTGGCCACTACCTCTAGCAGAGATTGTAGGGTTTTGGAAGGTTCTAGAATGGGTATAAAAGGCTGGTTTTCACCCCTATTCAATATACACAATGCGGCTGGTTTTCATTATGAGCATATTGAGAGAAAAACAGAGGATTGAGAGCATTCAAAAGGATTCAAGAGGTTGAAGAAGGAAGAACACCATGAATCTCCCATTTTGATTCCTTATTTCTTTTGGAGATTCGGTCTTGTGTTTATGTTTTAATCTTATTTATTATTTGTAAACACAAGAGAGGGTTACTTGGGTGTTGTTTTACCTTGTGGTTGATAGAGGTAAAGTAGATAGAAACCTCAAACACTATTTTCTTACCTTTTAGTTAATTGTGTGCAGCCAATTAGATAACATTGATGCCATTGGTTGTTTCCTTAGTCAAATGCAGTGATAAGGAAGTTCATTAGTGAATATGGTATTGTGAAATGGGTTGATGGAACCGTACAACATGTTTGATAGTGTTTTAGTGAAATCCTGGCTTGGAGCCCCCAGATGTATATCTGTTGATCGAACTGGGTGAACAATCTTTGGTGATCTCTATTTTATTTCCGCACTCTGTTCTGGTTGTTGACTGGTTGTTTTGGATAACGCTCTGACAAAGTATTAGTGTTGATTTATTAACCTGACAACTGGGAAACAACATACACTATTGTTTTGTTGGTTTCTGCTCATCTTAGCTATTTCGGGACCCTTCACATATATTTCACCATTAATAGCTCAAATTATGTACAAGAATGCAAAAAAAAAAAAAAAAACGATATTCTTATTCGACAAGATGTATTATTTTTTAAATAATTGAATAAAAAGATTAGTTCCCTTAAAAAATGTAGTAGTTATATATATTAATAAATTTACAGATAAATATATTAATGTCCGTATTCATTGAATATTATAATTATACTCTCTGTTTTTTATTTTTGCTACGTACCTATAGTAGACGCAGTCCGATGCATATTTTAAACCATTAATAACTCAAGCTCGGTATAAGTAAAAATTCTAAAAGTTCAATATTTTAAAACTAAAAGACGAGACGAATCTAACAAGATCCTACTTCACTATATTTTAACTTGTATAACTACGAAGTGAACTCGCAAACAATAATAAAATAGTTAATGGTGCAATAACTAAAAAACGGAGGGAGTCATATTTAATTTATCAAACTTTTATCATTTAAATAAAATAAATAGTGTAATTTATTGCAAATAATCTAACTTTATAAACAACATAATTGAACCAATGCAAAATATTAATAAAACTATCAATATCATATGAAATCACAATTATTTAATCCAATAAAGTACATCATCTCCAATAACACTACAAACATCATGAATATCAAGAAAATTCTTCTTCTATCATATCTATTGAAATACTTATATTAATTTTTATCAATTATCCCACTACAAGCCACCTAATATTATTTGAGTGGCCGAGTACATGGAGCCTTGCGATGGTTCTCAAGCTCCCTCTTTGGATCTATAGGCTCGTTGTCAACCCTGTAATACCAATTCACTCAATCAAACAAATATGAAGATAAAATTTTATTTGGCAGAGAAAGCATGATCAAGCCACGAAATTAATTGTTAAAGCCCCTGCATTTTTAGAAATCAAATAAAATCTTGAAGACATCACTAGATCACCTTTTTGAACATGTACAGTGACCTACTATAGTTAAATAGGAAGATAACAAGACAGACAAATCAAATTTCCAATATAGTGCACAATCTCTGCTTTCTTGGCCATGAATAAATTCTCCACAACCATCCTCCATGATTCTTGAACACCACTATTAAGGAACAAACCTACAATTAAGTTATCTCTATTTAGCTAATATCCTAAACGCAACCAATATTTTCTCAGTTAAGTTGTACTCTAAACTAAGTAATTTTTTTTTATGATAATTAACAAGCAATAGTTGATTGATCAAAAACTAACTGTTGATCAAGTAGATTACCCTAATTTCCATAGAGCAACCAACATATTCGTTAAGTAGATTAACCAAAACTGAAAGCAAACTTACCAGCACTGACGTTGATGTTCTTGTCTTTGCAACTCTCAACAAACAAATCAACCTTACCTGCTCATCTCAACCTAGGAAGAACTTGGAGAAAATAGTTGATAACACAGAGTGAACACCTGAATTATCTGCTCATCATAACAAGTTCAAGACTTTTAACCAAAAAGGCCAAGATGAAGCAAGGACTGGTTTGACAAACATCAGAACCACTTCAATTATACTCCAGTTTATACAAGCTATTCAAAATCATCTGACTATGAAATTAAAAGGACTGGTTTCTAAAGTTATTACCATGAGTTAACATAACATTGTTTTTTACCGCGACTGTAAATTTACTAACAAGTTTCAGTGAAAACAAGATTCAACACAACAAATATGAATGTGACATAAAATACTTTCAGAGACAATACATCGAACATGTAAAGAGTAATTAATTACAATGTCAACAAGGGAAATATATGCAATTAAGTTGGCATACCCCAAGCTCATCAAATCAAATATCTATTGAAATCCAAACAGTGAAAGTAAAATAGGAACAAGAACAAAACATGAATTTAAGGGGAAAGCAGCTGCAACAACGAAGGGGCTTCCAACCGCGTCACCGCCCTCTTATACGCGTCGGGGTCGTGTGTGGGCTATGGATTGTCGGGTTGTGGCTGTGTGAGTGGGAATTTGGGGCGTTTAGCATGGAAGACTGGAGAGCGCATGATGAAGGTGCCGCCTTTAGGGCAAGAAGAGGGCGCGCGGACATAGGGCTTGTTAGGTCTGCTCATTAATTGAGCACAGACCTTTATGGCCATTGTGGCCTACCAAATACAATACACAAAATAAAATAAAAGACTTACCTGCAGAGCACTCAAGTGACGACAGGAGAGAGCAAGTCAAAATTAATAATTGAAGGCAACTTTGTAAAGCAAAACGCACGCAGAAAGCCAGAAACAAAAACAGAGAAGGAAAAGTGAAAGAAGAAAAGGGAGAAGAAGAGAGCACCGATCCTTCAATCCATCCGGTGGAAAAATTCACATCTTTGGTGAAATTCTTTCTCTTACACCTCTCTTGTTCTTAGCCTAGAATTGTATTCTAGAAGTATACATATTTTGGGGAATTCACTGTTGTCTGTGATTATTGTTGATTAGCCAATATTAGTGAAAATCTTGATGATTGTTGGTGAACCTCTAGGCATATGCTAGAGAGAAACATTGGTGTACCCATTATTTGATATAGTGGAGATTTTGAGATGGTGGCAACTGGCCCGTGGTTTTTACCTTCTTTCTGAAGGGTTATCCACGTATAAATCTTGGTGTCGATTTACTGCTTTATGGTTGATTTGGTGTTGAATTGGCTTGATTGGTTTTGATTGCATCTGGTGGAAACTCATTTGGCACACAGTGATATATTATTTTGGATATTGGTATTGTTTGGTATTTTCTGGTGATCCCACAGGCTCCGCACTATTTTTCCCAACAAACTGGTATCAGAGCGAAAGTTGGGCTGTGGAAGTTTTGATAGAATATCTGTGTGTTGAAATGGATGAGCAAAATTCCTTTGGAATGATGAAATTAAATTCAGGGAATTATGCTATTTGGAAAGGAAAGATGCTTGACTTGCTTTATTGCAAAGATCTTTTTAAGCCAGTGTTAGGCAAAGAAAAGCCAAATGATGTGAGTGATGATGCTTGGGGAGTGTTGCACATGAAAGCTTCTGCTACAATTAGGCAATGGGTAGATCCCAATGTATTCCATCACATTGCAGAGGAAACCAAAGCAGATTTATTGTGGAAAAAGATAGAGACACTTTATGAGAAAAATACTTTCAGGAACATGGCGTTGCTCATTAAGAGACTTGTGAACTTAAAGTTCAGGAATGGAAAAAGTATGACAGAGCATACCAGTGACTTTGTGGGATTGGTGAATCAGTTGGCTGGGATGAAATTAAATCTTGAGGATGAGCTACAGGCACTGCTACTTCCGGGGTCTCTACCGGATAGTTGGGAAATACTACTGGTCTCGTTGAGTACTTCAACACCAGGTGGAACACTAACCATGGAGATGGTTAAAGACAACTTACTCAATGAAGATGCAACAAGAAAAGAAAAAGGTGAATCTTCTTCAGATGTTCTAGTTTCTCAGAAGCCAGTGAGACAGGGAAGAAGTAAGAGCAGAAATTCACAAGGACGTGCGAAACATTATACACCAAGAGGAAGGTCTAAGAACAGAAAAGAGATTAGATGTTATCACTGCGACAAGTCGGGTCACATGAAGAAAGAGTGCAGGATCTTGAATAGGGATATTGCAGAAGGCAAGAAAGAAGAAAAAGAGACTAATGCAGTTAACCACAACAGTGAAGCAGTTATTGTCTTAGATGACAGTTGTGTTAGTCTAGTGTGTCAGGACAATGATTGGGTGATTGATTCTGGCGCATCATTCCATGTTACATCTCAAGGTGATTTCTTCAGTTAGTATTCTTCTAGTGATTTTGGTAGTGTCAATATGGGAAACAGTGGTGTTTCAAAGATTGTGGGCATTGGAGAGATTTGTCTGGAGACTAATCTTGGTAACAAATTAATACTCAAGGATGTGAGACATGTTCCAGATATTCGTCTCAATTTGATCTCAACTAGAAAGTTAGATGATGATGGTTTCTGCAACTACTTAAGTGAAAGTAAATGGAAGCTCACCAAAGGGTCTTTGATAGTTGCAAAAGGAAATAAAGTGAGCACACTCTATGTCATGCAGACAAAGTTATGCAAAGGGGAGACAAATGTTGTTCAGAAAGGTGTCAACATTGACCTATGGCACAAGAAACTTAGCCACGTGAGTGAGAAGAGCTTGCAGACTCTCTCAAGGAAGCAATTTTTACCGAATTTGCAAGGTACATCTCTGAAATCTTGTCTTGATTGTATTGTTGGTAAAACACATAGAGTTTCATTCCTTACTTATCCTCCACATAGAAAGTCTGGTGTACTTGATTTGATTCATACTGATGTTTGTTTTATACGAGATAAATCTTTTGGAGGTGCTGTCTACTTTGTTACATTTATTGATGACCACTCAAGGAAAGGTTGGGCCACTTCTTTGAAAACCAAAGATCAGGTTTTTGATGTCTTCAAAGAGTTTCATGTCAGGGTTGAAAGGGAAACAAGAAAGAAGCTGAAGGCAGTTAGAGCAGATAATGGTGGTGAATACAGAGGGCCGTTTGAGAGCTACTGCAGAACTTATGGTATCAGGCTTGAAAAGACTCCAGCTAAGACACCACAGTTGAATGGTATTCCTGGAAGGATGAACAAGACAATTGAGGAAAGGATCAGGTGTATGCTTTCGAATGCAAAGCTTCCCAAAAGCTTTTGGGGGGAGGCTATGCGGACTGCAGTTGATTTGATCAATCTTTCACCAAGCACTGCTCTTGATGGTGATGTTCCCAATAGAGTTTGGAGTGGGAAAGATGTTTCCTATGACTACTTGAGAGTGTTTAGCTGCAGAGCATTTGTTCATGTTCCGAAAGATGAGAGGTCGAAGCTTGATGATAAGGCCAAAGAATGCATCTTCTTGGGTTATGGTCATGAAGAACTTGGTTACAGGTTATGGGATCCAGTGAACAAGAAAATTGTTAGAAGCAGGGATGTTGTATTTCTTGAAGATCAGTTTGGGGATGATGTCAGCAAAGATAAGAGCCCCATGTCCTTTGCAGAGATTCCAGTTAGATTGGATCCGGTCCCTTCTCCCTTAGTAGGTCATGATCACGGGGGAGACACACGACAAGAATGTGGTGATAATGTTAATGATGAGCCTGCAGATGTTGATCCTGTTGGAGAAGTACCACAACCACCAGTACCAGTTGAGCCAGTTTTGAGGAGATCCACCAGAGAGCGCCAACCATCAAAGAGATATAACACCAATGAGTATGTGATGTTTACAGATGGAAATGAACCTGAAAGCTATGAAGAAGTCATTGGTCATGAAGCCAAGAATGAGTGGTTGAAAGCCATGCAAGATGAGATAAAATCCTTAAAAGATAATGAGACTTATGAGTTGGTAAACTACTAGAAGGTAAGAAAGCACTCAAGAATAGGTGGGTTTTCAGGTTGAAGACTTCTGAAAACAGCTCACAACCAAGGTACAAAGCAAGGTTGGTTGTGAAAGGTTTTGGTCAAAAGAAAGGTGTTGATTTTGAAGAAATATTTTCTCCAGTTGTCAAGATGATCTCCATCAGAGTTGTTCTAGGTCTGGCTGCACATTTGAATTTAGAAATTGAGCAACTTGATGTGAAAACTGCATTCCTTCATGGTGATCTAGATGAGGAAATCTACATGGAACAACCTCAAGGTTTTTAAGTCAAAGGGAAAAAAACTTAGTTTGTAAGCTTAAGAAGAGTTTGTATGGGTTAAAACAAGCTCCAAGGCAATGGTACAAGAAGTTCGATTCATTCATGATGGGTCAAGGGTATACCAGAACATTGTCTGATCATTTTGTGTTTGTGAAGAGGTATTCTGATGATGACTACATTATCCTACTGCTATATGTAGATGACATGTTGATTGTTGGCCATGATGCTAGCAAGATTGAGAAGTTAAAGAGAGAATTGGATAAGTCTTTTGCAATGAAAGACTTAGGCCCTGCTAAACAGATACTTGGCATGAAGATAACCCGAGACAGGAAGAAGGGTAAACTTTGGCTATCTCAGGAACGTTATGTTGAGACTGTGCTTGAGAGGTTCAACATGAGCAAGGCAAAGGCAGTGTTTTCTCCACTTGCAAGTCACTTCAAACTTTCAGTTAAACAGTGCCCTACTAGTGAGAAAGAAAAACGTAACACCCGAGAAAAAAACAAATTCAAATTGTTTTGAACTACGTCATGACTTGATCCCTTCACAGGGTACGTAGGCAGCTTAGAATTAGACTCTAAGTTCAATCACAAAATAAATCACAAAGTAAATCACAGATTAAATCACAAATTAAATTACAAATTAAATCACAAGATCAATCGCAAGGACGATAGGAGGAGTTGGAACTAATTTAAACTAGACTAATTAGGGCACGAAAATGTTACGAGCGTTAAGCCCGAACTCGTAACAAGTTTAAGGTAAAGATTTCGAACCGGGAACGACCCGAGGAGTCGAGCCAACACGTAGAGGATAGAAAACTGATAGAGGAAAGGAAGAAAAGACCCGACGGACCACGCGGACCGCCGAACCGGCCGGTCCGGCCGGCCCGCTCCCGCCGTGCGGCCACCGCGCGGAAGGCGGAGTCGCGTCTCCAGGCCTGGCCACGCGTGCTCCGCGCGGGCAAAGCCATAGGTGCGCGTCACCAGCGCGCCAGAGGTGCAGAAGGTGTAAACTTTCCTTCTATGGCGATTTTCTTGCCAAAAATCCGTCCCCTATCGAGGGCAAGCGGATCAAGGCATTTGGGAAGGTCATAAGAGCAGCATTGGGCACCCCCTTCCCCATATTTTCAGAAAACTAAACCCTAAACACTCCCAATCTTCCTCTACAAGTCAAAACTCCTCCGAACTCACTTTCCGGCGAGTATTCCGGCGACGACAGGACGACCGGGACAAGCCCTTGACTTCTAGACCCTTGGTAAGCTATTGTATAATGTTTTAGTTCGTCCATATAATTCAGAAACTCGAATTCTAACCTCCTTTCCTTGCCACGATTTCACGTCGGAAAACGAACAAAAAGCGATCGGAGAAGTTGGCCGTTCGTCGCGACCTTAGGACATCCGGAAACCCTTTCCAGTGACCCTAATCTCTAACTAAGTAAATTAAGACCTTACTCACCAATTTTTGTGGTTTATTGTTGTTTAAAACTTAAGATCTAGTCACGAAACAAAAATCGGTTTTCAAAAAACCCTATTTTCGTCCAATTTCAAAAACGTGCCTAAAACTCGACCTTCGGGAATTCAAACCAAAAACTTTTCAACATAGATTTTGTTCCTAAGACTTTAATCTACCTTGTGTCCATATATCAGCCATTGACATTAAGATTTTCTATTCCAAATCGCGCCGTAAACATTCTTTGACAAACCGAACGTTTAAAACTGTTGACAGATTCTCTTATTCGACTTGATGCATGTTTTTCACCCGTTTTTAGAACGATTCAACTTTGCATTTCTAAACAAAAGTTGTAGATAATTGTGTCTAGATTATGCAAATAAAAGTTCATGAATTTTGGAGTTCATTTGATATGTCAAAATGGCCGATTTTCAGAACTGTTTCAAATCAACTTTTGGTTCCATGCATGTACAGCGTGTTGTGGTCAATTTTTGAGCATCTAAAATTCATTATTTCCAAATTTTTAAAACATGAGAGTTGTTTCTTAATGTGTTATGTATCTCCTGTAAAAATTTCAGATCAATTGACTTTGAAATGAATTTTTAATCGGCGTCGCACGAACCTGTGACGAAATCAGTTTTTGATACAGAAATTAACTTTTGTAAAGAACTCGAATTTTGACTCACTTCGAAACCTTATTTCCAAAAACTTAAATCATGAAAGTTGTTCGTGTGTGTGTTTTTGAGCTACTGTGTAAATTTCAGAATTTTTGGAGTAAAGATGAATTTTTAATTAAGAAAGGCGTAAACTGGGTCAAATCGGATTTTTTTCGAACTTGAGAAAACTCGAACTATGAAACGCGATATCGAATATTTTGATAACATTGAAATACGAACTTTCGAAATATCCCGTTCACTAGGCTGAGCTGATCTTCATGCTATCATTATCTTTGAGACTGCCTCGTTAGTGGTCTCCTTACTATCTGAGATTGCCTCGTTAGTGATCTCGCGCGCTGTGTTTTGGATCGCCTCGTTAGTGGTCCTACTATCTTTTGAGACTGCCTCGTTAGTGGTCTCCCATTATTGTGGACTGCCTTGTTAGTGGTTCTATGTTGAGATTGCATCGTTAGTGATCTCCCAGTATGGTGTCCTCTTCTTAGTTTGCGGGATAAAATATAAAAGACTTGTGTGAGTGTTTAATTATGCTTAAATCTTATTTACCATGTTTTTAAATTATGCATTTAAATTACATTCTTAAATTATGCTTTTAAATTCCGCTTTTAAATTAAGTCCTTTAATTATGCATTTTCGTCTTGAATAAATTAATCATGTTTTTCCGCTGCGAATAAAATATGGATTTTTAAATTAATGCATGAAAAGTGTAATCTTTAGTTTAAACGCATGTAACCCCTTAAATTGTTAGTTAGGGATTAACTTACTCGGTATATTTTTATACTGATAAACCGTTGTTATTTTTCTTTTACAGAGTATGTTGAGTGACGCATGCACATGCACTTGGGGGGAAACATTTATGAACATTTTCAATTTCTGCATCGTACTACTGTTTTACCGGGTCTGTTAAACCCGAGGATTTGGCCATGTTGGCCGTGATTACTTTCCGCTGCATTTACTCTATTTCACACATGATGATTTTTATTTTCGTATTTTGAATTAAGTATTATTAATTTCCGGACTCAATTGTTGAAGTGTTTTTAAATCTTTTACGTACCCATAAGCCTTGCATTTCCTTAGTGAGCTCGGAAAGCCGTGTCTTGCTAGGGAGATGTGGCGGTGACATCCCGGCCTGTGTTATCAAATCCGGGGTGTTACAAGTTGGTATCATAGCCCAGAAAATTTTTAAAGCTACTACTATTATTTTAAACCATTATTTTTTTTGAAAACCCAAGTATTATTTTTAAAATTATTTATTTTTGACTACTAGTATTATTTTTAGCCCAAAAGCTTATTTTTACATAGCCCAAAATCTTAGCCAAAGAAATAAATTTTTGGTCCACTATAGAGACCCAACTTTTATTCTTACCCATGTAGTAGATTTATTTTAAATACATGGATAAATTAAAAATTTTAATGGGGAAAGGGGAACTTGCACTTGCATATTGCATATAGATTCGTGCATAACTAATCTTGCCAAAAACATGTTCTAACCCTAACTTACCTTGTTGACATTAGATGGCCGAACCAAATGCAAACATGATCAACCTGATGGTAAAACTGATGAATGCGTACCTCGAGTCCCAACAGCATATCAATTATTTCAAGACGCGGGTAGGACAGTTGGAGGGTAACCTGGCCCATGTGGGTCATCTTAGGGAAACAGACCATCACCACATAACCCAGCTGCAGGAGCAAGTCACACAGCTCCAAGCCCAAGTGGCCCAACTCCAAGACAAGGGTGATGACTTGGAGGAGCAGGTGGAGACCCTGGGCTGGGAACTGACTAACCTAGCCCAGGACGTGGACGGGGCGGTTCTTCAGAACCCCGGGCCTGCCCCCAATGTCGCCATGCCCATCGACGTATCGAGCGATGAGGATGATCCCATCAAGGCCGAGCCTACCAACTCGTTTTAGATCTAGTGATCCAGCTACGCACTATTAGTAGTATAATTTCCTTTCCATACTATTAGCAGCACTCCTATTTCTATTTCGAATGCTTGTAAGCAATAAAAGTTTTTCTCTGGAAGAATAAAATTTCAAGCTTTTATCTTATATGCGAGGACATCTAAATTGTCCCTCGCATTTTATTTGTTTCTTTGATGGAACTCCATAGAATAAAGGAACAAAGTAAAAAAATAAATAAATAAATAAATAAATAATATAAATACATATTATAGACTTAATAGTAAATAAGGGAACATCCAACCCTAAACCCTAGACCCTAAAAAAAAAGGGGGGGGGGGGGGGTAGAGAACAACCCCCGACAACAACAAACAGTACACTAAGTTCCAGCAACCTCTACTAACATGTCCCCATAAATTGATACCTATTAAAACTATTCTTTATTTAATAAAATTTTCTCCTTACAAGCAGTTATTTATTTAACATATATATATCTATTTAAATTCTACCCTGTATACCTTATCACATTAGTTTACCTAAGTTCCTTGAAGCGGCTTAGTCCCACAACGATGCAACTATTGTTGGGCAACCCACACACATGTAGATGCAATAAGAAGGTAACAGTAAATCCAGAACATCTCGAACCATAAAATAGGCAGAACAATTAAACCGTGTTTCTAAACAGCAATAAACAACTAACACATGTCAAACGCATAACTAGGCAATAACACAACGGAAATATAAACCATGAATCCCAGTCAACAGAAACATCCTCATAAGGAGGAAACTAAACAAAGTACGTCTGATACAAAACCTAAACGAAACCGCAAATATGAAAGAAGAACATCACTGATCGGGAGGCGGGAACTGCCGACGCATGTAGTCGTCCATCTGCCGCACATAGGCGTACATGTCGGGCATGTGCTGCTGAGCCTGCCTTATAGCAAACGAGTCCATACGGGCCTGGTAGAAGTCCAATCTAGCGTCTATGGCATCATAACGAGCCTGCCCAGCTGCAAACCCAGCATCCATACCGACCCGCATCTCCTGCATCATCTGCAGCATCTGAGCCATCTCGTGGCCCTGAGGCGCCACTGCAGGAGGTGGAACTACTGGAGGAGGGGGTGGCTGCTCCGGTGGTACGACTAGGATCAAGCCGCCATCATTAGGCTGCGGGCGAAGTACAGCCCGGGGAACCCCACGACGTAAGGCGCTACGCCGGGCAGCGTAAGTCGGGATACGGTAGCAACTGCCCGCTACCAGATCGTACGGATCTGTCTCCGGTGTGTGCGAATCCCCTGCGCCGCGCACAAGCCACAAATGAGGTGAATATGGGTAATCACTCTACTCCCTCGTCCTCTCCGCATACCCCTCAAGTTGTCCTTGATACAAGCTCCCACATTCACCCTACCGTCTCGCGCGATAAAGCAAATTGTCTCGTAGACGTGATCCAAGATAATATGGCTCCGGGTAACCGGCCGGACGCGCCCTAACCATATCTGGGCAAGCTCTCGCCAAGGGGAGTCCATCGTCGTCAAACTCAGCTCATGATCGTGCTCGAGCTGAGGAGGCACCACGGTGCATAAGACATCCCACGCAGGAGCAAGAACACGTCCCTCAGGCTGTGGGCGGAATGCGCCATCGTCAGGCAAGCCAAAATAGACATTGATCGCCTGAGCACTGAAGTCGAGATAGCGACCACGAACCCATACCCGAGATAGGTCGTCACCCTCCCCAAGACCGCCAATGTTGGCGATAACCTCCATAGCCAGATAACCGGAGGCAACGCCCTCGGGATAACGTGCAAGTCCGGTCCACCGCAAATACTCCAAGACTGCACTGACCCTGTCGTCGCCCAGATGATCAGGATATATGCCTCTCTCGGGGACATAAGCCCTATTTCGACGAAGCTCGTCGAAATAGAAGTCCTGGGCAGCCCTCGTCCTAAACCGAAACCTGTCGTGCCGGTGAGGACGCACCTCGTCCGGGAGACCCCTGAGTCTCGGGCCCCGCTGCTCCTCGTCCTCCTCTGGCTCGCTCTCGTCGAAATCAGGCATCGCCGGAGCGGCATTGCTGGGGCCAGCCTCATCAGCAACTCGTCTCCTGGTCCTCGGAGGACACATGAGAGACGCCAAAACAACCCACAAAAAGAGCAACATCCTGCAAATCATCCAATACCAATCATAAGACTAAATTCTACACAAAACTCAAGCAGAAATACGTAAGGGGCATCGATATAGACTTCCAATGTGAATATGCCACAAGAACATAAAATCATATTGTTCACTAAGACAAACCGGAAGGTAATCTGGACAAATGATATGCTCAAACTAATTCCAAGACCTTTGTGGCATTTCGTCGAACACATTATGTGCGCAATAAACCAAAACCTAAGTTACTAACAAACACACGGAAGTTGCCCACAAAACGAAACAATCACTCAAATAACAACACATCATTTCCTTACAGCACCAAACAACAAAGAAATGAGCTAATAATCACACCCAATAACAACCAAACATCAAAAACCTCATAGTCTTCCTAAAGATTTAAATCCAACAAGAATTTGCCAAAAACATAAACACATTGTGGTATAAATACAAGCAAGGCAACAAGAGTAACATCAATTATCACATATGATTGCTAATTTGCACTAATCAAGCCTAAAAATAACAAACCCCCAATTTTTGTACATAAACCCTAATTCCTAAATCTCCTCACAAATCAAGTCATTCAAAGCATAAAAATTGAAATTAGTAAGTGGGTTTAGTAGATTCATACCTTGGTAAGTGAAATTGAAGCCGAAATCAAGCGAACGGGAAGGTAAGTCGCCGGATTTAGAGAGAATTGGGGGTGTGGTCCTATTTTCTCGAACAGGAGCAGCCGCGCGCTGAAGCCCCATACCGCGCGGCCACTGCGCGGGTCACGGAGGGAGTTTTATTTTTCTGATTATGCTTAATCTCTTTTACTACACACCACTCACTTAACCCGAGCAGACATCGACAGTGAGGTACGACGACATGGGGTATCACCCGACATTATTCCTGACAAGGACAGCAGAATTGCCTCGCATTTTCTTTTTGCAAGGTTACAGAAAACCCTCGGGACGAAAATACATAGGGACCATAAGAAATCCGGTAAAGAGCCGGAAATCGCTTATTGACTAGCGTTGCCACCACAATTTGCTCGTGTACACGACGTATTCCACGTCTCCCAATTGAAGAGGTATGTGCACGATCCGACCCATGTACTCCAACCGGAAGAAATTGAATTTGAGGATGACTTGAGTTACGAGGAAGTTCCGGTGCGAGTACTCGACTCGAAGGAAAGAGTAACGAGGAATAAGACCGTGAGAATGGTCAAGGTCCTTTGGTCCAACCACGAGACGGAGACGGAAACATGGGAACTGGAAGCCGACATGAAACAACGTTACCCTACCCTCTTTGTAACACCCTGGATTTGATAACCCAGGCCGGGATGTCACCGCCACACCTTCCAAACAAGACACGGTTTCTCCGAGCTTGCTAAAGAGATGCAAGGCTATGGTTTTTCAGAATTTAAATCATTCAAACAGCCCATTGTAATATAATTTAAAAATTATAATATCAAAGTTGCAGCGGAATGTAATATTTACATATATATAATTGTAATGCAGCGGAAATTTAAATACTGGGCCAACATGGCCAAAACACGGGTTAAACAGGCCCGTTCATGCAAGTTGTAATTAAATGCCGGAATTTAAAATAGAGTTTTTCCCGAATGTGCCCATGTATGCATATGATGATGCATAATCCTCATACTCTGAAAGAAAAAGGGAAAATGTGGTTTGGTCAGCAAAAACGTGGTGAGTAAGTTAACACCTAATATGATCAAGGGGTTTCAAAGCCTTTATTTAAATTTAGTAAAAACATGCTTGTAGGTAATTCACAAATTGAGTTAATCATCCTCTAATAAATAAATGGCATAATTTAACCCAAGGATTTCACGTGATCATAATTCAAATTACATGGTAAAATAATTGCAAGGCATAATTTAAAGGAGTAACTTAAATAAGGAAAACATTCACGTCTTAAAATTTTTCCGTTACTTCACGATTAGGTATTTCAGGATTTTCATTCTTTCACTTTTGTTCAATATAATTTTAAACGATCGCCCTTGGGGAATCGAACCCGCAAGAACTCAAGTACATCCTAGGGAATTGAACCCATAGGAATCAACACACATCCTGGGGAATCGAACCCGCAGGAAAACATATAATCGCCCTTGGGGAATCGAACCCGCAAGAACTCAAATACATCCTAGGGAATTGAACCCATAGGAATCAACACACATCCTGGGGAATCGAACCCGCAGGAAAACATACAATTGCCCTTGGGGAATCGAACCCGCAAGAACTCAAATACATCCTAGGGAATTGAACCCATAGGAATCAACACACATCCTGGGGAATCGAACCCGCAGGAAAACATACGCCTTGGGGAATCGAACCCGCAAGGTAAGGGCAAGTTTTGCAAAATTTCACAAGTTTTTCATGCAAGTATCTAACGTCCATTATAGGCACGCCAAGAAGGCTAGAGGGGCACCCTGCAGGGCACTCGCCCTCCACCAAAATATCTCAATAACATTTCGATTTAGTATAACGGGATTTTTCAAAAGTATAGATGTATCGTATTTCAAGCCTTCGGCCGTTTGTTTCGAAATTTCAAAATCTCTCGATTTAAAAGTCGTTTGGCGTCACAGTTTACGCCTTTTTAATTTAAAAATTCATTTCAAGTCCGAAAAATCCGAAATTTTTACAGTTTATCAAAAACACCCTAACGAACAACTTTCGTGTTTTAAAGATTTCGAAATAAGTTGAGGAAGCATGTCAAAAAATCGAGTTTATTGCACAACATGTACACTATCAGAATTCAGGTTTATCACAGTATGGAAAATCGACATTTTGACACAACAAATAGACTCCAAAAATTCTGAAATTTTATATGCACATACTAGACATAATTATCTACAACTTTCATTTAGATTGCAAGGATCCAATCGGTCTAGAAATATAGAAACAGGTTCGTCAAGTTCGGACATATTCACCGGCAGATTTCGAAAACGTTTTGTCAAAACAGTTTATGTTCGATGCGAGTTGAAATAGCAAACATCAACGAAAATGTCTGAAATTTTAACACAACCTAGATTAATGTGTTAGGATTAAAAGTCTAGTTTTGAGTTTTCCGGTTTGAACTCTCAAAATAGGGGTTTTGGTCCGATTTCAAATCTGTCACAGTTTCAAGTTCGACTATCAAGGCAGGTTCGTTGGAGGCCGTTTTCGGATATCAACATGCAATGAAAAATTATGAAAATTTTACACGAACTAGATCTATGTCTCAGGAACATTTTTCGTGTTTTAAGTTTTTCCGTTTGAGCAGGTTTAAGTGTTCGAAAAATTCACACCAAATTGTTGCGCCGAGGGTTTTTCGTGTTGACAAATTTTAGAGTTATTAAATCCATATGTTTGGTTGCATTTTAAGTCACCCAAAACCAAGTAAGCATTAACTTACAGTGGGGATGATGTCTAGGAGGTCACGGGGTCGTCCGGAATCCACGGGATATCACGAACGAATCTCCTCAAGTCGATTCTTCTTCCTTTGGCTCCGATTTGTGTTTTTGAGAATAAAAACCATAAGTTAGAATCTAAATCCGACGAAAACTATGAAACGAAGTTCAAGACTTCATCTTACCACTATCTAGGGTCTGAACACTTCCTCTCCACGTCCTTCTTGCTCCGGTTTGCTCGTTGGAAGTGAAACACAACTCAAGAACTTGGGGTTTTTGATTGGATGAACAAAGGAGAGAAAATGAGGTCTAATGAGAGTGAATGGAATCTGAAATCATGTGTTTTTGGATGTTAGGATCAGCCATAAGTCGTCCACAATCCTTTCCCTCCGATTGTGATTGAGTTTCCATAGTGGAGGGTCGAATTTTTGGCAAGAAAATCGCATAAACGCGTCAAGTACAGCTGCCTGTGTGATTGGCGCGGGGTTGGCGCGGGGTTAGGCCAAACCCCGCACGGAGAGCGCGCGGCCTGGTCTGGGCCGTGCGTCCGGACTGGGCCGTGCGATCCCGTCGGGCCTTTTCTCCTCTCTTTCGGACTTCTGTCCTCCTACGTTTTCGGGCTCGATTTTTCGGGTCATTCTCGGATCATAAATTCTTATCTTAAATTTATCTCGACTCAAATGAATTTCATGTTTGAAATCTTAAGTCCGTTGGTCTCGGGTTCGTCGGCTTCCAATTCGTCGTCTTTTGCCTCCCGCGCAATAACTTGTGTAATTAAATTTCTTCCGACTTTACGGGTTCTTGGAATTAAAATTCTTTTCCTTCTTGAATTTAATTCCAATTATTTTGACTCAATTCATGGAATGTCTTCGGGCTTCCTTTCCCTCTTTTATTCCATTTTGAATTTTGAATCTATCGGCGTTTCATTTCCGAGCAATAATTTATTGTGATAAATTATTTTCTTCTTCTCGGAGATATTTCGACATTGATCGGAATAAATTTTATTCCTTTGGACGTTGATAAAAATCTGGGGTATTACAGTCTACCCCCCTTAAGAGTCAACTTCGCCCTCGAAGTTGTGTTTTGGCTTTTCTCGCGCTAAGAGTTAGGGTCCTTTTGTTTACTTTATTATCTTGCGATATTGTGTTATTGAATTATTGTTCGATTGTTGATTGTTTGTTGTTTGATTATTGTTTGACTGAACCCGGAATTGAAATTTCGAGTTGCCTACGTAACCTGTGAAGGGATCAAGCCATGACGTAGTTCAAAACAATTTGAATTTGTTTATTTGGGATACAAAATATTCGGTTTAGAATATTCGGGTCGTTACATCCTCATCCCCTTAAGATTACAGTTATGTCCCCATAACTGTTGTTGGATCGGTTTGACTCAGGGTTGGGTAACGTTGTATACAATCATTTCTCACTGAGCTGGCAAGTCCGCTTGATCGATGTCGTTCAATCGTCCTACGGCTCTTCTGTTTGAGGGTTTACCAAATCTAGCCTTTTCTCAATCCTCTCCCCACGAACATTGCATTCTCTAATCATGTGGTCTTCCCCACCACATCTATAACAAGTCCCGCGCCTTGGGCATTCGCGCACCAAATGGGCTTGGTGGCACTGCGGGCAACGTGGTATGACTCTACGACGTAAGCCGTTTCTCCCATTATTTAAACCTTTATTCTTATTCTCCTTTGGCTCATTGAACCCAGCTTGACCATTATTCTTCTTAAAATTGCCATTGCTATTGTTTCGATTCTTTTTCTCAAATTCTTGCGAGCCCTTGCTCGACTCCCCATTTCCTTTGCGCTTCAGTTGTTGGACTCGATCAATTGCTACAGCTCGATCATAAACCGTCTGTAGGTTTGTGAATTGTACTACTGCAAGTATCTCCCGGATACTAAGGTTCAGTCCCATCTCGAATTTCTGAGCCTTGTCCGATTCGGTTGGTACTATCCTCGTGGCAAATCGCACCAATTCCTTGAATTTGGTGTAGTACTCTTGTACTGTTTGCGCACCTTGTCTGAGGTTGATGAACTCCTCGTATTTTGCAGTCTTGGTGCTCAGTGGGTAGAATCTTTCCCTTAAAGCCTCCTTAAGTTCTTCCCAGGCGTAGGCTTCTTCGTCTTCCTCTGAATTCGCTTGAAGGTTTTGCCACCACTCATCGGCTTCACCTCCTAAGTAGTAGGTCGCCACGTATATCTTCTCCTCGTCAGGGCATTTGATAGCATCCAAAAGTTTATCAAAGGTACGGATCCACCCCTCTAGTTTGGCGGGATCCTCTTGCCCATCATAGTGTGGTGGGTTGTAGGGGTTTACCAATGCCAAGTAGTTGACTTGGGCTACTGGTGGGGGTACTGCTGCTTGTGCTCTATGCACCTCAGCATTTCCTAATGCCACAAGGACCTCCTCCATAGTCCTTAGACGTTCTTCCATGTTGTTGGGTATAGAAGGCGCTCGATCTCCTACGTTCGGAGGAACCTCATTGTTGTTAGGTGCGTTTGGGAGGTTAGTGTCAGTGTCGTTCGGGCTTACCTTCCTCAGTTTTCTTTTAGGTGCCATTTTCTGTTATTAAGCGCACGAAAATGAGTTTCTAAGTGATCAAGATCTAGGACTAAGGCAAAGTTTAGTCTCAAGTTAGCGCTTCAACCATAGCACAAATATTTATGTATGCATATGCACATGTAATCCCCCCCAATAAAAATTTAATGCATGCATTTATTTATCCATGGTTTTTAAAAATAAATTTATTCCATGGATAGATTAAAATAAGGATAAAAGGTTTGGGCCACTATATTGGGCCGAAAGAAATAAATTATTTGGGCTTTAAGTAAAAACAAGGTTATTGGGCCAAAATAATTGGGCCAACATAGTAATTAAATATTGGGCTAAAGATTTGGGCTAGGAAAAATAAATTTTGGGCTCAAAAGGTTTGGGATTTAAAATAATAAATTTGGGCTAAAGTTAGGGCTTAGAAAAAAAATTTGGGCTCAAAAATGTTAGTTTAAAAAAATAATAATGGATTTTTAAATATAATACTAGTTTAAAAATAATACTCGTAATAGTTTAAAAATAATAATACTAGTTTTAAAAATAGTCCGGGCTCTGATACCACCTTGTAACACCTCGGATTTGATAACCCAGGCCGAGATGTCACCGCCACACCTTCCTAACAAGACGGTTTCTCCGAGCTTGCTAAAGAGATGCAAGGATATGGTTTTTAAGAATTTAAATCATTCAAACAGCCCATTGTAATATAATTTAAAAATTATAATATCAAAGTTGCAGCGGAATGTAATATTTACATATATATAATTGTAATGCAGCGTAAATTTAAATACTGGGCCAACATGGCCAAAACACGGGTTAAACAGGCCCGTTCATGCAAGTTGTAATTAAATGCCGGAATTTAAAATAGAGTTTTTCCCGAATGTTCCCATGTATGCATATGATGATGCATAATCCTCATACTCTGAAAGAAAAAGGGAAAATGTGGTTTGGTCAGCAAAAACGTGGTGAGTAAGTTAACACCTAATATGATCAAGGGATTTCAAAGCCTTTATTTAAATTTAGTAAAAACATGCTTGTAGGTAATTCACAAATTGAGTTAATCATCCTCTAATAAATAAATGGCATAATTTAACCCAAGGATTTCACGTGATCATAATTCAAATTACATGGTAAAATAATTGCAAGGCATAATTTAAAGGAGTAACTTAAATAAGGAAAACATTCACGTCTTAAAATTTTTCCGTTACTTCACGATTAGGTATTTCAGGATTTTCATTCTTTCACTTTTGTTCAATATAATTTTAAACGATCGCCCTTGGGGAATCGAACCCGCAAGAATTCAAGTACATCCTAGGGAATTGAACCCATAGGAATCAACACACATCCTGGGGAATCGAGCCCGCAGGAAAACATACAATCGCCCTTGGGGAATCGAACCCGCAAGAACTCAAATACATCCTAGGGAATTGAACTCATAGGAATCAACACACATCCTGGGGAATCGAACCCGCAGGAAAACATACAATCGCCCTTGGGGAATCGAACCCGCAAGAACTCAAATACATCCTAGGGAATTGAACCCATAGGAATCAACACACATCCTGGGGAATCGAACCCACAGGAAAACATACCCCTTGGGGAATCGAACCCGCAAGGTAAGGGCAAGTTTTGCAAAATTTCACAAGTTTTTCATGCAAGTATCTAACGTCCATTATAGGCACGCCAAGAAGGCTAGAGGGGCACCCTGCAGGGCACTCGCCCTCCACCAAAATATCTCAATAACATTTCGATTTAGTATAACGGGATTTTTCAAAAGTATAGATGTATCGTATTTCAAGCCTTCGGCCGTTTGTTTCGAAATTTCAAAATCTCTCGATTTAAAAGTCGTTTGGCGTCACAGTTTACACCTTTTTAATTTAAAAATTCATTTCAAGTCCGAAAAATCCGAAATTTTCACAGTTTATCAAAAACACCCTAACGAACAACTTTCGTGTTTTAAAGATTTCGAAATAAGTTGAGGAAGCATGTCAAAAATCGAGTTTATTGCACAACATGTACACTGTCAGAATTCAGGTTTATCACAGTATGGAAAATCGACATTTTGACACACCAAATAGACTCCAAAAATTCTGAAATTTTATATGCACATACTAGACATAATTATCTACAACTTTCATCTAGATTGCAAGGATCCAATCGGTCTAGAAAATATAGAAACAGGTTCGTCAAGTTCGGACATATTCACCGGCAGATTTCGAAAACGTTTTGTCAAAACAGTTTATGTTTGATGTGATTTGAAATAGCAAACATCAACGAAAATGTCTGAAATTTTTACACAACCTAGATTAATGTGTTAGGATTAAAAGTCTAGTTTTGAGTTTTCCAGTTTGAACTCTCGAAATAGGGGTTTTGGTCCGATTTCAAATCTGTCACAGTTTCAAGTTCGACTCTCAAGGCAGGTTCGTTGGAGGCCGTTTTCGGATATCAACATGCAATGAAAAATTATGAAAATTTTACACGAACTAGATCTATGTCTTAGGAACATTTTTTGTGTTTTAAGTTTTTTTGTTTGAGCAGGTTTAAGTGTTCGAAAAATTCACACCAAATTGTTGCGCCGAGGGTTTTTCGTGTTGACAAATTTTAGAGTTATTAAATCCATATGTTTGGTTGCATTTTAAGTCACCCAAAACCAGTAAGTATTAACTTACAGTGGGGATGATGTCTAGGAGGTCACGGGGTCGTCCGGAATCCACGGGATATCACGAACGAATCTCCTCAAGTCGATTCTTCTTCCTTTGGCTCCGATTTGTGTTTTTGAGAATAAAAACCATAAGTTAGAATCTAAATCCGACGAAAACTATGAAACGAAGTTCAAGACTTCATCTTACCACTATCTAGGGTCTGAACACTTCCTCTCCACGTCCTTCTTGCTCCGGTTTGCTCGTTGGAAGTGAAACACAACTCAAGAACTTGGGGTTTTTGATTGGATGAACAAAGGAGAGAAAATGAGGTCTAATGAGAGTGAATGGAATCTGAAATCATGTGTTTTTGGATGTTAGGATCAGCCATAAGTCGTCCACAATCCTTTCCCTCCGATTGTGATTGAGTTTCCATAGTGGAGGGTCGAATTTTTGGCAAGAAAATCGCATAAACGCGTCAAGTACAGCTGCCTGTGTGATTGGCGCGGGGTTGGCGCGGGGTTAGGCCAAACCCCGCGCGGAGAGCGCGCGGCCTGGTCTGGGCCGTGCGTCCGGACTGGGCCGTGCGATCCCGTCGGGCCTTTTCTCCTCTCTTTCGGACTTCTGTCCTCCTACGTTTTCGGGCTCGATTTTTCGGGTCATTCTCGGATCATAAATTCTTATCTTAAATTTATCTCGACTCAAATGAATTTCATGTTTGAAATCTTAAGTCCGTTGGTCTCGGGTTCGTCGGCTTCCAATTCGTCGTCTTTTGCCTCCCGCGCAATAACTTGTGTAATTAAATTTCTTCCGACTTTACAGGTTCTTGGAATTAAAATTCTTTTCCTTCTTGAATTTAATTCCAATTATGTTTACTCAATTCATTGAATGTCTTCGGGCTTCCTTTCCCTCTTTTATTCCATTTTGAATTTTGAATCTATCGGCGTTTCATTTCCGAGCAATAATTTATTGTGATAAATTATTTTCTTCTTCTCGGAGATATTTCGACATTGATCGGAATAAATTTTATTCCTTTGGACGTTGATAAAAATCTGGGGTATTACACTCTTCCAAGATGAGCCGGCCACAGTTATGGGGACATAACTGTATTCTTAAGGGGGGGAGGATGTAACACCCGAGAAAAAAAAACAAATTCAAATTGTTTTGAACTATGTGATGACTTGATCCTTCACAGGGTACGTAGGCAGCTTAGAACTAAATTCTAAGTTCAGTCACAAAATAAATCACAAAGTAAATCACAGATTAAATCACAAATTAAATTACAAATTAAATCACAAGATCAATTGCAAGGACGATAGGAGGAGTTGGAACTAATTTAAACTAGACTAATTAGGGCACAGAAATGTTACGAGCATTAAGCCCGAACTCGTAACAAGTTTAAGGTAAATATTTCGAACCGGAAACGACCCGAGGAGTCGAGCCAACACGTAGAGGATAGAAAACTGGTAGAGGAAAGGAAGAAAAGACCCGACGGACCACGCGGACCGCCGAACCGGCCGGTCCGGCCGGCCCGCGCCCACCGCGCGGCCACCGCGCTGAAGGCGGAGTCGTGTCTCCAGGCCTGGCCATGCGTGCTCCGCGCGGGCAAAGCCATAGGTGCGCGTCACCAGCGCGCCAGAGGTGCAGAAGGTGTAAACTTTCCTTCTATGGCGATTTTCTTGCCAAAAATCCGTCCCCTATCGAGGGCAAGCGGATCAAGGCATTGGGGAAGGTCATAAGAGCAGCATTGGGCGCCCCCTTCCCCATATTTTCAGAAAACTAAACCCTAAACACTCCCAATCTTCCTCTCCAAGTCAAAACTCCTCCGAACTCACTTTCCGGCGAGTATTCCGGCGACGACGGGACGACCGGGACAAGCCCCTGACTTCTAGACCCTTGGTAAGCTATTTTATAATGTTTTAGTTCGTCCATATAATTCAGAAACTCGAATTCTAACCTCCTTTCCTTGCCACGATTTCACATCGGAAAACGAACCAAAAGCGATCGGAGAAGTTGGCCGTTCGTCGCAACCTTAGGACATCCGGAAACCCTTTCCAGCGACCCTAATCTCTAAATAAGTAAATTAAGACCTTAATCACCAATTTTGTGGTTTATTGTTGTTTAAAACTTAAGATCTAGTCACGAAACAAAAATCGGTTTTCGAAAACCCTATTTTCGTCCAATTTCAAAAACTCGCCTAAAACTCGACCTTCGGGAATTCAAACCGAAAACTTTTAAACATAGATTTTGTTCCTAAGACTTTAATCTACCTTGTGTCCAAATATCAGCCGTTGACATTAAGATTTGCTATTCAAATCGCGCCGTAAACATTCTGTGACAAACCGAATGTTTAAAACTGTTGACAGATTTTCTTATTCGACTTGATGCATGTTTTTCACCCGTTTTAAAACGATTCAACTTTGCCTTTCTAAACAAAGGTTGTAGATAATTGTGTCTAGATTATGCAAATAAAATTTTATGAATTTTGGAGTTCATTTGATATGTCAAAATGGCCGATTTTCAGAACTGTTTCAAATCAACTTTTGGTTCCATGCGTGTACAGCGTGTTTTGGTCAATTTTTGAGCATCTAAAATTCATTATTTCCAAATTCTTAAAACATGAGAGTTGTTCCTTAATGTGTTGTGTATCTCCTGTAAATATTTCAGATCAATTGGCTTTGAAATGAATTTTTAATCGGCGTCGCACGAACCTGTGACGAAATCAGTTTTTGAGACAGAAATTAACTTTTGTAAAGAACTCGATTTTGACTCACTTCGAAACCTTATTTCCTAAAACTTAAAACATGAAAGTTGTTCGTGTGTGTGTTTTTGAGCTACTGTGTAAATTTCAGAATTTTTGGTGTAAAGATGAATTTTTAATCAAGAAAGGCGTAAACTGCGTCGAATCGGATTTTTTCGAACTTGAGAAAACTCGAACTATGAAACGCGATATCGAATATTTTGATAAAAATGAAATACGAACTTTCAAAAAATCCCGTTCACTAGGCTGAACCGATCTTCATGCTATCATTATCTTTGATACTGCCTCGTTAGTGGTCTCCTTACTATCTAAGATTGCCTCGTTAGTGATCTCGCGCGCTGTGTTTTGGATCGCCTCGTTAGTGGTCCTACTATCTTTTGAGACTGCCTCGTTAGTGGTCTCCCATTATTGTGGACTGCCTCGTTAGTGGTCCTATGTTGAGATTGCCTCGTTAGTGATCTCCCGGTATGGTGTCGTCTTCTTAGTTTGCGGGATAAAATATAAAAGACTTGTATGAGTGTTTAATTATGCTTAAATCTTATTTACCATGTTTTTAAATTATGCTTTTAAATTATGTTCTTAAATTATGCTTTTAAATTCCGCTTTTAAATTAAGTCCTTTAATTATGCATTTTCGTCTTGAATAAATTAATCATGTTTTTCTGCTGCGAATAAAATATGGTTTTTTAAATTAATGCATGAAAAGTGTAATCTTTAGTTTAAACGCGTGTAACCCCTTAAATTGTTAGTTAGGGATTAACTTACTTGGTATATTTTTATAATGATAAACCGTTGTCATTTTTCTTTTATAGAGTATGTCGAGTGACGCATGCACATGCACTTGGGGGAAACATTTATGAACATTTTCAATTTCTGCATCGTACTACTGTTTTACCGGGTCTGTTAAACCCGAGGATATGGCCATGTTGGCCGTGATTACTTTCCGTTGCATTTACTCTATTTCACGCATGATGATTTTTATTTCCGTATTTTGAATTAAGTATTACTCCCTCGGTCCCGCCTAACGTGTTTTGTTTGACTTTTTGACACTGTTCATTGTGCGACTTTGACTCAATTATATTTTATGTATATATTTGAAAAAATAGTCGAGTTGGGTCTTGTTAGAATCGTATGATTACGTAGTTTTAGAATATATATTTTACATAATTATTCATTGTACATATTTTGAGATATTAACGATTGAAAAAGTGCATTGGATTGTGTGCAGAAGTCAAACAAGACAAGTTAAATGGGACAGAGGGAGTATTAATTTCCGGACTCAATTGTTGAACTGTTTTTAAATCTTTTACGTACCCATAAGCCTTGCATTTCCTTAGTGAGCTCGGAAAGCTGTGTCTTGCTAGGGAGATGTGGCGGTGACATCCCGGCCTGGGTTATCAAATCCGGGGTGTTACAAAAAATAAGAGATGAGCAAAGTTCCTTATGCATCAACAGTTGGCAGCTTGATGTATGCTATGGTTTGCACCAGACAAGATATAGCTCATGCAGTTGGAGTAGTGAGCCGGTTTCTCACTAATCCCGGAAAAGAGCATTGGGCTGCTGTGAAATGGATTCTCAGATAATTAAGAGGTACTTTCTGTGTTTGTTTATGCTTTGGTACTAATGAGCCTACTCTGGACTACTCTGGCTGGATATACAGATTCAGATATGGCAGGCGATGTCGATTCCAGGAAGTCCACGTCGGGGTTCTTGATGACTTTTGCAAGGGGAGCAGTTTCTTGGCAATCAAGATTGCAAGAGTGTGTTGCTTGGTCTAGTACTGAAGCTGAATACATTGCCATCGCAGAAGCTTGCAAAGAAGCTTTGTGGATGAAGAAATTGTTGGAAGAGCTTGGCATTGAACAAGAGAAGTGGATTGTTTACAGTGACAGTCAGAGTGCAATCCAGCTATCTAAGAATTCGAGTTTCCATTCGAGATCCAAGTATATTGATTACAGGTATCATTGGATTCGTGACGTGCTTGAAGAAAAACAGTTGGGTTTGGAAAAGATTCACATAAGTGAGAATTCAGCAGATATGATCACCAAGTCTTTGCCGAAAGAGAAGTTCGAAGCATGTAGGCGAGGAGCGGGCTTGGTAGAGCCCAGAAAATGAGCAGACGGGGGAGAATTGTTAGGTCTACTCATTTATTGAGCACAGACCTTTATGGCCATTGTGGCCTACCAAATACAATAAACAAAATCAAAATAAAAGACTTACCTGCAGAGCACTCATGTGAGGACAGGAGAGAGCAAGTCAAAATTAATAATTGAAGGCAGCTTTGTAAAGCAGAACGCACGCAGAAAGCCAGAAACGAAAACAGAGAAGGAAAAGAGAAAGAAGAAAAGAGAGAAGAAGAGAGCACCGATCCTTCAATCCATCCGGCGGAAGAATTCACATCTTTGGTGAAATCCTTTCTCTTACACCTCTCTTGTTCTTAGCCTAGAATTGTATTCTAGAAGTATACATATTTTGGGGAATTCACTGCCGTCTGCGATTATTGTTGATTAGCCTAGATTAGTGAAAATCTTGATGATTGTTGGTGAACCTCTAGGCATATGCTAGAGAGAAACATTGGTGTACCCATTATTTGATATAGTGGAGATTTTGAGAGGGTGGTGACTGGCCCGTGGTTTTTACCTTCTTTCTGAAGGGTTTTCCACGTATAAATCTTGGTGTCGATTTACTGCTTTATGGTTGATATGGTGTTGAATTGGCTTGATTGGTTTTGATTGCATCAGGTGGAAACTCATTTGGCACACAGTGATATACTATTTTGGATATTGGTATTGTTTGGTATTTTCTGGTGATTCCACAGGTTCCGCACTATTTTTCCCAACAGGGCTGGGGGAAGGGGGTATTGCAGGGATGAAGCTCTGGGGTACAAGGAGGAAGGAACATAAACATCAGTAATGTGTAAACCCGCACTCGACCAAGGTATTAAGTTATGTAGGGAATTACTCGTCATTTTAATTCATATACCGAGCTTAGAAATTGCCAAACATGGGTCAGTATTAATTCTATGTACAATAATAATACTACTATTATATGCAAAAATATTTAGTTAATTAATTTAGTTTGTTCATATTTAAAAATATTTAAACGAAATTGTTCAATTAATCATGATAAGAGAGAGGAGTATCAAGCAAATATAGAAATTAATCAAAACTTGAAATAAAACTAGGAAGAGAGACATGCTATAATCAATTATGATTGTGTGAAAATCAAAGTACATAAACATAATGTCATTCCTACATAAATACTTCATATGAATTGAAGTAAAATCTGAGGTAAAATACTTACAAATTTCCTAGGTTGAAGAGAGATTATAGATACAATGAAAATATCATCATAGTTGTCCAAATTCGTTCATTTGAAAATATTGAAACAAATACTCCTTTCACGTGCTTGATTCCATCTTAATCACACCCACTGCAACCATATCTCCTGCATAAACCACCACATATAAATAAGCACCATCATATTAGGCAATAAGTTATTAAATCCACATTTCTTCATGCCAAAATTTTGAACAATGCTAAATAGTTGTTCAATGAGCAAAATCAATTAGAAAACATTTTCTCCACTGGGAAAGAATGTCCCTATTTAACACTCTCAACATATATCAAATTGCAACAAGCGATGAATTTGACCATTTGAACACCCTCTGAAATAGGCGAGACGAGGCTCTCCACAAAGGTGCTCGCATCTCTTGAAATATTGTTGATGAGTCTTGTCCTCTTCTCTTTCTCGTTGTATGCCATCATAACATAAAGGCCGGATGGAACGTTCAACACCAATGCTGAATTTTGTCCAAGACTCTGCCACACCATATTCTTTCATAACTCAAATGTTGACCCGTTCACCACTAATTTTGCTGACAAGACAGAGATTGCCACCAAAAACCGTTAGTTCTTTAATACCATCAACATTGTCGGGAACAGGAATCACATCGAACACCTCATCCACCACGTTGAATATGGCAATAGTCAAAGGATACCGTGGATCTTTGCCAGAAAACAAATCAATTAATTGTTAAAGCCACCAATAAAGGGAACCATTAACAAAAGGAGGATGCCCAATCAACTCCCTAATTTTATCCACGCGAAGGCGGGAATCCTCGACCCTTCTCCACATGCCACATTTCACCAAATACACAATCACAACTGCAAGAACATCATTGGCCTCTGGATTTTTGGTTCCATGGGCGTACTTTACATACTTATAATCATCCATGGAGCTGTCATACCCCAATCCACCTTTGCACCTGTAAAAGTTCATCCCCTCCTCCAATTCAATAAGGAGCCCAAGACTACCAAACCATGGCAGGAACCAATGATCTTGGTCGGATTGTGCTTGGGCATCTTTATCATCTTTATATGGGATAAATTATCAATGTTTGTGATTAATCCAATGACATAGAAATGGCTCAACAACATAATCAGATTTTCGCGGTGAATGTGCTGCGCAAAGTGCAATTTGGCAAAATAAGGGGCGCGGAATAGGAATTGCCAATGTTTAGACAAGCATTTGCACTTGGCCGCAGATTTAGCAAGGAGGCGTGCGAATATATTGATCAAGATATCTTCAAGGAGTTTGAGGGACTCTTGCATTCACAATCAAAATATTCAAACATCAGAATCATCATCATCGAAAATTTACAACCAAGTAAGAACAAAGAAAACCACATCATGTGCTCATACCTTCAAACACAACTCGTGTAAACTTCTTTTTCAAAGGATGGGACTCAGTTGCACTCTTCATTAGCTGCTTTTTCAGTTTAAATCGGACAACAACTGATCTTTTTAAGGATCCTACCGTAGAATCATCAGCCACATCCACCATCCGCCCATGGGAACTTTCTGAAACTGTTGTTCTGCATCCATCCTGACTAACTCCAATCTAAACCTGCATATTGAGGAAGTTAGAAAGGGGAGCCATTTAATCGATCCGAGCTCAAACACTAATGTGGTTGAACCTAATATCATGCAAACTTTTTGAGTTTGAGGGCAGCACCAATATCAAGCTTGATCTGGTTCAAGCTATAACAAAAATTAGACTATACAAAAAAATATAAATACTTAAAAATAAGCTATATAGTTATAATCCATCCGTTCTTTTTTAACTCTACCCTTTGCATAGTTGACACTATTTATCAAGTAACTTTAATTCAACTTTTTAGCATAATTATATAAGATAAAACATAGTCAAGTGAGATGTTGTTGGATTCGTCTAATCGAGTATTTTTAGAATATGAAATTTTTATAATTTTTACTTGTATATAATTTGAGTTATTAGTGATTGAAAATGTGTATTGGATTGCGTGCAGTGTAGAAAGGAGAGGTTATAAAATATTGAAGGAGTATTAAAAAAGGCGGTAGTAGGCGTGCCAGCAGCTTTTCGCATTTGAGGCGCCGCCTCAAGCACATCCCGTAAAACATACGCTTTACCTGTGTCGAGGCGGAGAAGAGAGAAACGACCCCCTGAGATGGAACAGCAAAGAGCGAGCGAGCGACCTGGAGCACCGAAGAAGCGCCAAAGCAACACAGACCGGATGAAGAAAACCGACTTGTCGGTTTTTTATAGACTTTAGTAGAAGGTCCCACCATATTTTAGTATACTTTATTTTATAAAAAAAAAATATTAGTAGGGTTCAAAATAGATGTAATATTAGGTATTGAAAAGATATTATTAGCACAGTTATGCCAAAATAGTTGTATTAGGATATCAATAAATATGTTCAAAATATTTGAAAAGATATTATTAGTAGAGTTCTGCCATAATAATAGTTGTATTTGCATATCATTATGTTAAATATGGTTTAAAATATTTGAAAAGATGTAGATATCTCCTCCTTCTCCTCCTCATCATTAAATGCTTAGGCCCGCTTATGCCTTTTGTTCATGTTAATGATCTTGACTTCAAGATAAAAGATGCTATAGTTCTTGGCAAATGGAACTTGGAAAGTGTTTATACTTGGATTCCGGCGGATATAAAAGTGGCCATAGAAGGTATGAAGTGTCCTTTGTTGATAGAAGATGCTATGGATGTCCTGCACTGGAGGATGAAAGTGGTAGGGGTGTATTCCATTAAATCAGGGTATAACTGGGTGAGAGGTGGAGAGGGCGAATGTCAAGGTTGGGATGGATTTGGAAGAAATTTATTCCGGAGAAGATTGGGCAAGTCTTTTGGCTTGTTGCTCATGACTCTTTAGCTACAAATCAGGTGAGGTTTCACAGGAGGCTGGCCACTTCTCCGCTTTGTTCTATTTGCGGGAGTGAGGAGGAGGATTAGCGTCACGCTTTGTTTTTATATAGATGGGCAAGCCAGCTTTGGGCTGCGGTGGGAATTAGGAAAGTTTCGAACATCCTGTCCTTTGATAAAGATACTACCAGACACTGTTTTCAGTATATGGTTAAGACTTGGACACACCTTTTTGTGGCAACAGTGTGGGTAGTGTGTCTTAAACGTAACAAAAGGGTTTTCCAAGGGAAGGAGGCCTCGCATTGGCAGCTGGTCAGGACCATGCGTGGGTTCTAGGAGTGTCTGAAGCGTATTGATTGTAGCAGCCACGGCGGTCGGGATGGGGCTAAGATTGTTCGTTGGAGTGATGGGGTTATGGAGGGAGCTATAGTGCATTCGGACGGCACTGTGCGCCAGAGCGATGGTCGAGGGGGATTTGCAGCCATCTGTAGAGAGTAGGACGGGTCTTGGAAAGGAGCTGTTGGAGGACAGGTCGGGAGCAGAAACATCCTGGATGTGGAAATCTATGCTGTGTTGAAAGGGCTTGAGTTGGCAGAGAACTTGATGGTGAGACATGTTACGTGTTTCATGGATTTAAGGGAAGCCCTTAATCTCATGCAGGGAGTCTCCAGACATCATCATCGGCTTTGGCCCGTCGTCTTTGCTATCAGGCAGGGTCAACGACGATTTGATAGCTGCCAATTTCATCATGTTTTTCGTGAAGAGAATAGAGTTGCAGATGCGTTGGCTTAGAAGGCGTGTAGCGAGGAGGAGTTCTTCACGTTTTGGGCATCCCCTCCGGACGAGGTTATTCAATTGATTCATGAGGATATGGATGGGCATGGTGTTCTTAGAGTGTGGTTTGCTGGTGTCAGGTTTTTTTTCCAGGTCGTTGCTTTTGTTTTTCTCTTTCTTCTAGCCGCAGTTGAGGCATTGTTTACCCAAAAAATATTAAGATATCGGATATTCTTAATATTTTTAGAATTTGTTCTTGTATTGCAAACAAAATCTTTCCCCATAAATTTATCAGTTTTTGGAAACTAAATATTAAAGAATAAAATTGGAAACGAAATATTAAAGAAAAAGTTTTGCAAACCAAATATTAGAATATGTATTTTTTTAATGAACTCTTCTAAATATACCATTTTAATATGCTTTTATCATTTATAAATTTATAATATTTTATTTTTTTAAACAATTAGATTAGATTAGATATGGATCTTCTTTAAATTATTTTTATCAAAGATTTTTTTATATTGTCAACTAAATCTTTTTGTATAAATCTATCCGTATCTTGGAAACTAAATATTATAAAAGAAAAATTGAAGGTTATTTTATGAGTACGAAATAATAAAAATTTATTTGGTAATAAATTTGGGTTTAGTTAAATAAGTTATGAATTTTCATTGGATTGTGGGTATTTTGCAAATAGATAAATTTTTAAAAATTTCACATTGACCCCTCATGAATATTATTTCTTAAAAAATGGACATATAGCCCAAAAGTAGAAAAAAATTTACCTAATGTTACCAAATTTGAAATTTTTATAAACTTGAGACCAAAAGTGGGTGAGAGAAAATCTTATGGAACCAAAGGTAGATTTTTCCCAAAAAAAAATAGGGGTTTTAATACTATCTGATGGTTTGTCAGATATTAGAAATAAGAGTCTGATTAATTTTCTAGTAAATAATCAGCATGACACTGTTTCTCAAAAAAAAAATTGATGCATTGTGTAAAGGATGCCAAAGTTGTTTCAGTTGCTTGATGATGTTGTCCAAGAAGTTGGAGAAGAAAATGGTATTCAAGTAGTAACCGACAATGCAAGCAAGTACAAAGCATGTTTATATTATTTCAATATTTTATTTAGTGGTTAATTTAATTTTTATTTTATAATATTTAATTTATTTATTTTTCATTTAAACGGTTGGTCGTTATTAATGAAGAAGAAAGGAAGGTTGTATTGGACTTCTTGTGCAGAACATTGCATTGATTTGGTGCTAGAGAAGCTTGGAGAGTTGCCACAACACAAAAACGCTTTGTCTATTTCATATAGAAAAAATAATTATGAACGGATAAAACTAATAAATTTCTTACTATTTTATCCAAAATTAATTTTGACCATTCAAATTTCGGATCATTGGGATGCGGACTTATCCTATTGGTCAAGCTCATAGACTCCAACCTATTGGTTGGGGGTTCGATTCCCCACCCGGCCCTTATCCCTCCCTTTTATCCCTTCGTAATTTTTGTGACATGGGCTCCCACCACCCTTTCTTAGTTTGTATAGGATATTCAGAGAAGAAAAAAATTCGGATCATTGAAATATATATCATTTAATTAACTTTCTCTGAATTACTACTAGAAAAATTGTGGATTTAATAGCTAAAACTTTGGTAGCTAACGTCCCTAAAACTGTGGTAGCTAACGATTTTGGTCGCAAATTCGGTCGTTAACTTTTTTTGTAGGGGTGAAAGTGGAACGGACCGTCCGATCCGATGCCGTATTCGATCATATTCGAATTCGAATTCGCTATCCGGGCGGATACAAGACCGGACATGGGATTTGAAATATCCGCCTGTATCCGTAAAATCCGAATATCGTACGGATATTATCAGAATTATCTATATGAATATCCGGATATTTTGATATATATATATATTTTATATACTACTCCGTACATTTTTTAATAAATTTTACATTTGCAAAACTGAAACTATTCATTTAGTAACTTTATAAATCGAGTTTTTAACATAGTTATATAAGAATACTAAATTTTTATAATTTTTAGATTAGTACAATTTGAAATATTAAGCGTTAAAAATATATATTGGATTGCGTGAAATGTATAAATGTTAAATTTATTAAAAATAGATACATTTTATATATCTAAATAAATTATATACTTATTACATAAAAATTAATATATCCACTAGACCATAGACATTACCATTGATCTAAAATTTCTAAAATTTAATACATAATATCATTATATTTAGTCTATTGATCTACTCTAAACGACTAATTTAAATAGAAAAAACCCTACTCCCGTCATCTTCATCCTTCATTCCCTCCCCGCCACTCACTGCACAATGCCCTTAAAAAATTATAAGATTATCAGACCATTATTTGTCACAATCCGAATCCCTTCTATATCGTCCTGTATCTGTATCCAAAATATTCGAATTCGTATTTGTATTCGGCATATTCGTATTCGACTCCGTATTCGACAATAAAATATGGGATATGATATGGAAAGAGTACTATACGCCTGTATCTATCCCGCTTTCACCCCTATTCTTTAGTGACCAAATTTTAGCAAAAATTTTCGTTCGCGCGATTAGAAAATTTGTAGTATTATAGTGACAGGCCCAAGCTAATATGAGAAACCCTATATGGGTTCTTTGAGCGTAGTCTCAACAACCTGCAAATCACAACCAGAGGCGAACACAAACAGAGTACGAAAATAAACATAAGAACACCAAGAATTTGGTTACCCAGTTCGATCCACTGATCTACATCTGGGGGCTCCAAACCAGGTTTTCACTAGATCCTCACAAACAGTTGAATCACACATCAACACAATTTACACATCCTTACATTCCGGTGAACTTCTCTATTTAATCAACTAGACTAGAGAAATACATGGGAGCTTCGACCTATCTACCAAATGCACTCAATTCACTTGCAGATGTTAAAGTGGTGTTTGTAGTATCCTAGGTACTCAAACAGATTAGGCACGATGGTAATAATACACCCAAACTAAGCAAAAGTTGTGTTTACTAGAAATATGCCAAGAAATGCATAAACTCAAACCCAAATTCCCATGAATTACAGCAGGAAGAACAATTAACTATACCAGTTGCAGGATGGTTGTTGATGCCTTTTGTGAACAACGAACTTCAGGGGGATTTTCTTCTTCAGCTCCCTTTTACTCCATAATAGCAGCTTAGAGTCTTCAAATGCTCTGTAAATTGAGCTGTGATTGCGGTAGGGAGTCACTCTACACCCTCAAGGACGAAGTCAGGTATTTATATGAGTTTTAAGGCCCATCTAAATCCCTAAAAGCCTGCTAAGGGGAAATTCCACGTCATAGTACTTTCTGTGCTTTTCTCAGTGAAGAGAAACAAGCGTTGTTGACACGATGTTGCAACAACAACAGATTTAGCGAACATCTTCACAACTCTAGAAATGTCCCTAACAATCTCCCCCTTTGTGGAGATGATCGGGCCAAGTAGTCAAATCAGTGGAAAAGCACAGAAAAAATATCAAGCAACAACCAAGACAAATTAAGCATCATAAACCCAAAATCCACGCATGCCATGAGAGATAGAGCAAAAGTAGAATAGGCATATTCAGCATCAGTCCTTACAGCAACTAGAGCCACGAAAATAACATCCAAAATACACCTGAAATCCAAATCCAAATAGTATTAAATACAGACCAGAATTCCACCAAAAGAGAAATAGAACAATGTCTGTAAGCAGCAAAAGTTGTTCCAACATAGAGAAAACAACAGTCCCCTTCCACTGAAACTCCCCCTTACTTGGCAGATCAAGGAGTGCCATCAGAATCATCCTCCCCCTCAGGTGGAACATCAAAGGAATGCGGGAGCAGGGAAATCAGCTTGCGAACCGTCCGCTTTAGTCCCATTTGCCTATCATTCAGGGCACCCAGCTCTTTCTCAACCTGTTGCAGCTCGCCCCGAATATGATCCACCAACTCAGAGCCAAGCTTTTGAGGACCAAGTTTAAAGTCATTGTGAAGACCTTTGAGCTTGTCAGAGGGCAGATGTTTCTTGACTTTAATAAATGTCTCAGAGGGATCCAGCAAACGACAAGAATTGGCAAATAGGGTAATGAGAGCAGGATATGGTAACTGAGTATTCTTCTCAATTTTGTCCGGTGTAAACCTCAACACATGTTTAATGATCAGGAAACCATAGTTGAGAATTTCAGGGCACTCATCGATTGAGTACAACAGTTTGCCCATGGTAGAACTAAGCTGGCTTGCATTAGAAGTAGGCAGAAAATTGGAAGCACCAATGCGAAAGAGACAATTGAATTTCATAGACAAATCAGAGGTACTCATAGAATGTCTTCCAAAAGCTAATTTCTTAGAGGAAGAAATAGTAGAGGCGATAGAGGCAAACTTAACATTTAACAGATCAAAGGGATTAGCCATATCATTGTTGGTTGGAAGTCCCAACAACTCAAGAAAGACAGAGGGATTCAAATCAAGTAATTCTCCACAAAGATAAATCTTGCAATACCAAGGGGAGACAGGATCAAGAGTATCAGGATGCAAATTAGCATAGAATTCACGAACAATAGCAGGGGAATGTTGTTTAAGAGTAGTAGACCAGACAGAGAGATGTTTTTTTCTCTAAGTATTCAGTGAAACCAATCTGATCATAGTAGGGATGCACATAATATTCTTCAGAAATGAAACCACGAGAGTTGAGGGTTTCTGCGGCATACCTTTCTCCTTGAACTGAGAAATATGTTGGAGTGTGAACATCGAATTCCTTGAGAACAGGAACTGACTTCCTTCGTTTTGGAGAATTCCGCTTCTTCTTCTTAGATAGTTTTGACACAGCTGGAGCAGCCTTGCGTTTACCCTTTTCACGGACCTGCCTCAGAATATCATCAAGAGGAGTGTCATCTTGATCATCAGGATTTGGTTGTTCCTGCTGCCATGGATCTTGCCGGAAACATTCTTGTAAAAGATGAAGATAAAGACATGGACATGGGAAAAGTAAAGATAGGGAAGCAAACCAACAACAAGAGCAAACAAGCCCCTACGTCTTGTCCTCAACTCCTCACAAGATCAAGGTGGTGGTTGAAACAATCTTGGAGTGCTTCGGGTTCCAAGTTGTGGAGGTTGCCCAAGATGAGCGATGGTGTGAGATTATGAGTAAGCTCACAGGTGACCTTTTGAGAGAGAACTTGCAAAGTGTGCAAAGTATTTTCATTCAACAAAAGATGCTACAAGGGTGTGAGGGAGGACATATATATAGAAGTCCAAGTGGCCCCACACTATCCTATATTTTAAGCAAGCAAGTGCACTATCCTAACATAAGTAAGCAAGTGCACTTATTAAACTAGAAAACATCAAAAGAACAAGGACCAAACGATAGGTCCGGTTGTGTCACAAAAGAGGGCTCGGGTCAGCTACTGCATGTGGGGTCCATGTGGCTAGATCCCGGGCTTTCTTCCGGATGGTATTGAAGCAACATCTTTGGTCCGGCTTGGCTTCCTACGGCCTTCAGCATCTCTTCCTCAAAGCTCTGCTTCAATAGATCAACAACTTGACTGGTGAACTTCTTAGCATGATTCCTCGAACAAGGACCAGTGGGAAATGTAAGAGCTACAGTTGTGGCTTCCATGCCATTCCCTCCCCCTTCGGAAGGTTGAGCCATCAACCGACAAGAGTCTTCTTCGTCCCGTTCAAATAGTACAAGATCTGCAACATTGAAACTAGGATTAATGTTCCCATATTCATCAGGCAATTCCAATTTGTATGCATTGTCATTAATCCTTTCTAAAACTTTAAACGGTCCATCTCCTCGTGGAGATAGTTTGTTGCGTCTCTTCGCTGGGAATCTCTCCTTTCTCAGGTGAAGCCACACCCAGTCTCCTGGTTTCAACACCAGTTTCTTTCTACCCCTGTCATGATATTTCGCATATGACTCCGTAGACTTGATTAGGCTATCTAAAAAACATTCTGGTGCAGTTCCTTGATAGCTCTAGCCCTGTTCCTGCCATTAACATTAAGATGCTCATTGCTAGGCAATGGCAGAAGATCAATTGGAGTCAGGGGGTTAAAACCATAAACGACTTCAAAAGGGGACATGTGAGTTGCACTATGGATATGCCTATTATATGCAAATTCAATGTATGGTAGGCATTCATCCCAACTCTTATAATTTGAAGCAGTAATAATACGAAGTAAGTTACCTAACACCCGGTTGACAGCTTCAGTCTGGCCATCAGTTTGGGGATGGAATGCAGTTGAGAACAACAACTTCGTACCGATTTCGCTCCAAAGGGATTTCCAGAAGTAACTAATAAATCTAACATCCCGATCAGACACAATGGACTTTGGAATCCCATGCAATCTCACAATCTCCTTGAAAAACAACTTCGCAACATGTAGTGCATCGCTTGTCTTCGTGCAAGGCAAGAAGTGTGCCATCTTCAAAAACCTATCTACCACCACAAATATTGAATCTTTCCCTCTTGCGGTCCGTGGTAGACCAAGCACAAAATCCATGGAAATGTCTAGCCACGGTCCAGACGGTACAGGCAAGGCATGGTACAATCCATGAGGCTTGACTGTAGACTTAGCTTTTAAGCACACGATGCACTTAGCAATAAAATCTTCAACTTGTTTCCTCATACCAGGCCAATAAAACTTCTCAGACAAGATCTCGGCTGTAGCGTTCTTCCCAAAATGTCCCATGAGATGTCCATTATGGGCTTCTTGAATAAGCAACTCTCGAATTGATCCATTGGGAATACACAACCTATTTTCCCGGTATAGAAAACCATCCAACCTAGAGAACTCTCTCCAAGCATGTACCTCTGTTTCTCGGTATGCTTCTTCAAAGTCAGGATCCGTTGCGTATAAAGACTTGATATGTTCGAATCCCAAAAGATGTGTTGTGGCATAAGCAGCAAGGGTGGACCTTCTTGACAAAGCATCTGCGACCACATTATCTTTCCCCTTTTTGTATCGGATTACATAAGGGAATCCTTCAATAAACTGGCTCCATCGCGCATGACGCTTACTTAGCTGTCCTTGACCCCGAATATGCTTCAAGGTTTCATGATCTGTGTTGATTACAAATTCTCTACCTCGAAGATAGTGTTGCCACACTCGAAGAGATCTTACCACAGCATAAAGTTCTTTGTCATAAGTAGAATAATTCAACTGCGCACCTGAGAACTTTTCACTGTGATAGGCTATCGGACGTCCTTTCTGGATTAACACTGCTCCCATTCCCAATCCTGAAGCATCACATTCAATCTCGAATGGTAGATCGAAGTTTGGTAAGGCAAGCACTGGAGCATGTGTCAACTTCTCTTTCAAAGATTCAAACGCCTTTTCTTCCGTCTGCCCCCACTTAAAAGGTTTGTCCTTCTTAAGTAGCGTTGTGAGAGGCGCGGCAATGACGCTGAACAGTGCCACAAAACGTCGAAAGAATCCACAAAGACCTAAGAACTGACGTACCTCTTGCACATTCTTTGGAGGTGGCCAATCAAAGATGGCTTTGACTTTAGCTGCATCAACTTTAAGACCTCCTTGTCCAACAATGAATCCTAAGAAGTTCAGCTCAGATACATGAAAAGTACACTTATCCTTATTCGCATATAGCTTGACTTCTCGCAACCTGTTAATCACCTGTTGGACATGAAAAATGTGATCAGATTCGTTGGCACTGTATATAAAAATATCATCAAAATAAACAACGACAAATTTGCCAATGAAAGAACGAAGAGTCTCATTCATGAGACGCATAAAGGTAGACGGAGCGTTGGTAAGTCCGAATGGCATCACGAGCCATTCATATAGGCCAAATTTTGTCTTGAAGGCTGTCTTCCACTCATCCCCTGGTTTGACTCGGATCTGGTGGTAGCCACTTCTAAGATCAATCTTGGAGAAGATGTTGGCATATCCAAGCTCGTCTAACATATCATCAAGGCGCGGAATGGGATGTCGGTACTTGATGGTGATGGCGTTGACTGCCCTGCAATCGACACACATTCTCCACGTTCCATCTTTCTTCGGAACAAGAAGAACTGGTACCGCACAAGGTGACAAACTCTCGCGCACCCATCCTTTATCTAACAATTTCTGAACTTGACTTTGAATTTCCTTCGTTTCTTCGGGACTCATGCGGTATGCTGGTCTATTAGGAATAGAAGCCCCTGGCACAAAATCTATCTGATGTTCAATACCACGTAGTGGTGGTAGTCCAACGGGTACTTCGTCAGGAAATACATCCTTGTTTTGCTCCAGCATCCTAGCAAATTCAGAAGGAATTTCAGGTGCAGTATGACAAGTTCTTTGAATAGATTCAACAGGTTTATAATAAGCAAGGAAACAGTGACCTGTTGTGTTTTCGCCTTGAATTGCTTGGTTGAATTCATTCTTTGTCAGCAATAGGCAAGGTTCCGATACTTCGGAATGGATTTCCAATCTAGAGACTTTTGCTTTGCCTTGCTGTTTCGCTTTATGTTCTACCTCTTCTTTCTTCAAATTCTCCTGCAGTCTCTCTTGTTCAATCTTTATGATTCTCGGCGGGAGCGGCTTTACAGTATACTTTTTTTTACAAAACATGAAAGATAGAGAGTTGTCCTTACCTCGATAGGTCACATCGTTGTCATACAACCACGGTCGGCCTAAAAGAACATGACACGCAGTCATTGGGACAACATCACAAACGATCTTCTCAGCATAAGAACCAATTTTGATAGGAACTTTGGCTCTCTGGTTCACTTTCAGGGTTCCATTGTCATTCATCCAATGAAGATGATATGGCTTCGGGTGCTCTTCTGTTGGTAGTTCTAGCCTGCGTATCACATAAGTACTAACCACATTAGTACAACTACCATTATCAACAATGACAGAAGCCAAATTACCATTAATATCACAATGACAATGAAAAAGGTTCTCCCTTTGTTCATCAAGTGGTGGATGGATCTTGTCAGCACTAAGAGTTCTCATTGCCACAAAGGTGGTTAAGACTCTTTCTTCTTCTTCAATCACTTCATGATCATCATCCACTTGTTCCGTTTCACAGTGTTCAGACTCCTCTTCCGACCCTTCTTCTTCAGATTCCAAAACTTTCAAATGACCACTTTCTAGTACAGCGACTCTCTTGACGAAAGGACATTCATTGGCATAATGCCCCTTTCGTTGACACTTGAAGCACATGACATCCTTGATGTCCCGCTTGGGTCGCACTGGTTGCTCCTTTGGTGCTTGAGGTTTGTATGCTTTGAACTCCTTGGCGAGTTCAAATCCCTTTGGTCGGTTGGGCTTATCCTCGGGTTTCGGCCACGCTTTACCGGTCCAATTTTTTGCAGGCCACGGCTTGCTAGGACTGGATGAACTACTTCCAAAGGTGATTCGCGGTGCCTTGCCCTTATGTTGAGACTCAATCTTGGCTGCAAGATGTACCAAATCTTCGGTATGCTCATAGCCTCTTAAGTCAACTTCATCTCGGATGTCTTTTCTCAGCCCTTCCATGAATCTAGCATTCGTGATCTCCTCATCTTCTCTAACTCCACAACGAGTCATCAACTTTTCCATTTCCTGGTAGTACTCGTCGACTGTCTTACTTCCCTGAGTTAGAGTTGTCATTTTATGGTACAAGCTCTTCCTGTAGTAAGATGGTACAAATCTCTGCTGCATTAGTCTGATAAGATCATCCCATGTCTCGGTTGGTCTGAATCCGCGTTCCCTGATTTCCTTTGCGGTTTTCTGCCACCAAGCTAAGGCATAATCCTTGAATTGAGTAACTGCAATTTGTACCTTCCTTTTCTCAGAATAGTTGTGGCATGCAAATATCAGCTCTATGGAATCTTTCCACTCTATGAACTCAGCTGGATCAGGAGTGCCCCTAAAAACTGGAATGTCGAATTTGATCCCTTTGATCTCTCCTTCATCATCATCATGATGGTTGTTATTGCGCCGACCTCTTTGCGCCCGTGGTCCTCGAGGTACTGCTGCCGCAGGAGGGGGTACCGGTCTACCTCTTCTAGCATTTGCTGGTGGTCCCCTTTGTCTATCAACTTGTCCCTCGAGCTCTTCTTCAGCCTCGGCAATGTCATCATTGGGATCATTCTCACTATGCTCACTATCAGGAGTGTTGTGTGGAACACCGGGAGTTTGTGGCTCCACATCACCTATCAGTCTTCTTTGAACCATCCTAAGGGTGTGTGTTTCAACTGCCTGTCCGTGCACCCTTAGTTGGTCTGTAACTTCTTGGTGGATGCCTTCAATCTGACTATCAACTATGTTATTTATATCCTCGATCTTCTTATCAATGTTTCTGAATTCAGACTTGAAATTCATATCCATGGTCTCCATTTTCTGACTCAGAGATTGGAGGATATTGATAACATCGGAATTAGAAGATCCTGCCATGATTAACAAAGTATACAAACTACAAGTATATATATAAAAGGGTTAGTGAAAATAAAATAAGAAGTATCACTCGGGAAAACACTCGAGTCTCACCACCAAATATTCAGCCTTGGATTTGTCCACAACCGGTCCAATGCCTCCGCAATTGATTCCAATCAAACCTTGACAGTGAGGATTGAAGATAGAATTTGCGAGCGCACAATGCAAGAACCGATTTGCAATTGTTCGACTCGATCAAAGAAACGCACGGAATGTATGTAAAATGCAATGCAAGGATTATGTTCAAAATATTAATCAGTTATTGATCCAAATATTCCAAATCCTCACAAATTGAAAAGTGAACTCACCAAAATATGAAAAGTGTAATCTCACACCGCTCGACTCCCGTGCACTCAATCCCAAGTTGGAAAAATAAAATACACCAAGGAAAATGCTACAAGTGTAATACCACAAGAGAGAAATGAATAGGGCGTGAGAAAGGCTTCTTCTCTTTTTTTTTTCTTCTTTTTTTTTTCTTTTTTTTTATCTGTGGCTTTCAACAGTTAGGTTTCACGATTTTATGAGAGGAATTCCTATATCTTTATCTCAGATGGAACTTCAACTCTATGTTCATGAAATTAATCAGAGGAACAATCGTGCCAACTATCTATCCACTTTATTTTTATTTTGTAAGCCTTGATGAGAATACCCTATGTGCTTTAGAAAATATGTGGCTGATGTGGATGTACTAACTATAAGTAAAAGTACACAACTTTTGACTAGGTAAGAGTGTTCACACATTAGTCACTTGAAGCACACAAGTCACTCAAATTTACCACACATATGGCGTGTACAAAGGAAAATTGAGGAGCTAGCTTGCCTACTTTCTTTGACTAGGTTCAAACTTGGCTCTTGGGATGGTGAACAACTAACTTGGCTCTTGGGATGGTGAACAACTAACTTGGCTCTTGGGAAAATTGAGAAGCTAGCACACAATTAACTTGACTCTTGGATTAATGAACAACTAGCCCACAATTCTATCTCAAATTCCCAAAAGGTGGCGGCTCCAAGAGTAGATAAGGGAATTTTATCTCAAAAGTAATGATTATGTTCCTACCCTTATCCCTTAACACTTCACAACTTCAACTTTATGGATCAAAAAGATTCAGCCAAGAACAAGTTGAAGATTATGAAGAACACACCAAGAACACTCAGAAACCTCAAAATCACTCTTTTGGAATTTTTAGATGCAATATACTAATTAACCTCAAGAACAAGTGTCCATATGCAAAACATAAACACACAAGAGGACAAAATGTATGAAAACTAAGGACAAACACGAAATTAACAAGATCAAAGACCAAAAGTGGTAGAATTTTCGGATTTTTGCTAAGAACACACAAGAACATCAAAGATTCATAACTATTACATACGAACTCCAAATCAAGCACATGATATATGAAAATTCATCTACTCGACGAGAGGAATTCAAATATATGATCAGGTTTCAGGAACTCAAAGTATCAAGTTCGTGAAAGCCCAAAACAGTCCGCTGTTCACTTTTTGATTTTGAAAGTTTTTCGATTTTTATGAGTTTTTGAGATTTGATCACAAGAAAGTTCCAACAACAGCTCTGATACCAAAATCAAATAAACTACTGCCATGGATCTTGCCGGAAACATTCTTGTAAAAGATGAAGATAAAGACATGGACATGGAAAAGTAAAGATAGGGAAGCAAACCAACAACAAGAGCAAACGATGGAGAGCAAACAAACCCCTACGTCTTGTCCTCAACTCCTCACAAGATCAAGGTGATGGTTGAAACAATCTTGGAGTGCTTCGGGTTCCAAGTTGTGGAGGTTGCCCAAGTTGAGCAATGATGTGAGATTATGAGTAAGCTCACAGGTGACCTTTTGAGAGAGAACTTGCAAAGTGTGCAAGTGTGCAAAGTATTTTCATTCAACAAAAGATCATACAAGGGTGTGAGGGAGGACATATATATAGAAGTCCAAGTGGCCCCACACTATCCTATATTTTAAGCAAGCAAGTGCACTATCCTAACATAAGTAAGCAAGTGCACTTATTAAACTAGAAAACATCAAAAGAACAAGGACCAAACGATAGGTCCGGTTGTGTCACAAAAGAGGGCTCGGGTCAGCTACTGCATGTGGGGTCCATGTGGCTAGATCCCGGGCTTTCTTCCGGATGGTATTGAAGCAACATCTTTGGTCCGGCTTGGCTTCCTACGGCCTTCAGCATCTCTTCCTCAAAGCTCTGCTTCAATAGATCAGCAACTTGACTGGTGAACTTCTTAGCACGATTCCTCGAACAAGGACCAGTGGGAAATGTAAGAGCTACAGTTGTGGCTTCCATGCCACCTGCGAGGTCTGAACACCAGGGGCAGGAGAAGAACTGAAAGGAACTTGTTGAGCAGTCCCAGAGTGAATCGGAGGATTGGACTGGGGATCCAAATTAAACAAGCCTTCACCAGTGGCAACAGCAGTGGGCGAAAGAGGGGAACTTGAACAAGGGGGCATTGGAATGGAGGGATATGCGCCGGGGACAGGGACCGAAGGAGGTGTCGGACTTCCAGAACCCGTTTGAGGGTTTTCTGTTGTCGGAATACCCGCTGTTGGATCTGTTCCGGTCGGCGGAGTCTCAACATTCTCCTGTTGTTCATGAGGGGTATGACCTCCCTTGGTTGCAGCATCAGAGTCATCAGCAAAATAGGAATCAACAGCAGCATTGATGTCCTCTTGGGCATCTTCGAAGTGATCCTCTCCGAGAGAGTGCTCAGCAGCAAGTCGAGCACGATAGTCGGTATCGTCCATGGCAAGCGGAATAACATCAAGAAGCTTATCAAGATGAGTGGACGAGCTGGATTTGGACGCCATTTATGTGTATTCAAATTTGGAACTGAGAAGACAGAAATGAGAGGCACGACCGAAAGAGGGATGAAGAGAGATGGTTTCTTGCAAGAAGTTTGCAGAGTAATGATGGGGCAAGGGGAAACCGTCTCAACCGATTTAAACAAAATCCCATGGGCCTGAGCCGAGTAAGAAATAAAACAAGAAGTCCATCGGCCCTAAACAAACAAGCAGATTTAGCGAGAATAATAGAGGCCCAAATTGTGCCTTAATAATTCGAACCGAGATGCATCCAAAGTTTTAGTGAGGATGTCTGCAAGTTGTTCCAACGATGCCAGGTGCTGGATTTCACAAAGACCATCTTCAACCAGATTACTAATGAAGTGGAAACGGATATCGATATGTTTACTTCGATTATGTTGAACTGGATTCCGAGATATGTTTATGGCACTAGTATTGTTGCAGTGAATAAGGAAGTTGTCCAAGGAAATACCATAATCGAGGAGCATTTGACGTATCTAAATCAACTGTGTACAACAGTGAGCAGCAGCTATATATTCGGCTTCGGCTGTAGAAAGTGCAACAACATTCTGTTTTCTAGATTACCAGCTGACTAAGTTGTGGCCGAGGTAAAAACATCCACCAGTGGTTGACTTTCGGTCGTCAGAACAACCAACCCAATCAGAGTCTGTGTACCCAATTAATGCAAGAGAAGATCATTTAGAATACCAGATACCAAGACCTGAAGTGCCTTTGATATAACGAAGAATTCTCTTGACAGCTCGAAGATGGGACTCTTTGGGATCGGATTGATACCTAGCACAAACACCAACACTGAAGGAAATGTCAGGACGGCTAGCAGTTAAGTATAAAAGACTCCCAATAATACTTCCATAAACCTTCTGATTTATGGAGATGCCACCTTCATCCTTAGTGATCTTGTCATGTTGTCCGAGAGGTGTACGAGCAACTTTGTAGTCCTCCATTTTGAATTTCTGAAGCATGTGACCAACATACGTTTCTTGATTTAGAAAAATGCCATCTGGAGTAGCTTGACTTGCAAACCTAAGAAAAATGTAAGCTCACCCATCATACTCATTTCGAATTCAGTCTGCATAGAATGAACAAAGGAGTCTCGAAGGTCATCAGAGGTAGAGCCAAAGACAATATCATCGACATAGATCTGTGCGACCAGCAAATGGTTGTTGGTACATTGTACAAACAACGTCTTATCAATAGTGCCTCGCACATCTCTATCCAAAATATATGTAGACAAGCGTTCATACCAGGCACGAGGGGCCTGCTTTAGTCCATAAAGGGCACGCTTAACTTTGTAAACATGGTTAGGATGATCTGGACATTCAAACCCAGTAGGTTGAGACACATAGATGTCTTCCTTGATGTATCCATTCAAGAATGCAGTTTTAATGTCCATTTGATACAATTTAAAGCCAAGAGAACAAGAAATACCTAGAAGTAACCCGACAGCTTCAATATGAGCGACATGAGCAGAGGTCTCATCCTAGTCCAGACCCTCAATTTGGGTAAACCCTTGGGCAACAAGACGAGCCTTATTGCGAATGATCTTCCCATGCTCATCAGTCTTGTTTCGAAAGACCCATTTTGTTCCAATAACATTCACTCCTGGTGGTTGTTCGATCAACTCCCAAACATCGTTTGGTTTGAATTGGAGGAGTTCATCCTGCATTCCAGCTATCCAAAATTCATCTTGCAAAGCTTCATTAGCATTCTTAGGTTCAATGGATGATACAAAACAACTCATAACATGGAAAAACATATTGGCTAGTTCTGAGAGGTTAAGTTGATGACATCGAGTTTGTCTAGGAGCAGCAAGGTCACCAATGATATCTTCCTGAGAATGATATTTAGTAGCTCGTGGACCACGTTTGGGAACTCTCATCTTGGGAGAAACTGGAGTAGACGGTTGTTCATCAGTTTTGTCAACACCAGGGTCAACCTCTTCAGTATCAGAATCTTCAATAGGATCAGGAGGAGTGGCCACTACAGGAGGTTCAGTTGTGGGCAATTGAGAGATAATTTGAAATGGATCATCTTCATCATTACGAGTAGTGTCAATGCCTGCAGAGGAATTAGCATCATCAAAGATAACATTAACAGTTTCAATAACCTTTGAAGTCCTCTTCAAAGATACACGATATGCCCTTGAGTCCACATAATATCCCAAGAATATAGCTTCATCAGATTTTGAATCAAATTTCCTGATGGAAGTGCGATTCTTTAGAGCATAACAGAGACTTCCAAAAACATGAAGATGAGAGATATTTGGAGTCTTTCCTCTCCAGATTCCATAAGGAGTAGTGTTGGTCTGTGGACGAAGAAATATGCGATTAATGATATAGCATGAGATATTGATAGCTTCAGCCAAAAATCGCTTCCCTAGAGTGCTTGCATGTAGCAAAGAGCGAGCCATCTCCTGCAATGTTCGATTCTTTCTCTCGACCACACCATTCTGCTGTGGTGTGAATTGGTTCTCAAACTCCTTTCCATGATCAATACGAATACGTGCTATCTTCAGATCTTTTTCAACCATAATCTTGATGGACAACTTAGCAAACACCGAATGAGTTTCATCTTTGGACTTTAAGAAATCAATCCACGTATAACGAGAAAAATCATCAACACACACAAAGATATAACATTTACCACCAAGACTTGCAACTTCTGTTGGTCCCATCAAGTCCATGTGAAACAACTCGAGACATCTTGTGTTTTGAATATCTTCCACTACTTTGTGAGATGAGTGAATCTGTTTTCCCTTTCCACAAGCACCACACACTTGCTTGTCCTCGCTCCGTAGTTTGGGCAACCCACGAACAACTTCAGACTTGCTATGTTGAATGAGTGATTTGTAATTCACGTGTCCACATCTTTGGTGCCAAAGGCAGGCGGTGTCAACCTGAGACAAAAATGTTGTATGCATGGCTGGCTTCAAGACAACAATTGTTAGAAGAGCGAACTCTTTTAATAACACAATTATAAGATGTTCAACAACCATGCAGTCTTCTTCAGTAAATCCAACAAAGAATTTTTCATCACACAATTGGCTAATGGAGATAAGATTTGTAGACAGATCAGCAACATAGTAAACTATAGAGAGAAAGGCCATATTGTCATCCTTTGCTTTACCATACCCACAAATCTTACTTCGAGCTCCATTCCCATACAGAACTTCCCCGCAGTGAGCCTCGACATAGTCTTCAAGAAGTTCTCTCTTACCAATCATGTGATGGGAGCACCCACTATCGAAGTACCACCGACCATCATTTGGACCTTTCTGAGCAGAAAGTACAACTAGACACATCTTCTTAACAATCTTGTTTTTGGGAATCCACATCATAGTAAGTTTGACCTGTTTCTGTAGTTCAAGGGATGGCCAGACAACTGGTCGACCACCAAGAATGTCTCTGGATAGCTTCAGGCAAATTTCAGGTGAATGACCTTGAAACCTACAGTAAGTACAGGCATTGCTATTCTTTGGAGATTCTGCTAGAGGATCACTTACAGGTTCTTTGGATGTACTTGCGTCAAGAGTACCTGCACTTACAAAAGTAGTGACAGAATTTTTGTTAGGCTTTGTATTGCGGTTATATCCAATACCTTCTCAATTAGAAGAGGGTTTTCCTTGAGTGATAATCTCATCAAGTTTGGTTTTCCCTTTGACCATGCTTTCAAGCCTTTGAGTTTTAGCAGTTAGGACAACATTTTCTTCCATCAAGGTATCCCTCTCAACAAACATGTCAACCATAGATCCCTTTAGCTCAAGAATTTCAGCATCTTTCTCATCAATAATAATCAGCAGATCTCCTTTCTGATTAAGTAATTTCTTGTTTTCAGCAACAGCACAAGCAAGATCTTCTTTCACACTTTCAAAAGCTGCAGCAAGTTCTTCACTATCAAACTGACTTGCTTCAACTTTCAGACAGAGAGTCAGACATTGTTTGGACAACATCTTCAATTGTAAAGGCTATTACTTCTTCATCTTCACTGTCATCCTCTTCCTCCTTAGAAGTGATGCTTCCTTCATCATCACTCAGAGTAGCCTGAAGAGCTTTGCCAACTCTTCTCTTTGCAGTAGGACACTTAGATGCCTTATGACCAATGCCTTTGCAATCATAACATTTTAGACCCCTAAAATTTTCAGGTAATTCCTGTAACACCCCGGTTTTTGGTCACCCAGATCGGGGTGTCACCGCCACACCTCCCGGCTTACTAAAGAGATGCAAGGCTAGGTATTTCAGTATTTAAAAATATTTAAAACATTTGCAAACAGCCCATACGATATAGTCTCGAAAATAATAATATCATAACGCAGCGGAAATAGATTTAAGTATAATATTGCAGTGGAAATGTAAATACGACCAACATGGTCAAAACACGGGTTAAACAGGCCCGTTTATTCTAGTGTCTAATGCAAAAATTTAAATAATAAAGTTTGCAAAAATATAGTTCCCCCATGCATGAATGTGCTCATGATCATTCCACATACTCTGTAAGGAAAAAGGAGAATAAAATGGTTTGGTCAGCACAACTTGCTGAGTAAGTTAACACATGCATGATCGTAGGGTTTTAAAGCCATTAATTTAATATTTACATAAAAGCATGATAATATTCATAAATAATTTAAATAAAGCCATAATTAATTTAAATAAAGCATTTAATAATTTAAAAGACAACAATTAAATATTTAACTATCCTCATTTACTCCCAAGATTTAGTATTTCAAGAGTTTCACGATTTCATCGCGATGTCAACAAGTTTAGCCGGAAACCGGCGGCCGCAGCCGTATCTGCCATACCCAGTACCACTCCGGAGCCTCGAGAAACCCATAAGGATATTCACGAGAGTGAAGGCCATATATCTCATGCCGTTTTGGCAACATATCTCAAATATTTCGCGCGGGGTCACCATCGTCCATAGAGGCACGAAGTGAATCGTTAGGAGGGCACCCTGCAGAGCACTCATCCCCTAATTTTAAAGATCAAGTTTGTAAAGGGGATTTCCTAATTTCCAGATTTCATATGTTTATTTCAAAGAGTCTTCTACTCGTTTAAACCTTAAAGGCTAGTTTCACTATTTCAACAAGATTTAAAGATTTAACTCGGTCAACCACAGTTTACTCTAAAATTTATTAAAAATCGAGTTTAATTCCAAAAATTCTGAAATTATACCACTGACTCAGAAGCATCAATATGAACAACTTTCGTGTTTTAACTTTTTCAATCCGAGTTACCGAAACAGGTCAAATACATCAATTTTTGTCATAACATTAATCTGTCCGAAGTTCGTATACAGCAGTTCAAGATTATCAAGATCTACCATAGCAAATCAACTCCAAACTTAACGAAATTTTATAGAGACCTTCTTAAGACATTTATCTACAACTTTCATGTTTGGCTAAAGATTTAAATCGGTCTAGAACTAGTGTCAAAAATGTGATCAAGATCGGACCTAAGTTCTGTCAAGAATTTCAAGATCCAATTTCAAGCAGTTCGGTTTCGGGTGGATTTCAGATAACAAAACATCTCTAAAAATTCTGAAAATTTTACAGTAGGTAGATCTAAGCCTTAGGAACATTTTTCGTGTTTTAAGTTTTTCCAGTTGAAGTCGTTTTAAGGTTCAGAAAAATTCGACAAAACTGTTGCGCCGGTAGGAAATATACATCGACAGATTCTTGCAAGATTCGATTAAGCTTTTAGGTTTCGTGTTTTAATTACTCCCAAAACCATGTAAGTATTAACTTACAGATTTATAGATATCTGGGATCGTCTATTTCGAAAGCGTGGCTTCCAGTCCTCCGTCTATCCTCTCCGTTCGCCGGGTTCTACGTTCTAGATCCGATTCGGGGTGTAGAAAGAAAAAGAAGAAGGTTTGGATTCGTTTTCGAATCGTATATGGAACAAGGATCGGATCGAAGCTTCCCACGATGCTGGAGATCTTCAAAATTTCGTCCACGCAGTCCTTACCTTGGTTTCGTGCCTCCGACGACTCCGGAATTAGGGTTTTCGGACGTATAGAGAGTTGTAGGGCTTTGGAAAAATGTTCGGAGCTTTCAAGAGGGCTTATTTATAGGTAAATAAGACCTAGGGATGCCCAAGGTCTGCCCCTAAGAGTCTTGAGCCGAATGGTGTTCAACCGAAGTCGGAAAATCCGGATTCGGGCGAGTAAATCTCGCACGGGTGAATCTGTCAAACGGCGCGGTCGTGGCGCGCTCTTTCCCCTTTGACCGTGCGGCCACCACGCGGCACTCGCCTGGACTTCGGTCCGGGCGGGTCGTGCGATCCGTCGTGCCTTTCCTCCTCTCTTTCGGACTTCTATCCCCCTATGCTCCTGTATTCCGATTTCCGGGGTATCTTCGGGTTCCTATTTCTTCTCTAAATTTTACTCGGGTCTAATTGCATGTTTGGACTCGAATTCTCGAGTTCATTGGTGTCGGGTTTCGGTGTACAATTTATTTACCTTTAATAATTCTTTTTATTTAATTAATTTCCTTTTAATTCCTTTTTAAGTTAAATCTCATTTCCTTATCTTTACTTATTTATTTATTTGCTGGATTTATCTATTTATGATATTTATTTTATTTATTGTTTATTTATTTAATTATTATTTTATTTTATGTTGGAAAATTCTCGGGTATTACAGTCTACCCTCCTTAAGAATCAAATTCGTCCTCGAAGTTGTGTTTCGGCTTTTCTCATGCTAAGGTCTTTTGTTTGTTTTATTATTTTGTGACTGAACTTAGAATTAAACTTCTAAGCTGCCTACGTACCCTGTGAAGGGATCAAGCCATCACGTAGTTCAAAAGTTTAAAAAAATGCACGAAAAATAGGTGGTATGACATCCTCTCCCCCTTAAGATTGCAGTTATGTCCCCATAACTGTGTCGGTGTCGGTTTGGAATAGTGTCGGGTATCGTTCTCTCATGTCGGATTCTACCTCCCAAGTTGCCGTCTCACTTTCGTTGTTCGACCAAAGAACCTTGATCATTTTGACGGTTTTGTTCCTCGTTACTCGCTCCTTAGTGTCTAGAATTCGCACTGGGACTTCTTCATAAGTCAAATCCTCATCGAGTTCAATTATCTCCGGTTGAAGTACATGTGTCGGGTCCGGCACATACTTCTTTAGTTATGAGACATGGAAGACATTATGAACTCGATCTAATTGTGGCGGTAAAGCCAGTCGGTAGGCCAAATTTCCAACTCGTTCTAGAATCTCGTAAGGTCCTATGTATCGAGGACTCAACTTTCCTCGTTTGCCAAAGCGCATAACCCCCTTCATGGGTGATATCTTTAGCATGAACCTATCTCCCACTTGAAATTCTAGGTCTCGTCGTCTCACGTCAGCGTAACTCTTCTGACGGTCTTGAGCGGCTTGCATTTTTCCTTGAATCACTTTGATTTGTTGAGCCATGTCTTCGATAAGTTGTGGTCCCACTACCACCGACTTATCGTTTTCTTCCCAGCTCAACGGGCTTCGGCACCTTCGTCCATACAACGCCACGAATGGTGCCATGCCAATGCTAGCATGGTAGCTATTATTATAAGAGAATTCGATTAAGGGTAAATGGGATTCCTAATTTCCCTTAAATTCCAACACGCATGCTCTCAGCACGTCTTCTAGTGTTTGGATTGTTCTCTCGGTTTGACCATCCGTCATTGGGTGGAATGCGGTGCTCATTTTGATTTGAGTACGAGGGCTTTTTGTAACTCCGTCCAAAAGTGAGAGACAAATCTACTGTCTGTCAGAAATGATGTCATGTGGTACTCCATGTCGTCGTTGTAATACCCGAGAATTTTCCAACATAAAATAAAACAATAATTAAATAAATAAATAATAAATAAAATAAATACCATAAATAAATAAATGAATCCAGCAAATAAAGAAATAAATAAAGATAAGGAAATGAGGAAATGAGATTTTTACTTAAAAAGGAATTAAAGGAATTTAATTAAATAAAAGGATGGATTAAAGGTAAATAAATTATACACCGAAACTCGACACTAATGAACTCGAGGATTCGAGTCCAAACATCCAATTAGACCCGAGAATAAATTTAGAGAGAAAGTAGAAACCCGAAGATACCCCGGAAATCGGAATTCGGGAGCATAGAGGGATAGAAACCCGAAAGAGAGGCGGAAAGGCACGACGGATCGCACGACCCGCCCGGACCGAATTCCAAGCGAAGTCGGCGCGGTGGCCGCGCGGTGAAGTGGCTTTAGCGCGCCACGACCGCGCCACTTCACAGATTCGGTTGTTGCGTAAATCTCTCGCCCGACCGCGGATTTTTCGACTTTCGGTTGAACATCTCTCGACCCAAGACCCTTGGGGTCAGATTTTGGACGCCCTAGGTCTTAGATATCTATAAATAAGACATTCTAGGAGCTCCGAATACTTTCACGAAACCCTACAACTCTCTACACATTCGAAACCCTAAATCCGGAGTCGTCGAAGGCACGAAACCAAGACGAACGCTGTTGGACGAATTTCTCTACAGATCTTCATAGTCGTGGTAAGTCTCGATCCAATCTTTAGTCAATAAACGATTCGAAAACGAATCATAATCATCTCCTTTTTCTTTCTACGCCCCGTATTGGATCTAGATCGTAGAACCCGACGAACGGAGAGGAGAAACGGTGGACGGGAAGCCACGCCTCCGAATTAGACATCCCCGACGTTCATAGACACTGTAAGTTAACTCTTACATGGTTTTGGGATGAATTAAAACATTCAAAACTAAAAGATTAACATGAAACCGAAATTCTGTCAACTATTACTTTCTACCGGCGCAACAGATTTGTTGAATTTTTCCGACCCTTAAAACGAACTCAAACGGAAAAACTTAAAACACGAAAAACGTTCCTAAGACTTAGATCTAGCCACTGTAAATTTTTGAGAATTTTTGGAATTGATTTGATATATGAAAACCCATTGAAACCGAGCTGTTTAAATCTAGATCTTGAAATCTTGGACAGAACTTAGGAATGATCTTGATCACATTTTTGACATAGGATCTAGGCTGTTTTAGATCTTTGGCCGAACATGAAAGTTGTAGATAAATGTCGTAAGATGATCCCTGTCAAATTTCATTAAATTTGGAGTTGAATTGCTATGGTAGAATTCGAAATCTTTAAACTGTGATGCATTAAACTCGGACAGATTTGTTCTTATGCGAAAATTGGCGATTTTGACCTACTTAGATATCTCGGATTGAAAAAGTTAAAACACGAAAGTTGTAGATCTTGATGTTTCCGAGTCAGATATGAAATTTTGGAATTTTTGGAATTAAATCTGATTTTAGACGAATTTTGGAGTAAACTGTGAGTTACCGAAACGAAATCTTGAAATCTTGTTGAAACATGGAATTAACCTTTAGGGTTGAAATAAGTTGAGATATAACCGAGTCAAATCTTGGAATGTTGTTGAAACCTTTGAAATAAAATACACATGAAATATAATGCTTGCCGAAAGGCAATTGAAATATCCTGCTTGCCGAAAGGCAATTGAAATATCCTGCTTGCCGAAAGGCAATTGAAATATCCTGATTGCCGAAAGGCAATTGAAATATCTTGCTTGCCGAAAGGCAATTGAAATATCTTGCTTGCCGAAAGGCAATTGAAATATACTGCTTGCCGGGAGGCAATTGAAATATAAAGCTTGCCGAGTGGCAATTGAAACATAAACTTGAAACATGAGACATGAGATATGAAACTAGGAGACTCGAAAATTATTCCTTTTTGGATTATGCTTTTAAATTATGTCCTATAATTATATTGCTTTGCAAATTATATTTATGATCTTATGAAATCTCTATCCTTTAAATTATGCCATTTAATTATTGTTAGCGAAATAAATTAAATTATGTGGTGTTGTGCACATGGTTTCTTTAAATATTAAATAATGGCTTTGAAACCCCATAGTTATGTATGTGTTAACTTACTCAGCACGTAGTGCTGACCAAAACCATATTTTCTTTTTCTTTTTCTTCCAGAGTTGAGAATTAAGCATCGTCATATGCATACACGGGAAGCTTGGGATGATATATTAGTTTGAATTTTTGTATTAGACTAGATCTTGCATGAACGGGCCTATTTAACCCGTGATTAGGCCATGTTGGCCCTATATTTAAATTCCGCTGCGATACATATATGTAAATATTATTTTCCGCTGCAACTTTGATGTATTATTTTTAAATTATATGTGAATGGGCTGTTTGAATATTTTAAATTCTGAAAAACCATAGCCTTGCATCTCTTTAGTAAGCTCGAAGAAACCGTGTCTTGCTAGGGAGGTGTGGCGGTGACATCCCGACCTGGGTGACCAAAAACCGGGGTGTTACAAAGTGGTATCAGAGCCCAGAATATTTTAAAGCTATTTATTTTAAAGAAAATATCTGATACCAAAGTGGTATCAGAGCCCGGATATTTTTAAGCTAGTATTTTTAAACTATTATTTTTAAACCATTATTACTTTTAAACTATTATTAATATTTTGACTATTATTTTAAATTTTAAAGTATTATTTCCATGGAGAAATTTTTATTTTAAAACCTATGGAAAAAAAAATATATATATATATATAGTGCATGAATTATTTTTGGGGAAATCATCATTTGCATGTGCATATTGCATTGCCTAAACTTAGAGAACTTAGAATCTTTGCGAATTCTAACTTAGAATCTTTGCGAATTGAACTTAGAATCTTGGCGAAATTAACTTAGATCTCTTATTACACCTATATAATCTTGAGGCATGACATCGAACTAGAAACAATAACTAGAGACTGATCTTGCCTTAGTTCTAGATCTCATTGATCTATGCGTTCGCCTAAACATAACAATCCTCGACCTTAGCTATTCCTACCCTAGTACAAATTAGAAAACTTCTTCATGTGGAACAATAAAAATCAAGTCTTTATTAAAACATTCTCTATTCCAAAAATCTTGTTTGGATTTCCAAACAACAAATCCGAGAATTTGAAATTTGAAATTTACGAAACGTCTCGTTCGAGCGATCTATCTAAACTCTACACGTTATAACAGAAAATGGCGCCTAGGAGGAAACCAAGGAAGGTGAGTCCAAACGGCACTGACGCTAACCTTTCCAACACTCCCAACAACAGTGAAAGTCCTCAGAACCTAGGAGAGCAAGTGCCTCAAGCGCCCAATAATATGGAAGCACGTTTAAAAACAATAGAGGGATTCCTAGTAGCATTAGGAAATGCGGAGGTGCATAGGACACCTGTAGCAGTAACTCCGCCCGTAGCTCAAACCAACTATCTAGCGTTGGTGAATCCCTATCAACCACCACGTTATGATGGCCAGGAGGATCCCGCCAAACTAGAGGGGTGGATCCGTACATTTGATAAGCTCTTGGATGCTATCAAATGTCCTGATGAGGCAAAGACACGAGTAGCAACCTACTACTTAGGAGGCGAAGCCGATGAGTGGTGGCAAGACCTCCAGAGGAATTTAGAGGGAGCTGAAGAAACTTATTCGTGGACTAAACTTAAGGAGGATCTAAGGGACCGATTCTACCCCATGAGCACCAAGGCGGCAATGTACGAAGAGTTTTTATCACTGAAGCAAGAGGGACGGACGGTGCAGGAGTATTACGCCCGGTTTAAGGAGTTGGTACGATTTGCTACGAGGATAGTGCCAACCGACACTGACAAGGCTCAGAAATTCGAGATGGGTCTGAACCTTAGTATCCGGGAGATACTTGCAGTCGGACAATTCACGAACCTGCAGACGGTTTATGATCGTGCGGTAGCGGTTGCACGAGTCCAAGGACTGAAACGGAAACCGATAGATGAGGCTAACCAAGGACCACAAGGAGATTACAAGGTGGATAAGGACCATTTCGATGGAAACTCGAAAGGACAACATCAAAATGACAATGGGGAGAAAAAGGGGATAGTTTTCAACCATTGTGACTATGCATCACCATGTCCAAAGTGTGGTAAACCGCATTATGCGAGAGGATGCCCTCAGCCCGGAGCATGCCTTCGATGTGGTCGACATGGTCATCAGCTGCGTGATTGCCGGACACGGAAAGAGAATATCGACAAGAGAGAGGATGTGACTACTCGACTTAAGCAACCACGAAACCCAGACGGTCAAGGTGGCAACAACCAACGGCACCAGTACCATCAGAATAAAGACCAAAACCCGAAACCTCTCGAGAGTACTGAATAGGCAGTTATGGGGACATAACTGGAGTCCTAAGGGGGAGAGGATGTCATACCCCCTAATCTTTCGTGCATTTTTGTAAACTTTTGAACTACATTATGGCTTGATCCCTTTACCGGGTACGTAGGCAGCTTAGAAGTTTTAATTCTAAGTTCAGTCACAACATAATAAAACAAACACAAGACTTTAGCACGAGACGAGAAAAGCCGAAACACAACTTCGAGGACGAAGTTGATTCTTAAGGAGGGTAGACTGTAATACCCGAGAATTTTCCAACATAAAATAAAACAATAATTAAATAAATAAATAATAAATAAAATAAATACCAAAAATAAATAAATGAATCCAGCAAATAAAGAAATAAATAAAGATAAGGAAATGAGGAAATGAGATTTTTACTTAAAAAGGAATTAAAGGAATTTAATTAAATAAAAGGATGGATTAAAGATAAATAAATTATACACCGAAACTCGACACTAATGAACTCGAGGATTCGAGTCCAAACATCCAATTAGACCCGAGAATAAATTTAGAGAGAAAGTAGAAACCCGAAGATACCCCGGAAATCGGAATTCGGGAGCATAGAGGGATAGAAACCCGAAAGAGAGGCGGAAAGGCACGACGGATCGCACGACCCGCCCGGACCGAAGTTCCGGCGAAGTCGGCGCGGTGGCCGCGCGGTGAAGTGGCTTTAGCGCGCCACGACCGCGCCACTTCACAGATTCGGTTGTTGCGTGAATCTCTCGCCCGACCGCGGATTTTTCGACTTTCGGTTGAACATCTCTCGACCCAAGACCCTTGGGGTCAGATTTTGGACGCCCTAGGTCTTAGATATCTATAAATAAGACATTCTAGGAGCTCCGAATACTTTCACGAAACCCTACAACTCTCTACACATTCGAAACCCTAAATCCGGAGTCGTCGAAGGCACGAAACCAAGACGAACGCTGTTGGACGAATTTCTTTACAGATCTCCATAGTCGTGGTAAGTCTCGATCCAATCTTTAGTCAATAAACGATTCGAAAACGAATCCTAATCATCTCCTTTTTCTTTCTACGCCCCGTATTGGATCTAGATCGTAGAACCCGACGAACGGAGAGGAGAAACGGTGGACGGGAAGTCACGCCTCCGAATTAGACATCCCCGACGTTCATAGACACTGTAAGTTAACTCTTACATGGTTTTGGGATGAATTAAAACATTCAAAACTAAAAGATTAACATGAAACCGAAATTCTGTCAACTATTACTTTCTACCGGCGCAACAGATTTGTTGAATTTTTCCGACCCTTAAAACGAACTCAAACGGAAAAACTTAAAACACGAAAAACGTTCGTAAGACTTAGATCTAGCTACTGTAAATGTTTGAGAATTTTTGGAATTGATTTGTTATGTGAAAACCCATTGAAACCGAGCTGTTTAAATCTAGATCTTGAAATCTTGGACAGAACTTAGGAATGATCTTGATCACATTTTTGACATAGGATCTAGGCTGTTTTAGATCTTTGGCCGAACATGAAAGTTGTAGATAAATGTCTTAAGATGATCCCTGTCAAATTTCATTAAATTTGGAGTTGAATTGCTATGGTAGAATTCGAAATCTTTAAACTGTGATGCATTAAACTCGGACAGATTTGTTCTTATGCAAAAATTGGCGATTTTGACCTACTTAGGTATCTCGGATTGAAAAAGTTAAAACACGAAAGTTGTAGATCTTTATGTTTCCGAGTCAGATATGAAATTTTGAAATTTTTGGAATTAAATCTGATTTTAGACGAATTTTGGAGTAAACTGTGAGTTACCGAAATGAAATCTTGAAATCTTGTTGAAACATGGAATTAACCTTTAGGGTTGAAATAAGTTGAGATATAACCGAGTCAAATCTTGGAATGTTGTTGAAACCTTTGAAATAAAATACACATGAAATATAATGCTTGCCGAAAGGCAATTGAAATATCCTGCTTGCCGAAAGGCAATTGAAATATCCTGCTTGCCGAAAGGCAATTGAAATATCCTGCTTGCCGAAAGGCAATTGAAATATCTTGCTTGCCGAAAGGCAATTGAAATATCTTGCTTGCCGAAAGGCAATTGAAATATACTACTTGCCGGGAGGCAATTGAAATATAAAGCTTGCCGAGTGGCAATTGAAACATAAACTTGAAACATGAGACATGAGATATGAAACTAGGAGACTCGAAAATTATTCCTTTTTGGATTATGCTTTTAAATTATGTCCTATAATTATATTGCTTTGCAAATTATATTTATGATCTTATGAAATCTCTATCCTTTAAATTATGCCATTTAATTATTGTTAGCGAAATAAATTAAATTATGTGGTGTTGTGCACATGGTTTCTTTAAATATTAAATAATGGCTTTGAAACCCCATAGTTATGTATGTGTTAACTTACTCAGCACGTAGTGCTGACCAAAACCATATTTTCTTTTTCTTTTTCTTCCAGAGTTGAGAATTATGCATCGTCATATGCATACACGGGAAGCTTGGGATGATATATTAGTTTGAATTTTTGTATTAGACTAGATCTTGCATGAACGGGCCTATTTAACCCGTGATTAGGCCATGTTGGCCCTATATTTAAATTCCGCTGCGATACATATATGTAAATATTATTTTCCGCTGCAACTTTGATGTATTATTTTTAAATTATATGTGAATGGGCTGTTTGAATATTTTAAATTCTGAAAAACCATAGCCTTGCATCTCTTTAGTAAGCTCGGAGAAACCGTGTCTTGCTAGGGAGGTGTGGCGGTGACATCCCGACCTGGGTGACCAAAAACCGGGGTGTTACAGTCGTACCACATTATCAACGTAGGCTCGGGCCAATTGGTCCATAGTCCACGTGTCCTTCATCGGGATAAATATGGCTGTCTTCGTTAGCCTATCCACAATCACCCAAATCATATTCATGCCTTTAGGTGATCGGGGTAATCCCGAGACAAAATCCATTGAGATGCTATCCCACTTCCAACTTGGAATCTCTAGTGGTTGCATCAACCCTAAGGGTTTATGTCGCACTGCCTTAACCTTTTGGCAGGTGAGACATTTCGCCACGAAGTCTGCCACTTCCTTCTTCATTCCCAGCCACCAATAGATCTTCTTTAGATCTTTGCAAAGCTTGTCGCCTCCGGGATGTACTGAATATGGCGTGTTGTGCCCTCCTCCATCAATCTTCGCTTCAACTCGGCACATTTAAGTGGCACGCACCATCTCCCTTTGAAACGAATGCTTCCATCCTCGTGGGCAGCAAATCCTATTGCCTTTCCTTCGGCAATATACCCCTTTATCTTCTCGAGTTTCGCGTCGCCCGGCTGGGCGAGCTTAATCTCGTCCAATATTGGAGTGTCTACGACCATGGCGTTGATCGTTTCACCCACTATGCCAGGATGCACAAGTTCTAACTCCAATCTTACTAAATCCATGTACAATGCCGGCGGAATTACCAACGAGTTTGCCACGTGTTGGGTTTTCCGACTTAGGGCATCGGCTACCACATTCGCCTTCCCCTCGTGGTAGGCTATCTCTAAATCGTAGTCCTTAATAAGTTCCAACCACCTTCGCTGTCTCAAATTCAACTCCTTCTGAGTGAATATATATTTCAAGCTCTTGTGGTCGGTGAACATTCGACACTTCCGCCCATAAAGATAATGTCTCCATATCTTTAGAGCGAAAACGACCGCTGCCAACTCCAGGTCGTGTGTCGGATAATTTTCCTTGTGAGGTTTTAGTTGGCGTGATGCATACGCTACGACCCTCGAGTCTTGCATCAAGACACAACCTAAACCTTCCTTCGAAGCATCACTATAAAGTTCGAAGTCACCATTCTCTGATGGTAATGTCAATACGGGTGTGGTTGTGAGTGGTTTCTTCAGTTCTTGAAACGCTGTCTCACAAGCCTCTGTCCACACGTATTTTACTCCCTTTTTCAGTAGCTGGCTCAAAGGTCGTGCGATTTTCGAAAAATCCTTCACGAACCGTCTATAATACCCGGTTAATCCAAAGAAACTCCTTATCTCAGTTTGGCTCTTGGGAGTTGCCCATTCAGTTACGGCAGAAACTTTTGCCGGATCCACTGAAACTCCATCAGCGGATACTATATGTCTTAGAAATGCTACCTCCTTCAACCAAAAGTCGCATTTGGACAATTTGCCGTATAGCTGATTCTTTCGCAAGGTCCCTAACACTTGGTGCAAGTGCTGGGCATGCTCCTCCTCGTTTTTCGAGTATATCAGGATGTCATCAAAGAACACCACTACACACTGATCTAACAGCTCTCGAAATACATTGTTCATGTGGTTCATGAACATTGTCGGAGCATTTGTTAACCCAAAGGATAACACTGTGAACTCGTAGTGACCATATCGAGTTCGAAATGCCGTCTTCGGAATGTCCTTCTCGGCAATTCTCAACTGGTGATACCCAGATCGTAAGTCGATCTTCGAGAATACTGAAGCTCCCTTCAGTTGATCAAATAGATCCTCTATTCTCGGCAAAGCGTATTTATTCTTGATAGTCACTTGGTTTAACCCTCGATAGTCTATACAAAGACGTAATCCTCCGTCTTTCTTCTTAACAAATAAAACCGGTGCTCCCCAGGGGGAAGTACTCGGCCTTATATACCCTTTTCCTAACAGCTCCTCGAGTTGGTCTTTTAACTCCTTCATTTCCAGTGGTGCCATCCGGTACGGAGCTTTTGAGACAGGCTCTGTGCCCGGAATGAGATCTATCGTGAATTCAAGATCTCTCTCAGGTGGCATTCCCGGGATGTCTTCAGGAAACACATCCGGGGTATTCTCTTACCACTGGTATGCTATCAACCTTGTTCACTTCCACCTCAAGGTTGTGCACGTAGCACGCATATAGCTCATACCCCTTACGCATCAAGTTAGTTTGAGTGCACTAACGATTTTGTTACTCTTCTTAGGGGGCTGAGAGTAGAAGATAACTCTCTTTCCCCTACTTTTTGACAAGGTGATCTTTTGTTTTTGGCATTCGATCACCGCTTTATATTGGGATAACCAATCCATCCCCAGTATGATGTCAAAGTCTCTTAAGTTAAATTCTACTAAGTTCGCGAAGAATTCTACGTTCTTTATCACTATAGGAATTCCGTTATATCATTTAGAGCAAGATACTACTTCTCCAGAAGGCAATTGAATTCCTAAGCTAATTCTCTCGCACTTAGGTGGATCTAACTCAGGCACTATCCTTGATGCTATGATTGAGCAACTAGCTCCAGAATCAAAGAGAACCCTAAGGGGTGTATTCAAAACGTGAAATGTACCTGCCTTCACTTCTCCTTGTGCAGGCACGTCCGCTTGGTTAACCACATTGAGCCTCCCCACAGGGCGTCCTTGGTTGCCCTGCTGATTCGCATTCTGCTGCTGATTTTGCTGTTGGTTTTGATTCTGCGGTGGCGGAGGTCGTTGGTTCGGGTTCTGATTCGGCAGCCTAAATTGGTTTTTAGGGGGTCTATACCCTTGGTTATTTCCGTTCCGCCCATTTTGGTTCGGAGGCTGTTCCTGCCCCGTGACTAGGTCTTCCCTTTTCGTTATGTTTTCAAGCCTAGTTCGGCACTCCCGACATATGTGACCCATTCGACCACATCGGAAACAGGCGCCCTGTTGAGGGCATCCCCTCGCCAGATGGGGTCGTCCACATCTTGGGCAAGGTGGTACCGGATCTTCTTGGTTGAACCTCCTCCCATTGTTGTTTTGTTGTGGCCTATTCGACCCTCTCCGCTGTTCCTTCCTTCCTGTGTTGTTCTCGCTTCTCGAGTCCCGGTTTCTCTTGTCTTAGGGACCCCTGCTGGACTCCCCACTCACCCTTCTCTTCAGTTTCTGCACACGCGCTACTGCCACAGCGCGGTCATACACAGCTTGCAAATCGGGGTAGTGTACCCCCGCGATCACCTCGCGAACGGACAGGTTCAGTCCCATCTCGAACTTCTGTGCTTTCTCCGCATCCGTGGGTACGAGTCTTGGTGCGAACCTCACCAACTCCTTGAATCGAGTGTAATACTCTTGTACGGTTTGGCCTCCTTGCTTCAGTGACAGAAATTCTTCGTACATGGCAGCTTTAGTACTCAAGGGATAGAATCGATCCCTGAGTAGTTCCATCATTTCCGTCAAAGAGTAGGGCTCGTCATTTTCAGTCAGCTTGGCTTGAGTTGCCTGCCACCAGTCGTCCGCTTCACCTCCCTAGTAGTACAAAGCAACATGCACCCTCTCTCCTTCCGGACATTTGACTGCTCCCAGCAGCTTGTCAAAGGTTCGGATCCATTCTTCTAGTTTGGCTGGATCCTCCTCACCAGCATAGTGGGGCGGCTGGTAGGGATTCACCATTCCCAGATAGTTAGGGCGAGCCTGAGGCGGAGGTACCGCCGCAGCTTGGCCTTGGTTGACTTGCGCGTTCCCTAGCGCAATCAAAACCTCTTCTATCGTCCGAAGACGATCACCCACATTGTTCGGTGCGGGGGCATCCTGCGCACCTTGGGGTTGTTCCTCTACAGGTTGGGCCGGTTCCGTGATATTAGGAGGTGTTTCAGTGGTGGTTTGGGGAGCGGGTTGAGTTCCTCCTCTTCCTCTTCCTCTGGGTGCCATTCATGTACAAATAGGGTGGATTAGGACTTGTGAATCTAACATATAGTCTAAGCAATTTCTATAAATGTATATGTGTTTTGTAATTTAGCACGTGGTGCTCGATCGAACTAAGAAGCGCCGTACGCTTCTGGGTTTTATTTTAATTTGTTTTATTTTATTTCGATTTTTTTTTCGATTTATTATAAATAAATCGGGCATTTTATTTCCTCAAAAGAAATTTTAGTACAAATGTAGAAATATTTTCCTAGCAAAGTAGTATCTACTATAAGTAGAATTCCTAGCGTCTCAAGACGTCCTCCGGTGGGGTAGCGGGATCCTCTTCCGGGTCTTCCTCCTCCGAACTTGGCGGCAGTAGATCGTCAAAGATGGTGTTCAAGTCTTGTCCATGAGCATCGATGTGTTCTTTCAGTATTAGGTTTTGTGTAGTGAGGGTTTGGACTTGGCGTTCGAGTTGGTTTATGCGGTGGTGATCCGCCTCTCTCAAGTTGCCCATGTGGTGCAAATTGGCCTCCAATTGAGCCATACGATATTTCATTTGTTCTATGGTTTGTTGGGAATCAAGATGAACGTTCATCATTTTGATCATCAACTGCATCATATCTTGACTAGCCATCTAGCGCAAGCAAAAGATCTAAGTTAATATTCGCCAAGATTCTAGGTTAAACTTCACCAAGATTCTAAATTAAAATTCGCCAAGATTCTAAGTTGAAATTCGCCAAGATTCTAAGTTCTCAACATAACAGAGATGCAATATGCAAATGCAAATGATGATCCCCCCAAAAATAATTTAATGCACTATATATATATATTTTTTTCGATGGGTTTTAAAAAAAATAAGAATTTTCCATGGAAATAATACTTTAAAATTTAAAATAGTAGTCAAAATATTAATAGTAGTTTAAAAATAATAATGGTTTAAAAATAATAGTTTAAAAATAGCCGGGCTCTGATACCAACTTGTAACACCCCGGTTTTTGGTCACCCAGGTCGGGGTGTCACCGCCACACCTCCCTAGTAAGACACGGTTTCTCCGGCTTACTAAAGAGATGCAAGGCTAGGTATTTCAGTATTTAAAACTATTTAAAACATTTGCAAACAGCCCATACGATATAGTCTCGAAAATAATAATATCATAACGCAGCGGAAATAGTATTTAAGTATAATATTGCAGCGGAAATGTAAATACGACCAACATGGTCAAAACACGGGTTAAACAGGCCCGTTTATTCTAATGTCTAATGCAAAAATTTAAATAATAAAGTTTGCAAAAATATAGTTCCCCCATGCATGAATGTGCTCATGATCATTCCACATACTCTGTAAGGAAAAAGGAGAATAAAATGGTTTGGTCAGCACAACTTGCTGAGTAAGTTAACACATGCATGATCGTAGGGTTTAAAAGCCATTAATTTAATATTTACATAAAAGCATGATAATATTCATAAATAATTTAAATAAAGCCATAATTAATTGTAATACCTGAGATTTTTAGCGGCGTCCAAAGGAATAAAATTATTTTTAATCCGATCAAGGTCGAAATATCTTCGAGAAGAAGAAAATAATTTATCGCAATAAATTATTGCTCAGAAATGAAAACGCCGATAGATTTTAAAAAAATTCAAAATGGAATAAAAAGAGGGAAAGGAAGCCGAAAACATTCCATGAATCGAGTCAAAAGAAATGGAATTAAATTCAAGAAAGAAAAGAATTTTAATTCCAAGAACTTGTGAAGTCGGAAATAATTTAACTAGATAAATTATTACACGGGAGTCAAAAGACGACGAATTAGAAGCCAACGGACTTAAGATTTCAAACACGAAATCAATTTAAGTCGAAAAAGATTTAAGATAGGAATCATAATCCGAGAACGACCCGAAAAATTGAGCCCGAAAATGTAGAAGAATAGAAGTCCGAAAGAGAGGAGAAAATGCCCGACGGATCGCATGACCCGGCCCAGGCCGCAGCCCAGGCCGGAGCCGCGCGGTCTGGAGCCAAACCGCGCCGACACCGCGGGGTGAGACAGGACAGCCTGCCTTGTCGCGTTTTGGCGACTTTCTTGCCATAATTTCGGGTCCCAACGTGGGGATCTTGATTTAATTCGGGGGGAGCAGATTTTGGTTGATATTATATGATCATAACACCCCATTATCAGCCATCCACACCCTTGTTTCATCCCAAACTCTCCCAAAAACAGAAAAACACAAGTTCTTACCTTCCGGCGACTTTCCAACGATTTTCCGGCAACCAAATCCGACCGAGGAAGGGTGTAGATCAAGGATTGCAGGCTTTGGGTTGTTGGTAAGATGTAAATCAGGTATTGTTATTGTTTTAAGATCATAACCATCATTCTAACTTGCGGATCTTTACTTGCAAATACGTTCCTTGCCAAAGGAGAAGAAGAACGTGTTGCGTAGATCCGTCCGTGGCGATTTTGGACGAATCCATCGACCCTAGGACGTTCAAGAACTCACTTAATGTAAGTCAATACCTTCCATATCAATATGGATGGTTTAAGGGCATCCGAAACATTGGATCTAAAACGAAACGTAAAAATCGAACTTAAAAACCCCAATCTACGTGTTTTCTGAAATCCGACCAAAACTCTTACTTCGAGTGTTCAAACCGAAAAACTCAAAACTAAGATTTTGATCCTAAGATCTTAAGCTATACTGTGTAAACATTTCAGAGATTTTCATCGAGTTTTGATACCCCAAATCATGTCGGACATATTCTGCGTTTTTAAGGAATTTTCAAAAACTGACAGTTCACTTAACCGAACTTGATGAGCATATTTCTACCATTTCTAGTCCGAACTAATCTTTGTGATCTAAACAAAAGTTGTAGGTAATCATGTCTAGTATGTGTCCATAAAATTTCAGAATTTTTTAAGTCCATTTGATGAGTCGAAAAATCAGATTTTGAAACTGTGACGAACCTGAATCCTGACAGCTTGTTGTTTGTGTAGAAAACTGGATTTTTGACATGCTTCCATTCTTATTTCCGAAAAACTCGAAGCATGAAAGTTGTTTGTTGGGATGTTTTTGAGATACTGTGAAAATTTCAGATCAATCGCCTTTGTATTGAATTTTTAAACTGAAAAGGCGCAAACTGTGACATCAAACGGTTTTAACTTGTGAGATCTTGAAATTTCTAAACAAACGATCGAAATCTTGTTATATCTTTGAAAATCCCGTTACACTAAAGTTGAAACGATATCGGTTACATTGATCAAAAAAAATTAGGGGGTGAGTGCTCTGCAGGGTGCCCTCCAAACTATTCACTTCGTGCCTTTATGGACGATGGTGATCCCGCGCGAAATATGAGAACTATTGCCAAAATGGCATCTTATTTTGGGCCTACCCTCTCGGGTGTATCCGTATGGGTTACCCAAGGCTCGACGGAGTGGTACTGGGTATGGCGGATAGGCTGCGGCCGCCGGGCTACCGGCTAAATGAAAAATGACGGAATTGGCTGAGGCCGCCGGATCACCGGCTAAATGACACTTACGAAATTGGCTGCGTGTAACACCCCGGATTTGATAACCCAGGCCGGGATGTCACCGCCACACCTTCCTAACAAGACACGATTTCTCCGAGCTTGCTAAAGAGATGCAAGCCTATGGTTTTTCAGAATTTAAATCATTCAAACAGCCCATTGTAATATAATTTAAAAATTATAATATCAAAGTTGCAGCGGAATGTAATATTTACATATATATAATTGTAATGCAGCGGAAATTTAAATACTGGGCCAACATGGCCAAAACACGGGTTAAACAGGCCCGTTCATGCAAGTTGTAATTAAATGCCGGAATTTAAAATAGAGTTTTTCCCGAATGTTCCCATGTATGCATATGATGATGCATAATCCTCATACTCTGAAAGAAAAAGGGAAAATGTGGTTTGGTCAGCAAAAACGTGCTGAGTAAGTTAACACCTAATATGATCAAGGGGTTTCAAAGCCTTTATTTAAATTTAGTAAAAACATGCTTGTAGGTAATTCACAAATTGAGTTAATCATCCTCTAATAAATAAATGGCATAATTTAACCCAAGGATTTCACGTGATCATAATTCAAATTACATGGTAAAATAATTGCAAGGCATAATTTAAAGGAGTAACTTAAATAAGGAAAACATTCACGTCTTAAAATTTTTCCGTTACTTCACGATTAGGTATTTCAGGATTTTCATTCTTTCACTTTTGTTCAATATAATTTTAAACGACCGCCCTTGGGGAATCGAACCCGCAAGAACTCAAGTACATCCTAGGGAATTGAACCCATAGGAATCAACACACATCCTGGGGAATCGAACCCGCAGGAAAACATATAATCGCCCTTGGGGAATCGAACCCGCAAGAACTCAAATACATCCTAGGGAATTGAACCCATAGGAATCAACACACATCCTGGGGAATCGAACCCGCAGGAAAACATACAATCGCCCTTGGGGAATCGAACCCGCAAGAACTCAAATACATCCTAGGGAATTGAACCCATAGGAATCAACACACATCCTGGGGAATCGAACCCGCAGGAAAACATACGCCTTGGGGAATCGAACCCGCAAGGTAAGGGCAAGTTTTGCAAAATTTCACAAGTTTTTCATGCAAGTATCTAACGTCCATTATAGGCACGCCAAGAAGGCTAGAGGGGCACCCTGCAGGGCACTCGCCCTCCACCAAAATATCTCAATAACATTTCGATTTAGTATAACGGGATTTTTCAAAAGTATAGATGTATCGTATTTCAAGCCTTCGGCCGTTTGTTTCGAAATTTCAAAATCTCTCGATTTAAAAGTCGTTTGGCGTCTCAGTTTACGCCTTTTTAATTTAAAAATTCATTTCAAGTCCGAAAAATCCGAAATTTTCACAGTTTATCAAAAACACCCTAACGAACAACTTTCGTGTTTTAAAGATTTCAAAATAAGTTGAGGAAGCATGTCAAAAATTGAGTTTATTGCACAACATGTACACTGTCAGAATTCAGGTTTATCACAGTATGGAAAATCGACATTTTGACACACCAAATTGACTCCAAAAATTCTGAAATTTTATATGCACATAATAGACATAATTATCTACAACTTTTATTTAGATTGCAAGGATCCAATCGGTCTAGAAAATATAGAAACAGGTTCGTCAAGTTCGGACATATTCACCGGCAGATTTCGAAAACATTTTGTCAAAACAGTTTATGTTCGATGCGATTTGAAATAGCAAACATCAACGAAAATGTCTGAAAGTTTTACACAACCTAGATTAATGTGTTAGGATTAAAAGTCTAGTTTTGAGTTTTCCGGTTTGAACTCTCGAAATAGGGGTTTTGGTCCGATTTCAAATCTGTCACAGTTTCAAGTTCGACTCTCAAGGCAGGTTCGTTGGAGGCCATTTTCGGATATCAACATGCAATGAAAAATGATGAAAATTTTGCACGAACTAGATCTATGTCTTAGGAACATTTTTCGTGTTTTAGGTTTTTCCGTTTGAGCAGGTTTAAGTGTTCGAAAAATTCACAACAAATTGTTGCGCCGAGGGTTTTTCGTGTTAACAGATTTTAGAGTTATTAAATCCACATATTTGGTTGCATTTTAAGTCACCCAAAACCAAGTAAGCATTAACTTACAGTGGAGATGATGTCTAGGAGGTCACGGGGTCGTCCGGAATCCACGGGATATCACGAACGAATCTCCTCAAGTCGATTCTTCTTCCTTTGGCTCCGATTTGTGTTTTTGAGAATAAAAACCATAAGTTAGAATCTAAATCCGACGAAAACTATGAAACGAAGTTCAAGACTTCATCTTACCACTATCTAGGGTCTGAACACTTCCTCTCCACGTCCTTCTTGCTCCGGTTTGCTCATTGGAAGTGAAACACAACTCAAGAACTTGGGGTTTTTGATTGGATGAACAAAGGAGAGAAAATGAGGTCTAATGAGAGTGAATGGAATCTGAAATCATGTGTTTTTGGATGTTAGGATCAGCCATAAGTCGTCCACAATCCTTTCCCTCCGATTGTGATTGAGTTTCCATAGTGGAGGGTCGAATTTTTGGCAAGAAAATCGCATAAACGCGTCAAGTACAGCTGCCTGTGTGATTGGCGCTGGGTTGGCGCGGGGTTAGGCCAAACCCCGCGCGGAGAGCGCGCGGCCTGGTCTGGGCCGTGCGTCCGGACTGGGCCGTGCGATCCCGTCGGGCCTTTTCTCCTCTCTTTCGGACTTCTGTCCTCCTACGTTTTCGGGCTCGATTTTTCGGGTCATTCTCGGATCATAAATTCTTATCTTAAATTTATCTCGACTCAAATGAATTTCATGTTTGAAATCTTAAGTCCGTTGGTCTCGGGTTCGTCGGCTTCCAATTCGTCGTCTTTTGCCTCCCGCGTAATAACTTGTGTAATTAAATTTCTTCCGACTTTACGGGTTCTTGGAATTAAAATTCTTTTCCTTCTAGAATTTAATTCCAATTATTTTGACTCAATTCATGGAATGTCTTCGGGCTTCCTTTCCCTCTTTTATTCCATTTTGAATTTTGAATCTATCGGCGTTTCATTTCCGAGCAATAATTTATTGTGATAAATTATTTTCTTCTTCTCGGAGATATTTCGACATTGATCGGAATAAATTTTATTCCTTTGGACGTTGATAAAAATCTGGGGTATTACAGTCTACCCCCCTTAAGAGTCAACTTCGCCCTCGAAGTTGTGTTTTGGCTTTTCTCGCGCTAAGAGTTAGGGTCCTTTTGTTTACTTTATTATCTTGCGATATTGTGTTATTGAATTATTGTTCGATTGTTGATTGTTTGTTGTTTGATTATTGTTTGACTGAACCCGGAATTGAAATTTCGAGTTGCCTACGTACCCTGTGAAGGGATCAAGCCGTGACGTAGTTCAAAACAATTTGAATTTGTTTATTTGGGATACAAAATATTCGGTTTAGAATATTCGGGTCGTTACATCCTCCTCCCCTTAAGGTTACAGTTATGTCCCCATAACTGTTGTTGGATCGGTTTGACTCAGGGTTGGGTAACGTTGTATACAATCATTTCTCACTGAGCTGGCAAGTCCGCTTGATCGATGTCGTTCAATCGTCCTACGGCTCTTCTGTTTGAGGGTTTACCAAATCTAGCCTTTTCTCAATCCTCTCCTCACGAACATTGCATTCTCTAATCATGTGGTCTTCCCCACCACATCTATAACAAGTTCCGCGCCTTGGGCATTTGCGCACCAAATGGGCTTGGTAGCACTGCGGGCAACGTGGTATGACTCTACGACGTAAGCCGTTTCTCCCATTATTTAAACCTTTATTCTTATTCTCCTTTGGCTCATTGAACCCAGCTTGACCATTATTCTTCTTAAAATTGCCATTGCTATTGTTTCGATTCTTTTTCTCAAATTCTTGCGAGCCCTTGCTCGACTCCCCATTTCCTTTGCGCTTCAGTTGTTGGACTCGATCAATTGCTACAGCTCGATCATAAACCGTCTGTAGGTTTGTGAATTGTACTACTGCAAGTATCTCCCAGATACTAAGGTTTAGTCCCATCTCGAATTTCTGAGCCTTGTCCGATTCCGTTGGTACTATCCTCGTGGCAAATCGCACCAATTCCTTGAATTTGGTGTAGTACTCTTGTACTGTTTGCGCACCTTGTCTGAGGTTGATGAACTCCTCGTATTTTGCAGTCTTGGTGCTCAGTGGGTAGAATCTTTCCCTTAAAGCCTCCTTAAGTTCTTCCCAGGCGTAGGCTTCTTCGTCTTCCTCTGAATTCGCTTGAAGGTTTTGCCACCACTCATCGGCTTCACCTCCTAAGTAGTAGGTCGCCACGTATATCTTCTCCTCGTCAGGGCATTTGATAGCATCCAAAAGTTTATCAAAGGTACGGATCCACCCCTCTAGTTTGGCGGGATCCTCTTGCCCATCATAGTGTGGTGGGTTGTAGGGGTTTACCAATGCCAAGTAGTTGACTTGGGCTACTGGTGGGGGTACTGCTGCTTGTGCTCTATGCACCTCAGCATTTCCTAATGCCACAAGGACCTCCTCCATAGTCCTTAGACGTTCTTCCATGTTGTTCGGTATAGAAGGCACTCGATCTCCTACGTTCGGAGGAACCTCATTGTTGTTAGGTGCGTTTGGGAGGTCAGTGTCAGTGTCGTTCGGGCTTACCTTCCTCAGTTTTCTTTTAGGTGCCATTTTCTGTTATTAAGCGCGCGAAGATGAGTTTCTAAGTGATCAAGATCTAGGACTAAGGCAAAGTTTAGTCTCAAGTTAGCGCTTCTACCATAGCACAAATATTTATGTATGCATATGCACATGTAATCCCCCCAATAAAAATTTAATGCATGCATTTATTTATCCATGGGTTTTAAAAATAAATTTATTCCATGGATAGATTAAAATAAGGATAAAAGGTTTGGGCCACTATATTGGGCCGAAGGAAATAAATTATTTGGGCTTTAAGTAAAAAAAAAAAAACAAGGTTATTGGGCCAAAATAGTTGGGCCAACATAGTAATTAAATATTGGGCTAAAGATTTGGGCTAGGAAAAATAAATTTTGGGCTCAAAAGGTTTGGGATTTAAAATAATAAATTTGGGCTAAAGTTAGGGCTTAGAAAAAAAATTTGGGCTCAAAAATGTTAGTTTAAAAAAATAATAATGGATTTTTAAATATAATACTAGTTTAAAAATAATACTCGTAATAGTTTAAAAATAATAATACTAGTTTTAAAAATAGTCCGGGTTCTGATACCACTTTGTAACACCCCGGATTTGATAACCCAGGCCGAGATGTCACCGCCACACCTTCCTAACAAGACACGGTTTCTCCGAGCTTGCTAAAGAGATGCAAGCCTATGGTTTTTCAGAATTTAAATCATTCAAACAGCCCATTGTAATATAATTTAAAAATTATAATATCAAAGTTGCAGCGGAATGTAATATTTACATATATATAATTGTAATGCAACGGAAATTTAAATACTGGGCCAACATGGCCAAAACACGGGTTAAACAGGCCCGTTCATGCAAGTTGTAATTAAATGCCGGAATTTAAAATAGAGTTTTTCCCGAATGTTCCCATGTATGCATATGATGATGCATAATCCTCATACTCTGAAAGAAAAAGGGAAAATGTGGTTTGGTCAGCAAAAACGTGCTGAGTAAGTTAACACCTAATATGATCAAGGAGTTTCAAAGCCTTTATTTAAATTTAGTAAAAACATGCTTGTAGGTAATTCACAAATTGAGTTAATCATCCTCTAATAAATAAATGGCATAATTTAACCCAAGGATTTCATGTGATCATAATTCAAATTACATGGTAAAATAATTGCAAGGCATAATTTAAAGGAGTAACTTAAATAAGGAAAACATTCACGTCTTAAAATTTTTCCGTTACTTCAAGATTTGGTATTTCAGGATTTTCATTCTTTCATTTTTGTTCAATATAATTTTAAACGATCGCCCTTGGGGAATCGAACACGCAAGAACTCAAGTACATCCTAGGGAATTGAACCCATAGGAATCAACACACATCCTGGGGAATCGAACCCGCAGGAAAACATACAATCGCCCTTGGGGAATCGAACCCGCAAGAACTCAAATACATCCTAGGGAATTGAACCCATAGGAATCAACACACATCCTGGGGAATCGAACCCGCAGGAAAACATACAATCGCCCTTGGGGAATCGAACCCGCAAGAACTCAAATACATCCTAGGGAATTGAACCCATAGGAATCAACACACATCCTGGGGAATCGAACCCGCAGGAAAACATACGCCTTGGGGAATCGAACCCGCAAGGTAAGGGCAAGTTTTGCAAAATTTCACAAGTTTTTCATGCAAGTATCTAACGTCCATTATAGGCACGCCAAGAAGGCTAGAGGGGCACCCTGCAGGGCACTCGCCCTCCACCAAAATATCGCAATAACATTTCGATTTAGTATAACGGGATTTTTCAAAAGTATAGATGTATCGTATTTCAAGCCTTCGGCCGATTGTTTCGAAATTTCAAAATCTCTCGATTTAAAAGTCGTTTGGCGTCACAGTTTATACCTTTTTAATTTAAAAATTCATTTCAAGTCCGAAAAATCCGAAATTTTCACAGTTTATCAAAAACACCCTAACGAACAACTTTCGTGTTTTAAAGATTTCGAAATAAGTTGAGGAAGCATGTCAAAAATCGAGTTTATTGCACAACATGTACACTGTCAGAATTCAGGTTTATCACAGTATGGAAAATCGACATTTTGACACACCAAATTGACTCCAAAAATTCTGAAATTTTATATGCACATACTAGACATAATTATCTACAACTTTCATTTAGATTGCAAGGATCCAATCGGTCTAGAAAATATAGAAACAGGTTCGTCAAGTTCGGACATATTCACCGGCAGATTTCGAAAACGTTTTGTCAAAACAGTTTATGTTTGATGCGATTTGAAATAGCAAACATCAACGAAAATGTCTGAAATTTTTACACAACCTAGATTAATGTGTTAGGATTAAAAGTCTAGTTTTGAGTTTTACGGTTTGAACTCTCGAAATAGGGGTTTTGGTCCGATTTCAAATCTGTCACAGTTTCAAGTTCGACTCTCAAGGCAGGTTTGTTGGAGGCCGTTTTCGGATACCAACATGCAATGAAAAATTATGACAATTTTACACGAACTAGATCTATGTCTTAGGAACATTTTTTGTGTTTTAAGTTTTTCCGTTTGAGCAGGTTTATGTGTTCGAAAAATTCACACCAAATTGTTGCGCCGAGGGTTTTTCGTGTTGACAGATTTTAAAGTTATTAAATCCATATGTTTGGTTGCATTTTAAGTCACCCAAAACCAAGTAAGCATTAACTTACAGTAGGGATGATGTCTAGGAGGTCACGGGGTCGTCCGGAATCCACGGGATATCACGAACGAATCTCCTCAAGTCGATTCTTCTTCCTTTGGCTCCGATTTGTGTTTTTGAGAATAAAAACCATAAGTTAGAATCTAAATCCGACGAAAACTATGAAACGAAGTTCAAGACTTCATCTTACCACTATCTAGGGTCTGAACACTTCCTCTCCACGTCCTTCTTGCTCCGGTTTGCTCGTTGGAAGTGAAACACAACTCAAGTACTTGGGGTTTTTGATTGGATGAACAAAGGAGAGAAAATGAGGTCTAATGAGAGTGAATGGAATCTGAAATCATGTGTTTTTGGATGTTAGGATCAGCCATAAGTCGTCCACAATCCTTTCCCTCCGATTGTGATTGAGTTTCCATAGTGGAGGGTCGAATTTTTGGCAAGAAAATCGCATAAACGCGTCAAGTACAGCTGCCTGTGTGATTGGCGCGGGGTTGGCGCGGGTTAGGCCAAACCCCGCGCGGAGAGCGCGCGGCCTGGTCTGGGCCGTGCGTCCGGACTGGGCCGTGCGATCCCGTCGGGCCTTTTCTCCTCTCTTTCGGACTTCTGTCCTCCTACGTTTTCGGGCTCGATTTTTCGGGTCATTCTCGGATCATAAATTCTTATCTTAAATTTATCTCGACTCAAATGAATTTCATGTTTGAAATCTTAAGTCCGTTGGTCTCGGGTTCGTCGGCTTCCAATTCGTCGTCTTTTGCCTCCCGCGCAATAACTTGTGTAATTAAATTTTTTCCGACTTTACGGGTTCTTGGAATTAAAATTCTTTTCCTTCTTGAATTTAATTCTAGTTATTTTGACTCAATTCATGGAATGTCTTCGGGCTTCCTTTCCCTCTTTTATTCCATTTTGAATTTTGAATCTATCGGCGTTTCATTTCCGAGCAATAATTTATTGTGATAAATTATTTTCTTCTTCTCGGAGATATTTCGACATTGATCGGAATAAATTTTATTCCTTTGGACGTTGATAAAAATCTGGGGTATTACACTGCGGCCGCCGGATTGCCGGCTAAATTAAATATTGTTGAGATGGTGGTGTAACGGGGGAAAATTAAAAAAGCTTAGATTTTTATTTAATTATTTATGTCATTATTCATGCTTTTAATTCATGTTTAAATTAATGACCCATGCTTAGGTTATTATTATTTATGAAATTTAAATGTGTCTTTAAAGTATGCAAATTAAATTCTTATTTTTTTATTGGCAAATAAAATGTTTTGTATGCATGATTAGAAGTATAATCTTAATTATTAAAATTAAACCCCTTTATTGCTATGTTAGGATTGACTTACTCAGTATTTTATAATACTGATAAAAACCGTTGTTCATCTTTCTATTACAGAGTACGGAGCATGATCATGCATTGGGGGATCATTTTGGACATTTAGTTAATTATTTTACATGACTTGTATGAACGGGTCTGTTTAACCCGTGTTTTGGCCATGTCGGCCCTATATTTTAAATTCTGCTGCATAAACTTTATTTCCGCTGCAACTTATTATTATTATTATTATCATGTGTGGATAATATTACACTATATTATTATTTATTTTTTTTAGCAATTCCGGACTTATTTTTTTAAAAACTCTATTCAATACCCATAGCCTTGCATCTCTTTAGCAAACTCGGAGAATTCGTGTCTTGCTAGGGAGGTGTGGCGGTGGCATCCCGGCCTGGGTTATCAAATCCGGGGTGTTACAGGATGGTATCAGAGCCCGGAATATTTTAAAGCTATCATTTTAAAAAAGAGCCCCGAATATTTTTAAAATCTATTATTATTATTATTTTTAAACCAGTATTATTTTTAAACCATTACTCTTTAAAACCACTATTATTTTAAACTATTATTTTGAGCCCAAGTTTTTGGCCCAATCATTCTACTTACTATTTATTTAAAATCGTAATTTTTTTTAGCCCAAAAATTTTAGTCCAATATTTTTATTACTAAGCCCAAATATTTTTCTTAGCCCAATACCTATATTTTTATTTGAGCCCAAAAATTTATTACTTTTGGCCCAATATAGTGGCCCAAACCTTTTTCCTTATTTCTCGATTATCCATGATGATAAATTATTTTTAAAACCCATGGATAAATAAATGCATGTATAAATTAAAACTCATTGGGGGATTGCATATGCATACTTGCATAAAGATTTAAATTTTTGCATCTCCTAACTTTACATTTGGCATGTTCTAACTTTAACCTACCTTGTTGACATTAGATGGCCGAAGCAAACGCGAACGTGATCAACCTTATGATAAGACTGATTAAAGAGTACCTCGAGTCCCAACAACATATATGTATTTAATAAAGAGATAACAATCAAACAAGGGTACCTTAAACCCTAAACCCTGAAACCCTAGACCCTGGGGTTTCGAAAAAAAATAAAAAAAATAAATAAATAAATAAAAAAAAATCCACTAATACCGCTTGTTAAAAGAAAATCATTGTATAAACCCTTTATTATATTTTCCTTAAAATCTAAATCACTTGTTCTTGCAACAGAATGGCACCGAGAGGGAGACCGCGTGTCCAGCCCATTCCTCCCAATACCAACGAAATACCTAGGCAACCCGACATGCCGATACCAAACGTAGGTGTACACGTTCAGGAAGAGCCAGCAGGCCCTATACCAAACAACATGGGTAATCGCCTACGCACTCTAGAAGAGGTTCTCATTGCGCTAGGGAACGCGCAGGTGAACCAGGGCCAAGCGGCTGCGGCACCTCCACCACAAGCTCGCATTAATTACCTAGCCATGGTGAACCCATACCACCCGCCGCACTACGCCGGCGAGGAAGACCCTGCAAAACTAGAGGAGTGGATTAGGACCTTCGACAAGTTGTTAAGCGCAGTTAAGTGCCCGGAAGGGGAAAAGGTGCATGTAGCCTCATACTACTTGGGAGATGAAGCAGGCGACTGGTGGCAAGCCACCCAGGGAAAGATACGAGAGGACGAGGAGCCCTATTCATGGACTGAAATGATGGAACTGCTCAGGGACCGATTTTACCCCCTGAGTACGAAGGCGGCCATGTACGAGGAGTTTTTGTCATTTAAACAAGGCGGGCAGACTGTACAAGAGTATTACACTCGATTCAAGGAGTTGGTGCGCTTCGCACCAAGACTAGTACCGACAGACGTAGAGAAGGCACAAAAATTTGAGATGGGGTTGAACTTGATCATACGGGAAGTGATCACTGGTGTCCATTACTCGGACCTGCAAGCAGTGTACGATCGTGCGGTGGCTGTCGCAAGGGTGCAACAACTGAAGAGGAGGATGAGTGGAGAGTCCAGCCGGGGACCTCAGGGACAAGATAAGAGGAACAGGGTAGCCGATCCAGTAACAATTTTGGAGGAAACAACTTTCGGGGAGGCCTGAACAGACCCCCTCAGAACAACAATAGGGGAAATGATGGGAGAACCTTTTTCCAAGGTGACCCTGTGCCACCATGCCCAAGATGTGGGAGACCTCACTTGACTAGGGGATGCCCCCAACAGGGCGCATGCTACCGGTGTGGTCGACTTGGTCATCGGGTGAATGAGTGCCGGACTCGAATTGAAAACATCACCAAGCGGGAGGACTTGGTTATGGGGCCAGCACAGCCTCGTAATCAAAATGGGCGGAACGGTAACAATCAAGGGTACAGACCCCCTCAAAATCAGAATTTCAACCAAAATCAACGTCTTCCACAGAATCCAAATCAGCAACAGAATCAGAACCCGAACCGGGATCAGCAGGGCAATCAAGGACGGCCAATGGGGCGATTGAATGTTATCAACCAAGCAGATGTGCCTATGCAGGGTGACGTGATGGCAGGTACGTTCCATGTTTCAAGTACACCCCTTAAAGTTCTGTTTGACTCAGGAGCTAGTTGTTCGATTATATCGTCAAGAGTCTTACCTGAACTAGATCTTCCTAAGTGCGAACTGATTAACTTAGAAATTCAACTACCTTCAGGAGAAGTAGTATCATGCTCTAGACATTATAACGGAATTCCGATAGTTATCAAGAACATAGAATTCTTCGCAAACTTGGTAGAATTTAATTTAAGGGACTTCGACGTTATACTAGGAATGGATTGGTTGACCCGGTATAAAGCGGTGATAGAATGTCAGAAGCAAAAGATCATCCTGTCGAAAGGTAGGTGAAAGAGAGTCATCTTTTACTCTCAACCCTCTAAGAGGAGCAACAAGGTTGTTAACGCTCTCAAGCTTCGTAGCTTAATGCGTAAGGGATACGCGTTGTATGCATGCTATGTTCACAACCTTGAGGCGGAAGAGAGAAAGGTTGACAACATCCCAGTGGTAAGAGAATACCCGGACGTATTTCCTGAAGACATCCCTGGTATGCCACCTGAGAGAGATCTTGAATTCACGATAGATCTCATTTCGGGAACGGGACCTGTTTCAAAGGCTCCTTACCGCATGGCGCCACTGGAAATGAAAGAGTTAAAGGAACAACTCAAAGAGTTGTTGGAGAAAGGATACATAAGACCAAGTACATCCCCGTGGGGAGCGCCGGTCTTATTTGTTAAAAAGAAGGACAGAGGACTACGCCTTTGCATCGACTACAGAGGACTCAATCAAGTGACCATCAAGAACAAGTATCCATTACCAAGGATTGAAGACTTATTTGATCAATTGAAGGGGGCGTCGGTGTTCTCAAAGATCGACTTGCGATCCGGTTATCACCAGCTGAGGATTGCGGAGAAGGATATCCCGAAGACGACATTCCGAACTCGTTATGGACACTACGAGTTCACAGTATTATCCTTTGGGTTAACAAATGCACCTGCAATGTTCATGAACCTCATGAACAATGTATTTAGAGAATTGTTAGATCAATGCGTCGTGGTGTTCATCGACGACATCCTGATCTACTCGAGAAGCGAGGGGGAGCATTCCCAACATTTGCACAAAGTGTTAGGGATTTTGCGCAAGAACCAACTCTATGGAAAACTATCCAAATGCGACTTTTGGTTGAAGGAAGTAGCATTCCTTGGGCACATAGTATCCGCCACTGGAGTTTTAGTGGATCCGGCAAAAATTTCGGCGGTGACGGAGTGGGTATCGCCGACGAGTCCAACTGAAATATGGAGCTTCCTTGGACTAGCTGGTTATTATAGGCGGTTTGTGAAAGACTTCTCGAAAATCGCACGCCCGTTGACCCAGCTGTTGAAGAAAGGGTTGAAATACGACTGGACCGGAGAGTGTGAGTCCGTGTTTCAAGAACTGAAAAAGCGACTCACCACTACGCCCGTATTAGCACTACCATCAGAGAATGGTGACTTCGAGGTTTACAGTGACGCTTCGAAGGAAGGTCTAGGATGCGTTTTGATGCAAGACTCGAGAGTCATTGCATATGCATCGCGTCAATTGAAACCTCGTGAAGCGAACTACCCGACACACGACTTGGAGTTGGCGGCAGTCGTGTTCGCTCTGAAAATATGGAGACATTACCTCTATGGGAGAAAGTGTCGGATGTTCACTGACCACAAAAGCCTCAAATACATATTCACTCAAAAGGAGTTAAATCTGAGGCAACGGAGGTGGTTGGAACTAATCAACGACTATGATCTCGAAATTTCTTACCACGAAGGGAAGGCCAACGTGGTAGCCGATGCCTTAAGCCGGAAGACCCAACATGTGGCGAATTCGTTGGTAATTCCGCCAGCATTGTATATGGACTTGGCAAGATTGAGCTTAGAGCTACTGCATTCGGGCACTGTAAATGAAGTGGTCAACGCAATGGTAGTCGAATCGACCATATTTGACGAGATCAAACTCGCCCAACCGGGCGACACAAAGTTGGAAAGGATTAAGGAGAACATTGCCAACGGGAAGGCGATAGGATTTGCTATCCATGAGGATGGAAGCATTCGTTTCAAGGGAAGGTGGTGCGTACCACAGAAATGCGTGGAGATAAAACAAAGATTGATGGAAGAAGGGCATAACACACCTTACTCGGTTCACCCTGGAGGCGACAAATTATATAAGGATTTGAGGAAGATTTACTGGTGGCCGAGGATGAAGAATGAAGTGGCAGAATTTGTAGCGAGATGCCTCACGTGCCAAAAGGTCAAAGCCGTGCGACAAAAACCCTTAGGATTGATGCAACCATTGGAAATCCCGAGTTGGAAGTGGGATAGTATCTCGATGGATTTCGTTTCGGGATTACCACGATCACCAAGAGGGATGAATAAGATATGGGTGATTGTCGATAGGCTAACAAAGACGGCCATTTTTATCCCAATGAAGGACACTTGGACCATGGACCAATTAGCAAGAGTGTATATTGACAATGTGGTACGACGACACGGGGTACCACATGACATTATCTCCGATAGAGACAGTAGATTTGTCTCTCACTTTTGGATCAAGTTACAAAAAGCTCTCGGTACGCAGATTAAGATGAGTACCGCATTCCACCCAATGACAGATGGACAACTGAGAGAACAATCCAAACATTGGAGGACATGCTAAGAGCGTGTGTCCTAGAGTTTAAGGGTAGCTGGGAAAATCATTTACCCTTAATTGAATTTTCCTACAACAATAGCTACCATGCTAGCATCGGCATGGCACCATTCGAGGCATTGTATGGTCGAAGGTGCCGAAGTCCGTTGAGTTGGGAAGGGAGTGATAAGACTGTGGTAGTGGGACCACACCTCGTAGAAGATATGACCCAACAAATCAAAGTGATTCAAGGAAAGATGAAAGCGGCCCAAGACCGACAGAAAAGTTATGCCGATGTGAGACGACAAGACCTAGAATTTCAAGTTGGAGATAAGGTCATGTTAAAGATATCACTGATGAAGGGGGTTATGCGTTTTGGCAAACGAGGAAAGCTAAGTCCACGATATATAGGACCTTATGAAATTCTAGAAAAAGTCGGGAATCTAGCATATCGTCTAGCCTTACCGCCACAACTGGCTCGAGTTCACAATGTGTTCCACGTATCACAATTGAAGAAGTATGTGCACGATCCGACCCATGTACTCCAACCGGAAGGAATTGAATTGGATGATGACTTGAGCTACGAGGAAGTTGTAACACCCCGGATTTGATAACCCAGGCCGAGGTGTCACCGCCGCATTCCCCTAGCAAGACACGGCTTCCCGAGCTCGCTAAGGAAACGCAAGGCTTGTGGGTATGTAAAAGATTTAAAACATTTCAAGATATAGTCCGGAAATTTATAATACTTAGTACGATAGTCGAAATTATCACGTGCGGAAAATAAATAAAGTAAGTGCAGCGGAAAGTAAAATCACGGCCAACATGGCCAAATCCTCGGGTTTAACAGACCCGGTAAAACAGTACGATGCAGAAATTTAAAATGTCCATTATGATTTCCCCCAAGTGCATATGCAATGCGTCACTCGACATACTCTGTAAAAGAAAAATGACAACGGTTGTCAGTATAAAAATATACTGAGTAAGTTAATCCCTAACTAACAAATAAAAGGGGTTACAAGTGTTTAAACTAAAGATTTCGCTTATCGTACGAGAATTTAAAAATACATGATTTATTAGCAGCGGAAAATTATGATTAAAGAACTTAATTTAAAAAGCGTAATCTAAAGCATAATTTAAGATGCATAAAATTTAAATACGTAATTAAAGACAGGATAAATACGATTTAAGCATAATGAAACACTCACACGAGTCTTTTACTTTTCATCCCGTAAACTAAGAAGAGGACACCATACCGGGAGATCACTAACGAGGCAATCTCAACATAGGACCACTAACGAGGCAGTCCAAACAATGGGAGACCACTAACGAGGCAGTCTCAAAGATAGTAGGACCACTAACGAGGCGATCCAAAAAGATAGTAGGACCACTAACGAGGCGATCCACAAATACAGCGCGCGAGATCACTAACGAGGCAATCTCAGATAGTAAGGAGACCACTAACGAGGCAGTCTCAAAGATAATGATAGTATGAAGATCGGCTCAGCCTAGTGAACGGGATTTTTCGAAAGTTCGTATTTCAAAGTTATCAAAGGATCGATATCGCGTTTTCATAGTTCGAGTTTCTCAAGTTCGAAAAATCCTATTCGAGGCAGTTTACGCCTTTCTTAATTTAAAATTCGTTTTTCCTCCAAAAATGCTGAAACTTGGCCAGTAATTCAAAAACACACACACGAACAACTTTCATGTTTTAAGTTTTTGGAAATAAGGTTCCGAAGTGAGTTAAAATTTGAGTTTATTGCAAAGAATAATTTACGTCTTAAAAACTGTTTTCGTCACAGGTTCGTGTGACGCCGATTAAAAATTCATTTCAAAACCAATCGATGTGAAATTTTTACAGTAACTACACGACACATTAAGGAACAACTTTCATGTTTTAAGTTTTTGGAATTAATGAATTCTTGGTACTCAAAAATCGTGTGCAACTCACTGCATACTCATGGCCCTTAAAACGAATTCAAAACAGTTCTAAAAACTTGGCCGATTGACATATCAAATGAACACCAAAATTCGTGAAATTTTGTAGGCATAATCTAGACACAATTATCTACAACTTTTGTTTAGAAATGCAAAGTTAAATCATTCGAAAAATGGGTGAAAAACATGCATCAAGTTGAATGATGGAATCTGTCACAGATTTAAACGGTTCGGTTCAATACAGAAAGTTCATGGCGAAAATTGGGATAGCAAAACTTAATGTCAATGGCTGAAATTTGGACACAAGATAGGTAAAGGTGTTAGGAACAACTTTTATGTTGAAAAGTTTTCGGTTTGAATTCCCGAAGGTCGAGTTTTTGGCGAGTCTTTAAAATTGGACGAAAATAGGGTTTTTGAAAACCGATTTTTGTTACAAGCCTATATCTCGAGATTTAAACAACAAACAACCACGAAAATTTGTGAGTAAGGTGTTAACTTACTTAGAATGATGTTAGGGTCGCTGGATTGGGTTTCCGGATGTCCTAGGGTCACGACGAACGGCCAACTTCTCCGATTGCTTTTTGTTCGTTTTCCGTCGTGAAATCGTAGTAAGGAAATAGTGTTAGAATTCGAGTTTCAGAGACTCATGGACTGATGGAACGATATATTAAGACTCACCAAGGTTCTATGAAGCCGTGGCTCAGTCCCGTTCACCTCGTCGTCGCCGGAAAGTTCGCCGGAAAGCGAGTTCGGAGAGGTTTCGACTTGGAGAGGAGTTTTGGAGGTGTTTAGGGTTAGGTTTTCTGAGAGTGAGGGGGAGGGGCGCCCCAAATCTGATCTTATGCCCTTCCCCATTGTTGTGATCGACTTGCCATTGATGGAGGTCGGATTTTTGGCAAGAAAATCGCCATGGAAGGAAAGTTTACACCTCCTGCACCTCTGGCGCGCTGGTGGCGCGCACATAGGCCTTTGTGCGCGCGGAGCACGCGTGGCCTTCCCTGGGGGCGCGACGCCTTTGGCCGCGCGGTGGCCGCGCGGGCAGCGCGGGCCGGCCGGACCGGCCGGTTCGGCGGTCCGCGTGTCCCGTCGGGTCTTCCCTCGCTTTCCCCTATCGGTTTTCTACGTGTTAGCTCGATTCCCTGGGTCGTCTTCGTTGCGGAATCTTCTCCTTAATCTTGTTACGAGTCCGGCTTACCGCTCGCAACATTTCCGGGTCCTACTTAGCCTAGTCTAATTTGGTTCCAACATCTCCTATCGTCCTTGTGATCTAATTCGTGATGTATTTTGTGATTTATTTCGTGACTGAACTTAGAAATTAGTTCTAAGCTGCCTACGTACCCTGTGAAGGGATCAAGTCATGACGTAGTTCAAAACAATTTGAATTTGTTTTTCCTCGGGTGTTACATCCTCCCCCCCTTAAGAATACAGTTATGTCCCCATAACTGTGGTCGGGTCGTCTTGGAAGAGGGTAGGGTAACGTTGCCTCATGTCGGCTCCCAATTTCCAGGTTGCCGTCTCCGTCTCGTGGTTGGACCACAGGACCTTGACCATCTTTACAGTTTTATTCCTTGTCACCCTTTCCTTGTAGTCGAGTATTTGCACCGGGGTTTCTTCATAGGTCAAGTCATCATCCAATTCGTTTACGTCCGGTTGGAGTACATGCGACGTGTCGGGCACATACTTCTTCAGTTGGGGGTCGTGGAACACATTGTGGTCACGAGCAAACGGTGGTGGGGTCGTTAGTTAACATGCCGCTCTCATTTCCCTACGGAATTTCTTAGGGTCCCTCGGTATTTACGTCCCGGGGGTTTCCCGTAGTCCTGTGAAAGGAGGGCGTGAGGCAATTCCGCCGTCCTTGCCCGGAATAATGCCAGGCGATGCTCCCTGTCGACGTATTTCTCTGTCAATGTATGCCCGGGTTCAGCGAGGAGCGTATAGCGAAAGAGATTGAGCAGAACAGGAAAGATAAAACTCCACCCGGGTCCCGCGCGGTGGCCGCGCGTTGGCGCGCGGGGAGCGCGCGGCAACCCCTGTTCGAAAAAAGTAGGGCTCGCGCTCCGCGCGAGCCACTTCCTCCATTTCCCATCCGAGAATACACCCCCAATTCTCTCTAAATCCGGCGAGTTACCTTCCCTTTTGCTCGATTTCGACTTCAATTTCACTCATCCAGGTACGATTCTACTAAACCCACTTCCTAATTTCAACTTTTATGTTTTGAATGATTCGATTTGTGAAGAGATTTAGGAAATTAGGGTTTGTGTACAAAAATTGGGGGTTTATGATTTTTAGGCTTGATTTGTGCAATTTAGCAAGTGTATGTGGCAATTGTTGTTACTCTTGTTGCCTTGCCTATGTTTATGTTATAATGTGTTTATGTTTTTGGCAAATTCTTGTTGAATTCGAATCCTTAGAAAGGCTATGAAGTTATTGATGCTTGGTTGCTATTGGGGTGTGATTATTGGTTTGTTCCCTCGTTGTTTAGTGCTGTAGGATTTGCCGTATTGTTATTAGAATGATTGTTTCGTTCTGTGGGCGATTTCCGTGTGTTGTTAGTAACTTAGGTTTTGGTTTATTGTGCACATAACGTGTTCGACGAAATGCCACATAGGGTTTAGGCACTAGTTTTAGCATATTCTTTGTCTAGGTCACCTCCTGGTTGGTCTTAGTAAACGGTAGGATTTGTTGTTCTTACGGTACATTCACGTTGGAACTATATATTAATGCCCTATTCGTATTTTCGCTTGACTTCTGTGTGGGACTTAGCCTTATAATTGGTGTTTGGTAACTTGCAGGATGTTGCTCTTTTTGTGGGTCGTTTTGGCGTCTCTCATGTGTCCTCCGAGGACTAGGAGACGGGTTGCTGATGAGGCTGGCCCCAGTCATGCTGCTCCGGCGATGCCGGATTTCGACGAGAGCGAGTCAGAGGAGGATGAGGCGCAGAGGGGCCCGCTTCTCAGGGGCCTCCCGGACGAGGTGCGTCCTCACCGGCATGACAGGTTCCGGTTTAGGACGAGGGCTGCCCAGGACTTTTATTTCGACGAGCTTCGTCGAAATAGGTCTTACGTCCCTGAGAGAGGCATATATCCTCTTCATATGGGCGATGACAGGGTCAGTGCGGTCTTGGAGTATTTACAGTGGACTGGTCTGGCACGTCACCCCGAGGGCGTCGCCTCCGGTTATTTGGCTATGGAGGTTATTGCCAACATCGGCGGTCTCGGGGAGGGTGACGATCTATCCCGAGTATGGGTCCGTGGTCGCTATCTCGACTTCAGTGCTCGGGCGATCAACGTCTATTTTGGCTTGCCCGACGATGGCGTGTTCCGGCCCCAGCCTGAGGGGCGCGTTCTTGCTCCTGCGTGGAACACCTTATGCACCCTAGTGCCTCCTGCGTTCGAGCACAGTCATGAGCTTCGTTTGACGTCGGTGGACTCCCCTTGGCGAGAGCTCGCTCAGCTATGGTTCGGGCGTGTCCGGCCGATGTCCCGGAGCCACATTGTCTTGGATCACGTCTACGAGACCATTTGCTTCATCGCGCGGGACGGTAGGGTGAATGTAGGGGCTTGCATCGAGGACAACTTGCGGGGTATGCGCAGAGGACGAGGGAGTAGGGTGATTACCCATGTTCACCTCATCTGTGGGTTGTGCGCGGCACAGGGGATTCGCACTACACCGGAGACAGATCCGTACGACCTAGCACCTGGCCGTTGCTACCGTATTCCGTCTTATGCTGAGCGGCGTAGCGCCTTACGTCGTGGGGCTCCCCGTGCTGTACTTCGCCCGCAGCCTGATGACGGCGGCCTGATCCTCGTTGTACCACCGGAGCAGCCACCCCCTCCTCCAGTGGTTCCACCTCCTGCTGGGGCACCTCCTGCCGTGGCACCTCAGGGGCAGGAGATGATTCAGATGCTGCAGATGATGCAGGAGATGCGGGTCGGTATGGACGCCGGGTTTGCAGCTGGGCAGGCTCGTTATGACGCCCTCGACGCTAGGTTGGACCTCTATCAGACCCGCATGGACTCGTTTGCTACGAGGCAGGCTCAGCAGCAGGCCACCATGTCCGACATGTACGCCTATGTGCGGCAGATGGATGACTTCATGCGCCGACAGTTCCCGCCTCCCGATCAGTGATGTCTCCCTTGGTTTCGTGTTTTCGTTTAGGTTTTGCGTTTAAACGTACCTTGTTTAGGCTCCTCCTTATGAGGACGTTGATGTTGCCTGGTGTTTGGGATTTATATTTTCGTTATGTTGTTGCTTAGTTAGGTGTTTGTCATGTGTTGGTTGTGAGCTGCTGTTTCAGAACCATGGTTTAATTGTTCTGTCCATTTTATGGTTTGAGGTGTTCTGGATTTACTATTACCTTCCTATAGTGTCCGCATGTGTGTGGATTGCCCAATAATACCTACGCCGTTGCTTGACTAAATCGCTTGGTTAAATTAGCGTGATAAGATACACGGGATTAGAGTTTATATGTGGAGTGTATATAGTTGCTCTTAAGGGGAAATTTTTTTTTTTTTTTTTTTTATTGAGCGAAGATTAGCCTTTTAATAGGTATCAATTTATCAGGGTTTTCTTGTAAAGGTTGTTGGAATTTATTTATTTATATGTACATATTTACGTATTGTATATATTTTATTATTATCTTTATTATTATTATTTCCATTATTATTATTATTATTACATTTTTATTTTCATTTATTATTATTATTATTATTTTTATTTTTATTTCTTTTTTTTTTTTTTTTTAAATCTGTTCGGTTCTCTTTTTTTTTTTTTTTTGTAGATTTCCCTCCTTGATTATGGTAGTTAAAGAACTAAATGAAATGCATGGAGTAAATTTAAATAGGCTTGTATTTTTATTATTCAAGAATTAAATTTGGTTTACAAGCGTTCGAAATAGAAATAGGTGCGCTGCTAATAGTACGGAAGGGAAAGTATACTAATAATGCATAGCTGGATCACTAGATCTAAAACGAATGGGCAGGCTCAACCTTGATGGGATCATCCTCATCGCTCGACACATCGATGGGTATGGCGACATTGGGAGCAGGCCCCGGGTTCTGAAGGACCGCTCCGTCCACGTCCTGGGCCAGGTTAGTCAGTTCCCAGCCTATGGTCTCTATCTGCTCCTCCAAATCATCTCCCTTGTCTTGGAGCTGGGCCACTTGGGCTTGGAGGTGTGTGACTTGCTCCTGCAGCTGGGTTATGTGGTGATGGTCCGTTTCCCTAAGGTGACCCAAATGGGCCAGGTTACCCTCCAACTGTCCTACCCGCGTTTTGAAGTAATTGATGTGCTGTTGGCCCTCAAGGTATGCGTTCATTAATTTCACCATCAAATTGACCATGTTCGCGTTGGGCTCGGCCATCTAATGTCAACAAGGGAGGTTAGAGTTAGATGTTTTTCAGGCAAGGTTAAGATATGCATAAATTTAATTCTATATGCAACATGCAAGTGCAAGTCCCTTCCCATAAAATTTAGTTTAAAATAAATTGCTAAAGGTTGGGCCTCTATAGTGGGCCAAAATTTAATATTTCTTGGGCTAAGATTTGGGCTATGTAAAAAGGATTATAGATTTTTGGGCTAAAAATAGTACTAGTAGTCAAATAAATAATTTTAAAAGAAATAACACTTGGGCTTAAAAATATTGGTTTAAAATAATAGTAGTAGCTTTAAAAAATTTTCCGGGCTCTGATACCAACTTGTAACACCCCGGATTTGATAACCCAGGCCGAGGTGTCACCGCCGCATTCCCCTAGCAAGACACGGCTTCCCGAGCTCGCTAAGGAAACGCAAGGCTTGTGGGTATGTAAAAGATTTAAAACATTTCAAGATATAGTCCGGAAATTTATAATACTTAGTACGATAGTCGAAATTATCACGTGCGGAAAATAAATAAAGTAAGTGCAGCGGAAAGTAAAATCACGGCCAACATGGCCAAATCCTCGGGTTTAACAGACCCGGTAAAACAGTACGATGCAGAAATTTAAAATGTCCATTATGATTTCCCCCAAGTGCATATGCAATGCGTCACTCGACATACTCTGTAAAAGAAAAATGACAACGGTTGTCAGTATAAAAATATACTGAGTAAGTTAATCCCTAACTAACAAATAAAAGGGGTTACAAGTGTTTAAACTAAAGATTTCGCTTATCGTACGAGAATATAAAAATACATGATTTATTAGCAGCGGAAAATTATGATTAAAGAACTTAATTTAAAAAGCGTAATCTAAAGCATAATTTAAGATGCATAAAATTTAAATACGTAATTAAAGACAGGATAAATACGATTTAAGCATAATGAAACACTCACACGAGTCTTTTACTTTTCATCCCGTAAACTAAGAAGAGGACACCATACCGGGAGATCACTAACGAGGCAATCTCAACATAGGACCACTAACGAGGCAGTCCAAACAATGGGAGACCACTAACGAGGCAGTCTCAAAGATAGTAGGACCACTAACGAGGCGATCCAAAAAGATAGTAGGACCACTAACGAGGCGATCCACAAATACAGCGCGCGAGATCACTAACGAGGCAATCTCAGATAGTAAGGAGACCACTAACGAGGCAGTCTCAAAGATAATGATAGTATGAAGATCGGCTCAGCCTAGTGAACGGGATTTTTCGAAAGTTCGTATTTCAAAGTTATCAAAGGATCGATATCGCGTTTTCATAGTTCGAGTTTCTCAAGTTCGAAAAATCCTATTCGAGGCAGTTTACGCCTTTCTTAATTTAAAATTCGTTTTTCCTCCAAAAATGCTGAAACTTGGCCAGTAATTCAAAAACACACACACGAACAACTTTCATGTTTTAAGTTTTTGGAAATAAGGTTCCGAAGTGAGTTAAAATTTGAGTTTATTGCAAAGAATAATTTACGTCTTAAAAACTGTTTTCGTCACAGGTTCGTGTGACGCCGATTAAAAATTCATTTCAAAACCAATCGATGTGAAATTTTTACAGTAACTACACGACACATTAAGGAACAACTTTCATGTTTTAAGTTTTTGGAATTAATGAATTCTTGGTACTCAAAAATCGTGTGCAACTCACTGCATACTCATGGCCCTTAAAACGAATTCAAAACAGTTCTAAAAACTTGGCCGATTGACATATCAAATGAACACCAAAATTCGTGAAATTTTGTAGGCATAATCTAGACACAATTATCTACAACTTTTGTTTAGAAATGCAAAGTTAAATCATTCGAAAAATGGGTGAAAAACATGCATCAAGTTGAATGATGGAATCTGTCACAGATTTAAACGGTTCGGTTCAATACAGAAAGTTCATGGCGAAAATTGGGATAGCAAAACTTAATGTCAATGGCTGAAATTTGGACACAAGATAGGTAAAGGTGTTAGGAACAACTTTTATGTTGAAAAGTTTTCGGTTTGAATTCCCGAAGGTCGAGTTTTTGGCGAGTCTTTAAAATTGGACGAAAATAGGGTTTTTGAAAACCGATTTTTGTTACAAGCCTATATCTCGAGATTTAAACAACAAACAACCACGAAAATTTGTGAGTAAGGTGTTAACTTACTTAGAATGATGTTAGGGTCGCTGGATTGGGTTTCCGGATGTCCTAGGGTCACGACGAACGGCCAACTTCTCCGATTGCTTTTTGTTCGTTTTCCGTCGTGAAATCGTAGTAAGGAAATAGTGTTAGAATTCGAGTTTCAGAGACTCATGGACTGATGGAACGATATATTAAGACTCACCAAGGTTCTATGAAGCCGTGGCTCAGTCCCGTTCACCTCGTCGTCGCCGGAAAGTTCGCCGGAAAGCGAGTTCGGAGAGGTTTCGACTTGGAGAGGAGTTTTGGAGGTGTTTAGGGTTAGGTTTTCTGAGAGTGAGGGGGAGGGGCGCCCCAAATCTGATCTTATGCCCTTCCCCATTGTTGTGATCGACTTGCCATTGATGGAGGTCGGATTTTTGGCAAGAAAATCGCCATGGAAGGAAAGTTTACACCTCCTGCACCTCTGGCGCGCTGGTGGCGCGCACATAGGCCTTTGTGCGCGCGGAGCACGCGTGGCCTTCCCTGGGGGCGCGACGCCCTTGGCCGCGCGGTGGCCGCGCGGCGGCGCGCGGGCAGCGCGGGCCGGCCGGACCGGCCGGTTCGGCGGTCCGCGTGTTCCGTCGGGTCTTCCCTCGCTTTCCCCTATCGGTTTTCTACGTGTTAGCTCGATTCCCTGGGTCGTCTTCGTTGCGGAATCTTCTCCTTAATCTTGTTACGAGTCCGGCTTACCGCTCGCAACATTTCCAGGTCCTACTTAGCCTAGTCTAATTTGGTTCCAACATCTCCTATCGTCCTTGTGATCTAATTCGTGATGTATTTTGTGATTTATTTCGTGACTGAACTTAGAAATTAGTTCTAAGCTGCCTACGTACCCTGTGAAGGGATCAAGTCATGACGTAGTTCAAAACAATTTGAATTTGTTTTTCCTCGGGTGTTACAGAAGTTCCGGTACAAATACTCGATGTTAAGGAGAGAGTAACAAGGAACAAAACCGTGAGAATGGTCAAGGTTCTTTGGTCGAACCATGAAAGTGAAACGGCGACATGGGAGTTAGAAGCCGACATGAAGGAGCGTTACCCGACCCTATTCCAAGACCGTGCAACCACAGTTATGGGGACATAACTGTAATCTTAAGGGGGGAGGATGTAACGACCCGAATATTTTGTATCCCAAATAAACAAATTCAAATTTTTTGAACTACGTAATGACTTGATCCCTTCACAGGGTACGTAGGCAACTTGGAAATTTCAATTCTGGGTTCAGTCAAATAATAACAATCAACAACCAATCAATCAATCAATCGAGCAATAAGTCGCGCAACTTTGAGGACGAAGTTGATTCTTAAGGGGGTAGACTGTAATACCCGAGATTTTTAGCAGCGTCCAAAGGAATAAAATTATTTCTTAATCCGATCAAGGTCGAAATATCTCCGAGAAGAAGAAAATAATTTATCGCAATAAATAATTGCTCAGAAATGAAACACCGATAGATTTTAAAAAAATTCAAAATGGAATAAAAGAGGGAAAGGAAGCCGAAGACATTCCATGAATCGAGTCAAAAGAAATGGAATTAAATTCAAGAAAGAAAAGAATTTTAATTCCAAGAACCTGTGAAGTCGGAAATAATTTAACTAGACAAATTATTACACGGGAGTCAAAAGATGACGAATTAGAAGCCGACGAATCTAAAACCGACGGACTTAAGATTTCAAACACGAAATCAATTTAAGTCGAAAAAGATTTAAGATAGGAATCATAATCCGAGAACGACCCGAAAAATCGAGCCCGAAAACGTAGAAGAATAGAAGTTCGAAAGAGAGGAGAAAAGGCCCGACGGATCGCATGACCCGGCCCAGGCCGCAGCCCAGGCCGGAGCCGCGCGGTCTGGAGCCAAACCGCGCCGACACCGCGGGGTGAGACAGGACAGCCTGCCTTGTCGCGTTTTGGCGACTTTCTTGTCATAATTTCGGGTCCCAACGTGGGGATCTTGATTTAATTCGGGCGGAGCAGATTTTGGTTGATATTATATGATCATAACACCCCATTATCAGCCATCCACACCCTTGTTTCATCCCAAACTCTCCCAAAAACCAAAAAACACAAGTTCTTACCTTCCAACGACTTTCCGACGATTTTCCGGCAACCAAATCCGACCGAGGAAGTGTGTAGATCAAGGATTGCAGGCTTTGGATTGTTGGTAAGATGTAAATCAGGTTTCGTTATTGTTTTAAGATCATAACCATCATTCTAACTTGCGGAACTTTACTTGCAAACACGTTCCTGGCCAAAGGAGAAGAAGAACGTGTTGCGTAGATCCGTCCGTGGCGATTTTGGACGAATCCATCGACCCTAGGACGTTCAAGAACTCACTTGCTGTAAGTCAATACCTTCCATATCAATATGGATGGTTTAAGGGCGTCCGAAACATTGGATCTAAAACGAAACGTTAAAATCGAACTTAAAAACCCCAATCTACGTGTTTTCTGAAATCTGACCAAAACTCTTACTTCGAGTGTTCAAACCGAAAAACTCAAAACTAAGATTTTGATCCTAAGATCTTAAGCTATACTGTGTAAAAATTTCAGAGATTTTCATCGAGTTTTGATACCCCAAATCATGTCGGACATATTCTGCGTTTTTAAGGAATTTTCAAAAACTGACAGTTCACTTAACCGAACTTGATGAGCATATTTCTACCATTTCTAGTCCGAACTAATCTTTGTGATCTAAACAAAAGTTGTAGTAATCATGTCTAGTATGTATCCATAAAATTTCAGAATTTTTGAAGTCCATTTGATGAGTCGAAAAATCGGATTTTGAAACTGTGACGAACCTGAATCCTGACAGCTTATTGTTTGTGTAGAAAACTGGATTTTTGACATGCTTCCATTCTATTTCCGGAAAACTCGAAGCATGAAAGTTGTTCGTTGGGATGTTTTTGAGATACTGTGAAAATTTCAGATCAATCGCCTTTGTATTGAATTTTTAAACTGAAAAGGCGAAAACTGTGACATCAAACGGTTTTAACTTGTGAGATCTAGAAATTTCTAAACAAACGATCGAAATCTTGTTATATCTTTGAAAATCCCGTTACACTAAAGTTGAAACGATATCGGTTACATTGATTAAATAAAATTAGGGTGTGAGTGCTCTGCAGGATGTCCTCCAAACTATTCACTTCGTGCCTTTATGGACGATGGTGACCCGGTGCGAAATATGAGAACTATTGCCAAAACGGCATCTTATTTTGGGCCTACCCTCTCGGGTGTATCCGTATGGGTTACCGAGGCTCGACGGAGTGGTACTGGGTATGGCGGATAGGTTGCAGCCGCCGGGCTACCGGCTAAATGAAAAATGACGGAATTGGCTGAGGCCGCCGGATCACCGGCTAAATGACACTTACGAAATTGGCTGCGGCCGCCGGATTGCCAGCTAAATTAAATATTGTTGAGATGGTGGTGTAACGAGGGAAAATTAAAAAAGCTTAGATTTTTATTTAATTATTTATGTCATTATTCATGCTTTTAATTCATGTTTAAATTAATGGTCCATGCTGAGGTTATTATTATTTATGAAATTTAAATGTGTCTTTAAAGTATGCAAATTAAATTCTTATTTTTTATTGGCAAATAAAATATTTTGTATGCATGATTAGAAGTATAATCTTAATTATTAAAATTAAACCCCTTTATTGCTATATTAGGATTGACTTACTCAGTATTTTATAATACTGATAAAAACCATTGTTCATCTTTCTATTACAGAGTATGGAGCATGATCATGCATTGGGGGATCATTTTGGACATTTAGTTAATTATTTTACATGACTTGTATGAACGGGCCTGTTTAACCCGTGTTTTGGCCATGTCGGCCCTATATTTTAAATTCCGTTGCATAAACTTTATTTCCGCTGCAACTTATTATTATTATTATTATCGTGTGTGGATGATATTACACTATATTATTATTATTTTTTTAGCAATTCCGGACTTATTTTTTTAAAAACTCTTTTCAATACCCATAGCCTTGCATCTCTTTAGCGAACTCGGAGAATTCGTGTCTTGCTAGGGAGGTGTGGCGGTGGCATCCCGGCCTGGGTTATCAAATCCGGGGTGTTACATTAATTTAAATAAAGCATTTAATAATTTAAAAGACAACAATTAAATATTTAACTATCCCCATTTACTCCCAAGATTTAGTATTTCAAGAGTTTCACGATTTCATCGCGATGTCAACAAGTTTAGCCGGAAACCGGCGGCCGCAGCCGTATCTGCCATATCCAGTACCACTCCGGAGCCTCGAGAAACCCATAAGGATATTCACGAGAGTGTAGGCCATATATCTCATTCCGTTTTGGCAACATATCTCAAATATTTCGCGCGGGGTCACCATCGTCCATAAAGGCACGAAGTGAATCGTTAGGAGGGCACCCTGCAGAGCACTCACCCCCTAATTTTAAAGATCAAGTTTGTAAAGGGGATTTCCTAATTTCCAGATTTCATATATTTATTTCAAAGAGACTTCTACTCGTTTAAACCTTAAAGGCTAGTTTCACCGTTTCAACAAGATTTCAAGATTTGACTCGGTCAACCACAGTTTACTCTAAAATTTATTAAAACTCGATTTTAATTCTAAAAATTCTGACATTTTACCACTGACTCAGAAACATCAAGATGAACAACTTTCGTGTTTTAACTTTTTCAATCCGAGTTACTGAAACAGGTCAAATATATCAATATTCGTCATAACATTAATCTGTCCGAATTTCGTATACAATAGTTCAGGATTATCAAGATCTACCATAGCAAATCAACTCCAAACTTAATGAAATTTTACAGAGACATTCTTAAGACATTTATCTACAACTTTCATTTTCGGCTAAAGGTCTAAATCGGTCTAGAACTAGTGTCAAAAACGTGATCAAGATCGGACCTAAGTTCTGTCAAGAATTTCAAGATCCAATTTCAAGCAGTTCGGTTTCGGGTAGATTTCTGATATCAAAACATCTCTAAAAATACTGAAAATTTTACAGTAAGTAGATCTAAGCCTTTGGAACGTTTTTCGCGTTTTAAGTTTTTTCGTTTGAAGTCGTTTTAAGGTTCGGAAAAATTCGACAAAACTATTGCGCCGGTAGGAAACATACATCGACAGATTCTTGCAAGATTCGATTAAGCTTTTAGATTTCGTGTTTTAATTACTCCCAAAACCATGTAAGTATTAACTTACAGATTTGTAGATATCCGGGATCGTCTATTTCGAAGGCGTGGCTTCCAGTCCTCCGTCTATCCTCTCTGTTCGCGGGGTTCTACGTTCTAGATCCGATTCGGGGTGTAGAAAGAAAAAGAAGAAGGTTAGGATTCATTTTCGAATCGTATATGGAACACGGATCGGATCAAAGCTTACCACGACGCTGGAGATCTTCAAAATTTCGTCCACGCAGTCCTTGCCTTGATTTCGTGCCTCCGACGACTCCGGAATTAGGGTTTTTGGACGTATAGAGAGTTGTAGGGTTTTGGAAAAGTGTTCGGAGCTTTCAAGAGGGCTTATTTATAGGTAAATAAGACCTAGGGACGCCCAAGGTCTGCCCCTAAGAGTCCTGAGCCGAATGGTGTTCAACCGAAGTCGGAAAATCCGGATTCGGGCGAGTAAATCTCGCACGGGCGAATCTGTCAAACGGCGCGGTCGTGGCGCGCTTTTTCCCCTTTGACCGCGCGGCCACCGCGCGGCACTCGCCTGGACTTCGGTCCGGGCGGGTCGTGCGATCCGTCGTGCCTTTCCTCCTCTCTTTCGGACTTCTATCCCCCTATGGTCCTGTATTCCGATTTCCGGGGTATCTTCGGGTTCCTATTTCTTCTCTAAATTTTACTCGGGTCTAATTGCATGTTTGGACTCGAATTCTCGAGTTCATTGGTGTCGGGTTTCGGTGTACAATTTATTTACCTTTAATAATTCTTTTTATTTAATTAATTTCCTTTTAATTCCATTTTAAGTTAAATTTCATTTCCTTATCTTTACTTATTTATTTATTTGCTGGATTTATCTATTTATGATATTTATTTTATTTATTGTTTATTTATTTAATTATTATTTTATTTTATGTTGGAAAATTCTCGGGTATTACAATTCCAACTTCTTGTATTTCTTCTTTTTATCATGTGAACCATGTGACCTGTGTTTCGAAGGCTGTTCTCGGGATGATGCAACACCTCGCTGATAACGACCATTGTCATCTTTCTTGTAATTCAGCTTCTTTGCTCTCTTATCCTACAACATCCTTGACAACTTCTTGGTTAGATATGCCTTTTCTTCATTGTCAATACACTGGATTTCATCCTCAACCTTGAAGGCTAGGTTAGAGTTGGCTCCTCTTCCAAGTAGTTCATCTCGAAGGTTTGAAGAGAACCAACAACAACTGCAACAGTGAAGGTTTTGGTGTAACACCCGAGGAAAAACAAATTCAAATTGTTTTGAACTACGTCATGACTTGATCCCTTCACAGGGTACGTAGGCAGCTTAGAACTAATTTCTAAGTTCAGTCACGAAATAAATCACAAAATACATCACGAATTAGATCACAAGGACGATAGGAGATGTTGGAACCAATTTAGACTAGGCTAAGTAGGACCCGGAAATGTTGCAAGCGATAAGCCGGACTCGTAACAAGATTAAGGAGAAGATTCCGAAACGGAGACGACCCAGGGAATCGAGCTAACACGTAGAAAACCGATAGGGGAAAGCGAGGGAAGACCCGACGAAACACGCGGACCGCCGAACCGGCCGGTCCGGCCGGCCCGCGCTGCCCGCGCGCCGCCGCGCGGCCACCGCGCGGCCAAGGGCGTCGCGCCTCCAGGCTGGTCGCGCGTGCTCCGCGCGCACAAAGGCCTATGTACGCGCCACCAGCGCGCCAGAGGTGCAGGAGGTGTAAACTTTCCTTCCATGGCGATTTTCTTGGCAAAAATCCGACCTCAATCAATGGCAAGTCGATCACAACAATGGGGAAGGGCATAAGATCAGATTTGGGGCGCCCCTCCCCATAATTCTCAGAAAACCTAACCCTAAACACCTCCAATACTCCTCTCCAAGTCGAAACCTCTCCGAACTCACTTTCCGGCAAGTATTCCGGCGACGGCAAGGCGAAATGAACCAAGCCCTGCCCTCTAGACTCTTGGTAAGCTATTGTACAAAGTTTCAATTCGTCCATAGATCTCAGAAACTCATATTCTAACCCTTTTTCCTTACTACGATTTTCCGTCGGAAAACGAACAAAAAGCGATCGGAGAAGTTGGCCGTTCGTCGTGACCCTAGGACGTCCGGAAACCCAATCCAGCGACCCTATCATCATTCTAAGTAAGTTAAAACCTTACTCAAAAATTTTCGTGGTTGTTTGTTGTTTAAATCTCGAGATATAGGCTTGTAACAAAAATCGGTTTTCAAAAACCCTATTTTCGTCCAATTTTAAAGACTCGCCAAAAACTCGACCTTCGGGAATCCAAACCGAAAACTTTTTAACATAAAAGTTGTTCCTAACACCTTTATCTATCTTGTGTCCAAATTTCAGCCGTTGACATTAAGTTTTGCTATCCCAAATCCCGCCGTAAACTTTTTGTATCGAACCGAACATTTTAAAACTGTGACAGATTTCTTCATTCAACTTGATGCATGTTTTTCACCCATTTTTCGAATGATTTAACTTTGCATTCCTAAACAAAAGTTGTAGATAATTGTGTCTAGATTATGCATATAAAATTTCACGGATTTTGGTGTTCATTTGATATGCCAAACGGCCGAGTTTTTAAAACTGTTTTGAAATCGTTTTAAGGGTCATGACTATGCAGTGAGTTGCACTCGATTTTTGAGTACCAAGAATTCATTATTTCCAAATTCTTAAAACATGAAAGTTGTTCCTTAATGTGTTGTGTAGTTACTGTAAAAATTTCACATCGATTGGTTTTGAAATGAATTTTTAATCGGCGTTGCACGAACCTGTGACGGAAACAGTTTTCAAGACATAAATTAATCTTTGCAATAAACTCAAATTTCAACTCACTTCGGAACCTTATTTCCAAAAACTTAAAACATGAAAGTTGTTCGTGTGTGTGTTTTTGAATTACTGACAAAGTTTCAGAATTTTTGGAGAAAAGACGAATTTTAAATTAAGAAAGGCGTAAACTGCCTCGAATAGGATTTTTCGAACTTGAGAAAACTCGAACTATGAAAACGCGATATCGACCATTGGATAACTTTGAAATACGAACTTTCGAAAAATCCCGTTCACTAGGCTGAGCCGATCTTCATACTATCATTATCTTTGAGACTGCCTCGTTAGTGGTCTCCTTACTATCTGAGATTGCCTCGTTAGTGATCTCGCGCGCTGTATTTGTGGATCGCCTCGTTAGTGGTCCTACTATCTTTTTGGATCACCTCGTTAGTGGTCCTACTATCTTTGAGACTGCCTCGTTAGTGGTCTCCCATTGTTTGGACTGCCTCGTTAGTGGTCCTATGTTGAGATTGCCTCGTTAGTGATCTCCCGGTATGGTGTCCTCTTCTTAGTTTACGGGATGAAAAGTAAAAGACTCGTGTGAGTGTTTCATTATGCTTAAATCGTATTTATCCTGTCTTTAATTATGTATTTATAATTTATGCATCTTAAATTATGCTTTAAATTACGCTTTTAAAATTAAGTTCTTTAATCATGTTTTTTTCCGCTGCTAATAAATCATGTATTTTTAAATTCTCGTACAGTAAGTGAAATCTTTAGTTTAAACACTTGTAACCCCTTTTATTTGTAGTTAGGGATTAACTTACTCAGTATATTTTTATACTGACAACCGTTGTCATTTCTTTTTTTTACAGAGTACGTCGAGTGACGCATTGCATATGCACTTGGGGGAAATCATAATGGACATTTTAAATTTCTGCATCGTACTGTTTTTACCGGGTCTGTTAAACCCGAGGATTTGGCCATGTTGGCCGTGATTTTACTTTCCGCTGCACTTACTTTATTTATTTTCCGCACGTGATAATTTCTACTATCGTACTAAGTATTATAAATTTCCGGACTAAATCTTGAAATGTTTTAAATCTTTTCATACCCACAAGCCTTGCATTTCCTTAGCGAGCTCGGGAAGCCGTGTCTTGCTAGGGAAATGCGGCGGTGACATCCCGGCCTGGGTTATCAAATCCGGGGTGTTACAAGTTGGTATCAGAGCCCGGAAAATTTTTTTTAAAAGCTACTACTATTATTTTAAGCCAATATTTTTAAGCCCAAGTGTTATTTCTTTTAAAATTATTTATTTGACTACTAGTATTATTTTTAGCCCAAAAATCTATAATCCTTTTTACATAGCCCAAAATCTTAGCCAAAGAAATATTAAATTTTGGCCCACTATAGAGGCCCAACCTTTAGCAATTTATTTTAAACTAAATTTTTATGGGGAAGGGACTTGCACTTGCATGTTGCATATAGATTTGAATTTATGCATACCTTAACTTTGCCTGAGAAACGTCTAACTCTAACCTCCCTTGTTGACAATAGATGGCTGCACCGAACGCGAACATGACCAACCTGATGATGAAACTGACCAATGCATACCTCGAGTCCCAACAGCATGTCAATCACTTCAAAGCTCGAGTGGGGCATCTAGAGAGTAACGTGGACTATCTGAGAAATCTTAGGGAAGCTGACCATCACGAAATAACCCAACTCAAGGCCCAAGTCACCGAACTCCAAACACTAGTGGTTGCACTCCAAAACAAGGATAACGAACTGATGATGCAAATAGGACACTTAGCAGCTGAGCTACTGGGCCTAGAGGCCGACATCTTCCCTCCGAGCCCGAGCCCGGTGGGGACGCCCATTCCCATTGACATATCCAGCGACGAGGACGATCCCATCGAGGATATACCTGCCTAGTCACCCTAGATTTAGGGATCCATACTGATGCACCATTGCTATTTCTATTTCGAATGCTTGTAAACCAAAATTCTTGAGTAATAAAAATACAAGCCTATTTAGATTTATTCCATGCATTTTATTTGGTTCTTTTAACTACCATAATCAAAGAGGGGAACCTACAACCCTGAAAAAAAAATAATAATAATAATATAATAATAATAATAGTTATAATAATAATAATAGAAATAATAATAATAAAAATAATAATAAAATATATACCAATACGTAAATATGTACATATAAGAATAAATAAATAAATTCCAACAACCGACACAAGAAAAACACCCTGATAAATTGTTACCTATTAAAGGACTAATCTTCACCCAATAGAAATTTTCCCCATTAGAGCAACTATATACACTCTACATATAAACTCTAATCCCGTGTATCTTATCACGCTAATTTAACCAAGCGATTTAGTCAAGCAACGGCGTAGGTATTGTTGGGCAATCCACACACATGCAGACACGATAGGGAGGTAATAGTAAATCCAGAACATCTCAAACCATAAAATGGACAGAACAATTAAACCATGGTTCTGAAACAGCAGCACACAACCAACACATGTCAAACACCTAACTAAGCAATAACATAACGAAAATATAAATCACAAACACCAGGCAACATCAACGTCCCCATAAGGAGGAACCTAAACAAAGTACGCCTAAACGCAAAACCTAAACGAAAACACGAAACCAAAGGGAGACATCACTGATCGGGAGGCGGGAACTGTCGGCGCATGAAGTCGTCCATCTGCCGCACATAGGCGTACATGTCGGACATGGTGGCCTGCTGCTGAGCCTGCCTCGTAGCAAACGAGTCCATGCGGGTCTGATAGAGGTCCAACCTAGCGTCGAGGGCGTCATAACGAGCCTGCCCAGCTGCAAACCCGGCGTCCATACTGACCCGCATCTCCTGCATCATCTGCAGCATCGGAATCATCTCCTGCCCCTGAGGTGCCACAGCAGGAGGTGGAACCACTGGAGGAGGGGGTGGCTGCTCAGGTGGTACAACGAGAATCAGGCCGCCGTCATCAGGCTGCGGGCGAAGTACAGCACGGGGAGCCCCACGACGTAAGGCGCTACGCCGCTCAGCATAAGACGGGATACGGTAGCAACGGCCAGGTGCTAGGTCGTACGGGTCTGTCTCCGGTGTAGTGCGAATCCCCTGTGCCGCGCACAACCCACAGATGAGGTGAACATGGGTAATCACCCTACTCCCTCGTCCTCTGCGCATACCCCGCAAGTTGTCCTCGATGCAAGCCCCTACATTCACCCGACCGTCCCGCGCGATGAAGCAAATGGTCTCGTAGACGTGATCCAAGACAATGTGGCTCCGGGACATCGGCCGGACACGCCCGAACCACAGCTGAGCAAGCTCTCGCCAAGGGGAGTCCATCGACGTCAAACGAAGCTCATGACTGTGCTCGAACTGAGGAGGCACTAGGGTGCATAAGGTGTTCCACGCAGGAGCAAGAACGCGCCCCTCAGGCTGGGGCCGGAATACGCCATCGTCGGGCAAGCCAAAATAGACATTGATCGCCCGAGCACTGAAGTCGAGATAGCGACCACGGACCCATACCCGGGATAGATCGTCACCCTCCCCGAGACCGCCAATGTTGGCAATAACCTCCATAGCCAAATAACCGGAGGCGACGCCCTCGGGGTGACGTGCCAGACCAGTCCATTGCAAATACTCCAAGACCGCACTGACCCTGTCATCGCCCATATGAAGAGGATATATGCCTCTCTCAGGGACGTAAGCCCTGTTTCGACGAAGCTCGTCGAAATAAAAGTCCTGGGCAGCCTTCGTCCTAAACCGGAACCTGTCGTGTCGGTGAGGACGCACCTCGTCCGGGAGGCCCCTGAGACGCGGGCCCCACTGCGCCTCGTCCTCCTCTGACTCGCTCTCGTCGAAATCCGGCATCGCCGGAGCAGCATGACTGGGGCCAGCCTCATCAGCAACTCGTCTCCTAGTCCTCGGAGGACACATGAGAGACGCCAAAACGACCCACAAAAAGAGCAACATCCTGCAAGTTACCAAACACCGATTATAAGGCTAAGTCCCACACAGAAGTCAAGCGAAAATACGAAAAGGGCATTAATATACATTTCCAACGTGAATGTACCGTAAGAACAACAAATCCTACCGTTTGCTAAGACCAACCAGGAGGTAACCTAGACAAAGGATATGCTCAAACTAGTGCCTAAACCCTATTTGGCATTTCGTCGAACACATTACGTGCGCAATAAACCAAAACCTAAGTTACTAACAACACACGGAAATCGCCCACGGAATGAAACAATCATTCTAATGACAATACGGCAAATCCTACAGCACTAAACAACGAGGGAACGAACTAATAATCACATCCCAATAGCAACCAAGCATCAATAACTTCATAGCCTTTCTAAGGATTCGAATTCAACAAGAATTTGCCAAAAACATAAACACATTATAACATAAACATAGGCAATGCAACAAGAGTAACAACAATTGCCACATACACTTGCTAAATGGCACAAATCAAGCCTAAAAATCATAAACCCCCAATTTTTGTACACAAACCCTAATTTCCTAAATCTCTTCACAAATCAAATCATTCAAAACATAAAAGTTGAAATTAGTAAGTGGGTTTAGTGGAATCGTACCTGGATGAGTGAAATTGAAGTCGAAATCGAGCAAACAGGAAGGTAACTCGCCGGATTTAGAGAGAATTGGGGGTGTGTTCTCGGATGGGAAATGGGGGAAGTGGCTCGCGCGGAGCGCGAGCCCTATTTTCTCGAACAGAGGGTGTCGCGCGCTCCCCGCGCGCCAACGCGCGGCCACCGCGCGGGACCCGGATGGAGTTTTATCTTTCCTGTTCTGCTCAATCTCTTTTGCTATATGCTCCTCACTGAACCCGGGCATACATTGACAGAGAAATACGTCGACATGGAGCATCACCTGGCATTATTCCGGGCAAGGACAGCGGAATTGCCTCACGCCCTCCTTTCGCAGGACTACAGGAAACCCCCGGGACGTAAATACCTAGGGACCCTGAGAAATTCCGTAGGGAAATGAGAACGGCGTGTTAACTAACGTCCCCACCACCGTTTGCTCGTAACCACAATGTGTTCCACGACCCCCAACTAAAGAAGTATGTGCCGACACGTCGCATGTACTCCAACCGGACGTGGTCGAATTGGGTGATGACTTGACCTATGAAGAAACCCCGGTGAAAATACTCGACTACAATGAAAGGGTGACAAGGAATAAAACTGTAAGGATGGTCAAGGTCTTGTGGTCCAACCACGAGACAGAGACGGCAACCTGGGAATTGGAAGCCGACATGAGGCAACGTTATCCTACCCTCTTCCAAGACGACCCGACCACAGTTATGGGGACATAACTGTATTCTTAAGGGGGGGAGGATGTAACACCCGAGGAAAAACAAATTCAAATTGTTTTGAACTACGTCATGACTTGATCCCTTCACAGGGTACGTAGGCAGCTTAGAACTAATTTCTAAGTTCAGTCACGAAATAAATCACAAAATACATCACGAATTAGATCACAAGGACGATAGGAGATGTTGGAACCAATTTAGACTAGGCTAAGTAGGACCCGGAAATGTTGCGAGCGATAAGCCGGACTCGTAACAAGATTAAGGAGAAGATTCCGAAACGGAGACGACCCAGGGAATCGAGCTAACACGTAGAAAACCGATAGGGGAAAGCGAGGGAAGACCCGACGAAACACGCGGACCGCCGAACCGGCCGGTCCGGCCGGCCCGCGCTGCCCGCGCGCCGCCGCGCGGCCAAGGGCGTCGCGCCTCCAGGCTGGTCGCGCGTGCTCCGCGCGCACAAAGGCCTATGTACGCGCCACCAGCGTGCCAGAGGTGCAGGAGGTGTAAACTTTCCTTCCGTGGCGATTTTCTTGCCAAAAATCCGACCTCAATCAATGGCAAGTCGATCACAACAATGGGGAAGGGCATAAGATCAGATTTGGGGCGCCCCTCCCCATAATTCTCAGAAAACCTAACCCTAAACACCTCCAATACTCCTCTCCAAGTCGAAACCTCTCCGAACTCACTTTCCGGCAAGTATTCCGGCGACGGCAAGGCGAAAGGAACCAAGCCCTGCCCTCTAGACTCTTGGTAAGCTATTGTACAAAGTTTCAATTCGTCCATAGATCTCAGAAACTCATATTCTAACCCTTTTTCCTTACTACGATTTTCCGTCGGAAAACGAACAAAAAGCGATCGGAGAAGTTGGCCGTTCGTCGTGACCCTAGGACGTCCGGAAACCCAATCCAGCGACCCTATCATCATTCTAAGTACGTTAAAACCTTACTCACAAATTTTCGTGGTTGTTTGTTGTTTAAATCTCGAGATATAGGCTTGTAACAAAAATCGGTTTTCAAAAACCCTATTTTCGTCCAATTTTAAAGACTCGCCAAAAACTCGACCTTCGGGAATCCAAACCGAAAACATTTCAACATAAAAGTTGTTCCTAACACCCTTATCTATCTTGTGTCCAAATTTCAGCCGTTGACATTAAGTTTTGCTATCCCAAATCCCGCCGTAAACTTTCTGTATCGAACCGAACGTTTTAAAACTGTGACAGATTTCTTCATTCAACTTGATGCATGTTTTTCACCCATTTTTCGAATGATTTAACTTTGCATTCCTAAACAAAAGTTGTAGATAATTGTGTCTAGATTATGCATATAAAATTTCACGGATTTTAGTGTTCATTTGATATGCCAAACGGCCGAGTTTTTAAAACTGTTTTGAAATCGTTTTAAGGGCCATGACTATGCAGTGAGTTGCACTTGATTTTTGAGTACCAAGAATTCATTATTTCCAAATTCTTAAAACATGAAAGTTGTTCCTTAATGTGTTGTGTAGTTACTGTAAAAATTTCACATCGATTGGTTTTGAAATGAATTTTTAATCGACGTTGCACGAACCTGTGACGGAAACAGTTTTCAAGACATAAATTAATCTTTGCAATAAACTCAAATTTCAACTCACTTCGGAACCTTATTTCCAAAAACTTAAAACATGAAAGTTGTTCGTGTGTGTGTTTTTGAATTACTGACAAAGTTTCAGAATTTTTGGAGAAAAGACGAATTTTAAATTAAGAAAGGCGTAAACTGCCTCGAATAGGATTTTTCGAACTTGAGAAAACTCGAACTATGAAAACGCGATATCGACCATTGGATAACTTTGAAATACGAACTTTCGAAAAATCCCGTTCACTAGGCTGAGCCGATCTTCATACTATCATTATCTTTGAGACTGCCTCGTTAGTGGTCTCCTTACTATCTGAGATTGCCTCGTTAGTGATCTCGCGCGCTGTATTTGTGGATCGCCTCGTTAGTGGTCCTACTATCTTTTTGGATCGCCTCGTTAGTGGTCCTACTATCTTTGAGACTGCCTCGTTAGTGGTCTCCCATTGTTTGGACTGCCTCGTTAGTGGTCCTATGTTGAGATTGCCTCGTTAGTGATCTCCCGGTATGGTGTCCTCTTCTTAGTTTACGGGATGAAAAGTAAAAGACTCGTGTGAGTGTTTCATTATGCTTAAATCGTATTTATCATGTCTTTAATTATGTATTTATAATTTATGCATCTTAAATTATGCTTTAAATTACGCTTTTAAAATTAAGTTCTTTAATCATGTTTTTTTTTCCGCTGCTAATAAATCATGTATTTTTAAATTCTCGTACGGTTAGCGAAATCTTTAGTTTAAACACTTGTAACCCCTTTTATTTGTAGTTAGGGATTAACTTACTCAGTATATTTTTATACTGACAACCGTTGTCATTTCCTTTTTTTACAGAGTACGTCGAGTGACGCATTGCATATGCACTTGGGGGAAATCATAATGGACATTTTAAATTTCTGCATCGTACTGTTTTTACCGGGTCTGTTAAACCCGAGGATTTGGCCATGTTGGCCGTGATTTTACTTTCCGCTGCACTTACTTTATTTATTTTCCGCACGTGATAATTTCTACTATCGTACTAAGTATTATAAATTTCCGGACTAAATCTTGAAATGTTTTAAATCTTTTCATACCCACAAGCCTTGCATTTCCTTAGCGAGCTCGGGAAGCCGTGTCTTGCTAGGGAAATGCGGCGGTGACATCCCGGCCTGGGTTATCAAATCCGGGGTGTTACATTTGGTCTTGTCAAGCTCTTCAAGAGTAGAAACCTTTGATTGATACTTCCTAGTAACAGTTCTCAACATTTTTCTGACAAGTTTCGCATTATCGTACTTTAATCCGAGAGACTGAGCTTCATTTATCGATTTCTTAAAGCGAGCATGATAAGCAGCAATATTTTCATCCTCTTGCATTCTTATACTATCAAAGGCATATTCAATTCTCTGGAGCTTCAAAGCTTGCACGTCAGATGATCCTTCATAAGCTGCTTCCAGAGCAGTCCAAGCTTCATAGGTTGTTTCACAATTTGAGATGATGTGATATTGTGACTCATCGACGGCATTGAACAGACAGTTTAGAGCAGTGTTGTTCCCATGCTCTTTGTTCTTCTGAGCAGTAGACATTTCTTTTTGGGTGGCCGGATTCAGAGTAGTAATGGCAACAGAGGTTTCAGTAGCTGGTGTGCGAACCTCTTTCATAGGTTGTTCCCAGGGTGTTAGAACAGCATTCCAGACATCTACGCCTATGTGCTTAAGAAAAATCCTCATACGGTTATTCCAGAATGGGTAATTTGAACCATCAAACAGAGGAGGTCTTGAGACAGAACCACCTTCTCGATTCATTTTGGACCAAACTCAGGCCCCGCTCTGATACCAATTGACATGCCCAAGCTAATATGAGAAACCTTGTAGGGGTTGTTTGAGCGTAGTCTCAACAACCTGCAAATCACAACCGCGAACACAAACAGAGTGCAGAAATAAACATAAGAACACCAAGAATTTGGTTACCCAGTACGATCCACTGATCTACATCTGGGGGCTCCAAGCCAGGTTTTCACTAGATCCTCACAAACAGTTGAATCACACATCAACACACTTTACACATCCTTACATTCCGGTGAACTTCTCTATCTAATCAACTAGACTAGAGACACACATGGGAGATTCAACTTATCTACCCAAATGCACTCAATTCACTAGCAGATGTTAAAGTGGTATTTCTAGAATCCTAGCTACTCAAACAGATTAGGCACGATGGTGATAATACACCCAAACTAAGCACAAGTTGTGTTTACTAGAAATATGCCAAGAAATGCATAAACACCAACCCAAATCCCCATGAATTACAGCAGGCAGAACAACTAGAACTATACTAGTTGCAGAACGGTTGTTGATGCCTTTTGTGAACAATGAACTTAAGAGGGATTTTCTTCTTCAGCTCCCTTTTACTCCATAATAGCAGCTTAGAGTCTTTAAATGCTCTGTAAATTGAGCTGTGATTGCGGCAGGGAGTCACTCTACACCCTCAAGGACGAAGTCATGTACTTATATAATTTTAAGCCCCATCTAAACCCCTAAAAGCCTGCTAAGGGGAAATGCCACGTCATAGTACTTTCTATGCTTTTCTCAGTGAAGAGAAACAAGCGTTGTTGACACGATGTTGCAACAACAACAGATTTAGCGAACATCTTCACAACTCTAGAAATGTCCCTAACAATCTCCCCCTTTGTGGAGAAGATCGGGCCAAGTAGTCAAATCAGTGGAAAAGCACAGAAAATATATCAAGCAACAACCAAGACAAATTAAGCATCATAAACCCAAAATCCTTGCATGCCATGAGAGATAAAGCAAAAGTAGAATAGGCATATTCAGCATCAGTCCTTACAGCAACCAGAGCCAAGAAAATAACATTACTTGGCACGGTTTGGGGTATTATTGATAATGGACAAAATTGACCATTATTTTCAATCTATTTCCGTGTCTAAACATGGGCATTTGATCGCCTTCCGGTCTTAATTAAATAAGAAGGCAGTTGCATTTGACAGATATATGTCTGTTTGTAAAAATTATAAGCTGGTATTGAAAAATACAAAAATATTGCTATTTTATTAAATTTGTGTTCGAAAACATGGAAAATCAAAATATATTACGTGTAGTTTTTAATTTAATTTATATATATAAGTATATATTTACATATTTAAAAAAAAATCAAGTAATCAAAATATTGGAATGCAGTGGGGCCCGCCTGTATCATCATCCCCAAAATTCCAATTTGGAATTGGAATCGAACACAGCAGCAGCAAATGGGTGAGGCAACCGGCGCCGTTCAAGACCATCTCCTCCGGCCAGCATTCTTCCCCTTCCACCACCGCCCCTCACCAACCAGCAAATTCCGGCCACCACTTCATCTTCTCCAAGTTGCAAAATTGGGAACAGGATTTATAGTCCCCAATTTTCAGACACAACAAAATTGCAACACAACCAACCACCACAATCAATGTCCAATCTCAGAATCCAGCGAGCATCGCAACCACACCAACCCCCATTCCCGGTAGCCGCAGCTCTCCCTATCTCCATCTCAGATCTGGTGATCTCCGGCCATCCCCAAGCTCGCCGGACAGCCACCATTCACGTCTCCAGTCTCTACTCCAGCATCCTCTTCATCATTTTAAAGCTCCGGCAGCCCTCGTCGTCCACTCGGCGAAACAACACAGCCCCGTCTCCTTCAACTCGGCCGGAGATGGCGTTGATGAAAACTGGAGGATGCAGGAAATGAAGAGATGCAGGTATGAACGAAAAAGAAAAAAAAAAAAAAAAAAAAAAAAAAAAAAAAAAGAGAGAGAGAGAGAGAGAGAAGAGAAAAATGAAGTCATGGACAAAAATGGGATGAAATGAAAAAATGGGAACAAAACCCAAAATAAGTTATCCGGTCTTCGGGATTCCTGTCGCAAGAGAAAAAAAAAAAAACATGTCGTGAAACTATGTTTCGCGACAGGAAAAAAATGGCTTGGGGCATGGGAAAATTGTTTCACGACAGGAAGTCTGTCTCGCGACAGGAGGAAGAAAATGAGAGTTGTTTCGCGACATGTGTAAGGAAAAAAGGAAAGCTATTGCGACATGTGAAATATGGTATCACGACAGAGGAGAGAGAGAAGAATGCTCAAGTCGCCATCTCCCACCCAATTCAAAATTCCTCACATGTTAAAAGTATTGAAAGATCCTGGGACCTCAGCTCCCGCAGGCATAAAATATGTCTTTACTCTCCGAACCTCAAGGTCCCGTCCCTTGTACTGGCTACACCCGAATTCCATTTTCCAATTGGCTCTCGTTATATACACTCTCTATTTTCCCTCACACACACAAAAATTACCAAGTTAAAATCACACAGCATATATGTTACCTATTTTACCCTTATTATAGTATTCTTAGCACTGAGAGTCCAGACATTCGCACACAATTCCGGGTGTTCAGAATCGAGAGCACACAACCCCGCATTCCATTCTTAGGGCACACAAAATAGACGCACACAAAACAACCAACCACAGAATCGAGGGCAAGTGAACAGGGGAAGGGAAAGCCACCGAGACCAGACATGCCGAGGACGCGTGGAGGAAGGGCCACCGGCGGCGGCGGGCGTGGAGCCACCGGCGGCAGTGTGGGTTTAGTTCTATTTTGGTGTTTTTGCATTAAATTGAACATTGAATTTGATTTCTGTATAGTTTGTATGTATAGTTCTTGTGTAGAAAGCTATCGACTGTGAAAGTTGTTTTAAATCAATTTTTTCCCTATTTTTCTGGTGTTTGGGCACGACTACTACCCTGACTACTCCGGTGGAGAAGAGAGACGAACGTCCAGGTTGGACGTTCGTTTTTTTTTTATTTTTTATTTTTATCATTTGCAACGAACGGCCATGGATATCCATGGCCGTGGAGAAGCAAACGTCCAACAATTGGACGTTTGCTTGGAAGAACAAATGGCCAATTGTGGCCGTTTGCAAAGAGGAACAAACGGCCAACAGTGGCCGTTTGTGAAGTGTATCAAACGGCCAACAGTGGTCGTTTCTTTCTTACACATGCCGGCCATTAGTGGCCGGCCATCCAATTTTTTTTTTTTTTTTTGTGTTTTTATCTATTCAGTTCGTTTCTTTCTTACGACTTCTTCCACTTCATGTTAGTATTGATATTCATCATCTTCCACTTACACTTCATGTTGTTTGTATTCATCTTCATTATTATCCATGGAATAAAAAAATGTGGAAGGTAAAAGATCGTGAATCGTAAAAACTGTGCAGGGTTCTGGTTTTTGTTTGTGTGCTTTAATCCTAAAAGAGTGCCCCAATCCACGTTTTAAAGAGTGCCCCAATCCTAAAGAGAGTGCCCCAATCCTCTCTTTTTAACTAGGGGTATATGTAAGATTTTATTAGAAAAGTGTGTGCCCCTAACAAATGTTGAGGGTATATAACGGTGGTCTTTCCAATTTTACATGTCGCAAGCCTCACTTTGGTTTCACGACATGGAGGTATGTCTTGCGACATTGTGGGCCTTAAATGGGCCTAGGGCTTACTCCACTCTTCTATAAATAGCTGCCTCCCACCCCCCTTAAACAGTAACCTAGCTACACTTTAGTTTTTTTTCCTTGTTCTTGGAGGCACACACTGTGATCTCCAAAATAGGCTAGGATAGATAGTTTAATTTAAGCAATGTAGAAGTAGATTTTATGGTAATTTTAATTTTTATTTTGTAATAAATTAGTGTAGCTAGTGTTCATAGTTTTAGTTTACAACTTGTTTTTGGGTTTTGAACATTCAATTTAATGGGTGTTGTTGAACCTTTGTTTTAGTTTTTGGAAATAGAAGAAAATGTTTCGCAAATTTATTATGGACTACTTCCATAATATTACTTGCTTATTTTCGCATTTTGGTCACTTGACCATTTTTTATTTTTAGTTAGATTTAGTGCTTGTTTAGATTTAATAAATGCATAAACACTTTATATTTATCCTTTGATAGATTTAGTGTAGGTTTTATTTTTAATTTTAGTTTGTTAAGCATAGTTTATATTTATTGTTGCTCCTTGTGCTAGTCTTTTTTTTTTTAAATTTATTGTTATGTTCTTTGTGTTTCTTTAGTTTTTAGGTAGTATTTTTATTTTTATTTTTATTTTTATTTTTATTTCTAGTGCATTAAATCTAAAAAGGGATGATATTAGAGTGTTTGTGTATATTCAAAATTTTCATTTCTTACATTGCAATGCATCACGTCGTAACCCCACGGATTGCGACATAATACTCACGTTGTGATCCCACGGATCACGACGTAATTTTTGCATCGCGGTGTAAGGCCCAAAATACTTCAAATATTTTAATAAAAATACACACGTCGTAAGACTCACGTCGTGATCCCACGGATCACGACGTAACTTTTCCCTCTCTCACGACTGGAGTATGCCAAAAAAATTTATAAATTTTTTTATAAAAATACCCATGTCGTGAACATACTTCCCAGTCTAGCGACATGGGACCAAATACTTAGAATATTTTTTGAAAACCCATGTCGCAAGACCCCCATGTCGACCCATGGTTCATAACATACTTTCCAGTCTAGCGACATGGGACCAAATACTTAGAATATTTTTGAAAACCCTCATGTCGCAAGACCCATGTGGTTCACGACATAATTTTTGTCTAGCGACATGAGATCCATGCCTTGGTAAAATCTCAAAATTTCACCTGTCGCGAGACCCATGTCACAAGCCTAGGCTTGCGACACAACTTATGTCTCACGACAGTGTAACATCCCGGATTTGATAACCCAGGCCGGGATGTCACCGCCACATCTCTCTAGCAAGACACGGATTCTCCGAGCTTGCCAAAGAGATGCAAGGCTATAGGTATTGCAAAAAGGTTTAAAAACAAGTCCGGAATCTATTTAAAAATAATATTAAGCATCATCCACACATATAGTAGTAGTAATAATATATCGCAGCGGAAAAATGTAATGTGGGCCGACATGGCCAAAACTCGGGATTTACATGCCCGTTATGCAAGTATCGTAAAAGCAATAAAAACAATGTTTAAGTTTTTCCATCCCCCAATGCATATGCTCATGCATTATCTTCATACTCTGAAAGGAAAAGAGAAAACAACAACTTTATCAGTATATAAAATACTGAGTAAGTCGATCCTAACATAGCAATAAAGGGATTTAGTTAGATAATTTAAAATTTCACTCCTAACATGCATTCACAAAATTTAAAGGAAATAATATTTTAATTGTGTACTTGAACATGCATTTAATCCACAATAACAATTTAGTCATGGTATGAAATTTACAGACATAATTTAAATGCATAATTTAAAGACATGCAAAAATAAATAAATACTTAAAAATATTAAATCTTTTATTTCCCCGTCACGTAACCATTTCTCAGTGTTTTGTATAGCCGGTGATCCGGCGGCCGCAGCCGTTTCGTAAGTATCTCGTTTAGCCGGTGATCCGGCGGCCGCAGCCGTATCTGCCATACCAAGTACCACTCCGGAGCCTCGGGAAATCCATACGGATAACCCGAGAGAGTAGGCCATGTATCTCCCGCCGATTGGCGTAATATCTCATCAAATTCTCTCGTCCATTATAGGCCCGAAGAGAAAGGCTAGAGGGGCACCCTGCAGAGCACTCACCCTCCACCTAAGTATCTCGTGTATCGTTTAGATTTAATGTATCGGGGTTTTTCAAAAGTATAGATGTATCGTATTTCAAATCTTTGATCGTTCGTTTCGAAATTTCAAAATCCTTCGATTTAAAAGTAACTTGGCGTCACAGTTTACGCCTTTTCAATTTAAAATTCGGTTTAAGTCCGAAAAATCTGAAAATTTCACAGTCTATGCAAAACACCCTAACGAACAACTTTCGTGTTTTAACTTTTTCGAAATAAGTTGAGGAAACATGTCAAAAATCGATTTTATTACGCAAACAGAATTCTGTCCGGACTCAGGTTTGACACAGTTCAAAGTTTCGACTTTTTAACATATCAAATGGACTTTAAAAATTCTGAAATTTTATATGCACATACTAGACATGATTATCTACAACTTTCATTTAGATTGCAAGGATCAAATCGGACTAGAAAATATAGAAACATGCTCATCAAGTTCGAATATGATCACTGTCAGTTTTTCGAAAAGTCCTAGTAAAACAGTTTATGTTCGGCGCGATTTGAAATAGCAAACGTTAACAAAAATGTCTGAAATTTTTACACAACCTAGATTTATGTGTTAGGATTAAAAGTCTAGTTTTGAGTTTCTCGGATTGAATCCTCGAAATATGAGTTTCAGGCCGATTTCAGAAACTGCACGAGTTGGGGTTTTTAATTTCGGTTTTTACGTTTCGTTGCATTACGACTATACCGGACGCCCCTAAACCACCCGTATTGATATGGAAGGCTCAAATTACAGTGGTTGTGTTCTTGAGTAGTCCTAGGGTCGCTCGGCTCGTCCAAAATCCTACGAACGGATCTACGAAACGCAAAGTTCCCGACTTTGGCCACGATCGTATTTGCAATCAACGATTCAAGAGTTAGATTGGGGATTTGAGAGGAAAAACGAGAATGGAAATCTGTTTGAAGGCTTACCAATGAATCTATCACTGAAATCCTTGTTCCACTCCCTTGCTTGGTCGTTGTAGGTTGCCGGAAAGTCGCCGGAAGTCCGTCGGAAGTTCGTCGGGAGAGTGTTTTGGCTTGGGAGAGTTTGAGAGAGCTTTAGGAGGCTGTTGTGACTGCTTATGGGTTGGGGAGAGAACCCTAGGTCGACCTTATTCACCTTCCCCCATCCAAAATCCACTTTCCAAAGTCGGGGGGTCGAATTATGGTAAGAAATCGCCGAAAACGCGCAACTTGCCAAAACCTGTGGAGCCACGCGGGGTTGGCGCGCCTTTTGGCCAAACCCCGCCCGGCCAGCGCGCGGTCCCCGCCTGGACTGCGGTCCGGGCGGGTCCGTGCAATCCGATCCGTCGGGTCTTTTTCTCCTCTCTTTCGGACTTCTATCCTTCCACGTTTTCGCGCTCGATTTTCCGGGTCATTTTCGGATTAAGCTTCTCATCATAAATTTATTCCGTCTCAATTTGATTTCATGCTTGAAATCTTAAGACCGTCGATTTTGGTCCGTCGGGTTCTAATTCGTCGTCCTTTGACTTCCGTGCATTTCCGCGTCTACGGGTTCTCGGAAACAAAACCTTCTCTCCTATTGGATTAATTCCTATTTTTATATTCTAAAATTTACGGGTATTACAGTCTACCCCCCTTAAGAACCAACTTCTTCCTCGAAGTTGCACTTCATCCTCTCGCGAGTTCGGGAATTGTTTGATTAAGCGATTGTATTATTGTGTGTCGTTGTTTGTTATTATTTGACTGAACCCAGAATTGAAATTTCCGAGTTGCCTACGTACCCCGTGAAGGGATCAAGTCATTACGTAGTTCAAAACAATTTGAATTTGTTTATTTGGGGTACAAAGTATTCGTATAAAATATCCGGAAATATTCGGGTCGTCACATCCTCCCCCTCTTAAGATTACAGTTATGTCCCCATAACTGTTGTTGCACTGTCTTGGAATAGGGTTGGGTAACGATCCTTCATGTCTGCCTCTAGCTCCCACGTTGCCGTCTCGGCTTCGTGGTTAGACCAAAGAACTTTAACCATTCTCACGGTCTTATTCCTTGTTACCCTCTCCTTCCTGTCGAGTATTCGCACCGGAATTTCTTCGTAGCTTAAGTCATCGTCCAGCTCAATTTCCTCCGGTTGGAGTATGTGGGTCGGATCATAGACGTATTTCTTCAGTTGTGAGACGTGGAACACGTCGTGGACACGAGCAAATTGTGGCGGTAATGCTAGTCGGTATGCAAGATTCCCCACTCTTTCTAGGATCTCGTATGGTCCTATGTACCGTGGGCTCAATTTACCCCGCTTGCCAAAGCGCATCACACCCTTCATCGGTGACACCTTTAACATGACCTTATCGCCTATTTGGAATTCCAAATCTTGCCGTCTCACGTCGGCATAGCTCTTTTGCCGGTCTTGCGCGGCTCTCATCTTTCCTTGGATTATTTTGACTTGTTGAGCCATGTCCTCAACAAGTTGCGGTCCAATTACCATAGCCCTCTCGCTCTCTTCCCAGCTCAATGGGCTTCGGCATTTGCGTCCATACAGTGCCTCAAAAGGTGCCATGCCAATGCTAGCATGGTAGCTGTTGTTGTAGGAAAATTCGATTAAGGGTAAGTGATTTTCCCAACTTCCTTTAAACTCTAATACGCATGCCCTCAGCATGTCTTCCAAAGTTTGGATCGTTCTTTCCGTTTGTCCATCCGTCATGGGGTGGAACGCGGTACTCATCTTTATCTTCGTACCGAGGGCTTCTTGTAGTTTTGTCCAAAAATGTGAGACGAATCTACTGTCTCTGTCCGAGATGATGTCATGTGGTGCTCCATGTCGTCGTACCACGTTGTCGACATATGCCCTTGCCAATTGGTCCATGGACCAGGTATCCTTCATAGGGATAAATATGGCAGCTTTTGTCAACCTATCCACGATCACCCAGATTTTATTCATCCCCTTCGGTGAACGTGGTAGCCCCGAAACGAAGTCCATTGAAATGCTATCCCATTTCCAACTGGGGATTTCCAATGGCTGCATTAATCCTAAGGGTTTCTGTCGTACGGCCTTGACCTTCTGGCAGGTAAGGCATCTTGACACAAACTCGGCTATTTCTCTCTTCATGTTCGGCCACCAATAGTTCTTCTTTATGTCCTTGTATAGCTTCTCGCCACCGGGGTGGACCGAGTATGGGGTATTATGGCCTTCCTCCATTACTTTTTGCTTCAGGTCCTCGCATTTTCGTGGTATGCACCACCTTCCCTTGAAGCGGATGCTTCCGTCCTCATGGATTTTAAAATCCATTGCCTTTCCTTCAGCAATGCTCATCCTAATTTCCTCCAGCTTTTCATCATCCAGTTGTGCTAGTCGTATCTCATCGAGTATGGTAGATCCTACTACCATCGTGTTGACGACCTCGCTTACTTCGCCAGAGTGTACCAACTCCAGACTTAATTTTGCCAAGTCTCTGTACAACTCGGCCGGTATCACAAGTGAATTCACCACGTGTTGAGTCTTTCGACTCAAGGCATCGGCCACCACGTTGGCTTTTCCTTCGTGATACGCGATTTCCAGGTCGTAATCCTTAATCAGCTCCAACCATCTCCTTTGCCTCAAATTCAGCTCTTTTTGCGTGAATATATACTTGAGGCTCTTATGGTCGGTGAACATCCGACACTTTCGCCCATAGAGGTAGTGCCTCTATATCTTTAGAGCGAACACGACTGCGGCTAGCTCCAAGTCGTGCGTCGGATAGTTCTCTTCGTGTGGCTTTAGTTGACGTGATGCGTATGCTATAACCCTTTGATCTTGCATTAGCACGCATCCCAATCCTTCCTTCGAGGCGTCGCTGTACACCTCGAAGTCTCCATCCTCCGATGGTAATGCCAACACCGGCGCTGTAGTAAGCCGTTTCTTCAATTCTTGGAATGCGGAATCACACTCAATGGTCCAGTCGTATTTCACCCCTTTCTTTAACAGCTGTGTCAATGGGCGAGCGATCCTTGAGAAATCCTTTACAAACCTTCGGTAGTACCCTGCCAATCCGAGAAAACTTCTTATCTCGGTTGGATTCTTCGGTGGCACCCATTCGGTCACTGCCGAGATCTTTGCTGGGTCTACTGCCACTCCGTTGGCGGATACGATATGTCCCAGAAATGCCACTTCTCTTAGCCAGAAGTCGCATTTGGACAGTTTGCCATACAGCTGATTCACTCGCAAGATCCCTAACACTTTGTGTAAGTGTTCAGAATGTTCCCCTTCGCTTTTCGAGTAGATCAGGATGTCATCTATAAACACCACTACGCATTGATCTAATAATTCCCGAAACACGTTGTTCATGAGATTCATGAACATCGCTGGGGCGTTCGTCAGCCCGAATGATAGCACCGTGAATTCGTAGTGCCCGTAGCGAGTTCTGAATGCCGTCTTTGGGATATCCTTTTCGGCGATCCTTAACTGGTGATATCCAGATCGTAGGTCGATCTTTGAAAATACTGAAGCTCCCTTCAGTTGGTCGAACAAATCCTCGATTCTGGGCAACGGGTACTTGTTCTTGACCGTGACTTGGTTAAGTCCTCTATAATCGATGCATAGTCGTAGACCTCCATCTTTCTTCTTCACGAATAAGACCGGGGCTCCCCATGGGGACGTGCTCGGCCTTATGTAGCCCTTCTCTAGCAACTCCTCGAGTTGTTCTTTCAGTTCCTTCATTTCTAGCGGCGCCATACGGTAAGGAGCCTTTGAGACAGGCTCCGTTCCCGGGATGAGATCTATGGTGAATTCCAGATCTCTCTCAGGCGGCATGCCGGGAACGTCTTCCGGAAATACATCCGGGTATTCTCTCACCACCGGAATGTTATCCACCTTGACCTCTTCGGCCTCAAGGTTATGAATGTAGCATGCATATAACGCGTAACCCTTACGCATTAAGCTACATAGCTTAGTGGCGTTAACTATCTTGGTAGACTTCTTAGGGGGTTGGGAGTAAAAGATGACTCTCCTTCCCCTACTCTTTGACAACGTTATCTTTTGTTTTTGGCAATCGATCACGGCTTTATATCGGGTTAGCCAGTCCATCCCTAGTATGACGTCAAAATCCTGTAGTTCGAATTCTACCAAGTTCGCGAAAAACTCTACGTTCTTTATAACTATCGGAATTCTGTTATATCGCTTAGAGCATGATACTACCTCTCCTGATGGAAGTTGAATCCCTAAGTTAATCAATTCGCACTTAGGTAGATCTAGTTCAGGTACGACTCTAGATGATATTATCTAACAACTAGCTCCTGAGTCAAACAGAACTCTAAGGGGTGTACTTAAGACATGGAACGTACCTCCCATTACGTCCCCCTGCATAGGCACATCTGCCTCATTGATGACATTCAATCGCCCCATTGGACGTCCCGGGTTGCCTTGCTGATCCCGGTTCGGGTTCTGATTCTGTTGCTGGTTTGGATTCTGTGGGGGACGTTGATTCTGATTGAGATTCTGGTTTTGAGGGGGTCTATACCCCTGGTTGTTTCCATTCCGTCCATCTTGATTGCGAGGCTGAGTTGGCCCCGTGCCCAAGTCCTCCCTCTTGGTGATGTTTTCCAGTCGAGTGCGGCACTCATTCGCCATGTGGCCGATGCGACCACACCTGTGGCAGGCGCCCTGTTGGGGGCACCCTCTAGCCAAATGAGGCCTGCCGCATCTCGGGCAAGGTGGTACCGGGTTACCCCGGAAAGGGTTCTATCGTCATATCCTCTGTCGTTGTTTTGAGGGGGTCTGTTCAGATCTCCCCGAAAGTTGCTCCCTACAGCATTGTTACCGGAACGGTTGTCTCTACTCCTCTTATCCTGTCCCTGAGATCCTCGACTGGGTTCTCCGCTCACTTTCCTTTTTAGTTGTTGCACCCTTGCAACAGCTACCGCACGATCATACACCGATTGCAGGTCTGGGTATGGGACGCCAGTGATCACCTCTCGTATGGACAAGTTTAGCCCCATTTCAAATTTCTGTGCCTTCTCCGCATCTGTCGGCACGAGTCTCGGTGCGAAACGCACCAACTCCTTGAAACGGGTGTAGTATTCCTGGACTGTTTGCCCTCCCTGCTTCAGAGATAGGAACTCCTCGTACATGGCTGACTTTGTGCTCATGGGATAAAAGCGATCCCTGATCAGACCCATGAATTCTTCCCAAGAATAGGGTTCCTCGTCCTCGGCTAACTTATCTTGCATGGCACGCCACCAGTCATCCGCCTCCCCTCCGAGATAGTACGATGCCACAGGCACCTTCTCGCCAATTGGGCACTTCACCGCGTTTAGTAGCTTGTCGAATGTTCGGATCCATTCTTCAAGTTTAGCCGGGTCCTCTTCTCCGGCGTAGTTCGGCGGACGATAAGAGTTCACCATAGCTAAGTAGTTAATGCGGGCCTCGGGTGGAGGTACCGCAGCTGCCTGGCCTTGGTTCACATGCGCGTTCCCTATCGCAATGAGAACCTCTTCTAGAGTGCGTAGGCGCGCGTCCATGTTGTTTGGCATAGGGTTTGCCGGCTCCTCTTGAGCGTGTACCCCTTCGCCGGGTATAGGCCTTTCTGGTTGCATAGGGGTTTCGTTGGTGTTTGGAGTAGTGGGCTGGGCGCGTGGTCTGCCTCTCGGTGCCATGCTGTCGCAAGAACAAGGGAGTTTAGATTCCTTTTGTTGGAGTATTATATAATGCTTATAAAATAATTTAATTAAATAAATGACGATATTAACAGGTATTAGTCTACTGGAACCTGTTAGTATAGGTTGTTGGGATTTAGCGTATCGTTTGTTGTTATTTGGAGTTGGTCCTACTTGCTGTTTTGTTTTTGTTTTGTTTCATTTTGTTTTGTTTTTTTTTTTCGTGAACAGTAACCTGTTCAGGTTTTGTTTTTTTTTGTTTTTTTTTTTAGACCCTAGGGTTCAGGGTTGGAGATACCCTTGTTCGATGATTATCTCCATATAATGTATATATATATTTACATATTTAGGTTATTTATTACTACTTGTATTTTTGTTTAGTTGTTATCTATAGGTCATTGATTATTATTACCTTGTTCATTTGTTTGATCGGGTTTTAGCAGGGTATTCGAAGAGAAATAATTTAATTAAAATGTAAGGAATACTTTAAATGTACTTGTATAAAATAAATGCTTGTAGATTTATTACTCAAGAGAAAATTTTCAGTTGATTACAAGCATTCGTAACAGGAATGAAATAGTAGTGCAGGTACTAGTTTGAAAAAAAAGGGAACATAGATAGTAGTGCATCAGTATGGGCTCCTAAGTCTAGGGTGACTAGGCAGGTGCATCCTCGATGGGATCGTCCTCGTCGCTGGATACGTCAATGGCAATGGGTGTCCCCACCGGGCTCGGGCTCGGAGGAAATATGTCAGCCTCTAGGCCTAGCAGCTCAGCTCCTAAGTGTCCTATTTGCATCATCCGTTCGTTGTCCTTGTTTTGGAGTGTGACCACTTGGGTTTGGAGTTCGGCGACTTGGGCTTTGAGTTGGGTTATTTCATGATGGTCAGCTTCCCTAAGATGTCTCAAATAGTCCACGTTATTCTCTAGATGCTCCACTCGAGCCTTGAAGTGATTGATATGCTGTTGGGATTCCAGGTATGCGTTGGTCAGTTTCATCATCAGATTGGTCATGTTCGCGTTGGGTTCGGCCATCTAATGTCAACAAGGAGGTTAGAGTTAGAGTAGGTTTCGAATAAAAGTCAGGATATGCAGGAATTTAAATCTATATGAATATGCACATGCATTCCCCCCAAAAATTAATTTTAATGTATTTTTAAATTTAATCATGGATTTAAAAAGTTGGGCCTCTATATTGGCCAAAAATAATAATTTGGACTTAAGAAATAAAAACATGGGTATTTGGGCCGAAATGGTTGGGCTTAACATAAATATTTATCGGGTCCAAATAATTTGACCCCCTTTGGGTTCAAAATGTTATACTAAATGGGTAGAAAAATTTTTGGCTCAAATTTTGGGCTAAAATAATAACACTAGTAGTCTTAAGGATAATAATGATAATAATAAATTTAAAAATAATACTTAGTTCAAAATATTCTAAAATAATAATAATAGTAGCTTTAAAATATTCCGGGCTCTGATACCAACTTGTAACACCCCGGATTTGATAACCCAGGCCGGGATGTCACCGCCACATCTCTCTAGCAAGACACGGATTCTCCGAGCTTGCCAAAGAGATGCAAGGCTATAGGTATTGCAAAAAGGTTTAAAAACAAGTCCGGAATCTATTTAAAAATAATATTAAGCATCATCCACACATATAGTAGTAGTAATAATATATCGCAGCGGAAAAATGTAATGTGGGCCGACATGGCCAAAACTCGGGATTTACATGCCCGTTATGCAAGTATCGTAAAAGCAATAAAAATAATGTTTAAGTTTTTCCATCCCCCAATGCATATGCTCATGCATTATCTTCATACTCTGAAAGGAAAAGAGAAAACAACAACTTTATCAGTATATAAAATACTGAGTAAGTCGATCCTAACATAGCAATAAAGGGATTTAGTTAGATAATTTAAAATTTCACTCCTAACATGCATTCACAAAATTTAAAGGAAATAATATTTTAATTGTGTACTTGAACATGCATTTAATCCACAATAACAATTTAGTCATGGTATGAAATTTACAGACATAATTTAAATGCATAATTTAAAGACATGCAAAAATAAATAAATACTTAAAAATATTAAATCTTTTATTTCCCCATCACGTAACCATTTCTCAGTGTTTTGTATAGCCGGTGATCCGGCGGCCGCAGCCGTTTCGTAAGTATCTCGTTTAGCCGGTGATCCGGCGGCGGCAGCCGTATCTGCCATACCCAGTACCACTCCGGAGCCTCGGGAAATCCATACGGACAACCCAAGAGAGTAGGCCATGTATCTCCCGCCGATTGGCGTAATATCTCATCAAATTCTCTCGTCCATTATAGGCCCGAAGAGAAAGGCTAGAGGGGCACCCTGCAGAGCACTCACCCTCCACCTAAGTATCTCATGTATCGTTTAGATTTAATGTATCGGGGTTTTTCAAAAGTATAGATGTATCGTATTTCAAATCTTTGATCGTACGTTTCGAAATTTCAAAATCCTTCGATTTAAAAGTAACTTGGCGTCACAGTTTACGCCTTTTCAATTTAAAAATTCGGTTTAAGTCCGAAAAATCTGAAAATTTCACAGTCTATGCAAAACACCCTAACGAACAACTTTCGTGTTTTAACTTTTTCGAAATAAGTTGAGGAAACATGTCAAAAATTGATTTTATTACGCAAACAGAATTCTGTCCGGACTCAGGTTTGACACAGTTCAAAGTTTCGACTTTTTAACATATCAAATGGACTTAAAAAATTCTAAAATTTTATATGCAAGTACTAGACATAATTATCTACAACTTTCATTTAGATTGCAAGGATCAAATTGGACTAGAAAATATAGAAACATGCTCATCAAGTTCGAATATGATCACTGTCAGTTTTTCGAAAAGTCCTAGTAAAACAGTTTATGTTCGGCGCGATTTGAAATAGCAAACGTTAACGAAAATGTCTGAAATTTTTACACAACCTAGATTTATGTGTAAGGATTAAAAGTCTAGTTTTGAGTTTCTCAGATTGAATCCTCGAAATATGAGTTTTAGGCCGATTTCCGAAACTGCGCGAGTTGGGGTTTTTAATTTCGGTTTTTACGTTTCGTTGCATTACGACTATACCGGACGCCCCTAAACCACCCGTATTGATATGGAAGGCTCAACTTACAGTGGTTGTGTTCTTGAGTAGTCCTAGGGTCGCTCGGCTCGTCCAAAATCCTACGAACGGATCTACGAAACGCAAAGTTCCCGACTTTGGCCACGATCGTATTTGCAATCAACGATTCAAGAGTTAGATTGGAGATTTGAGAGGAAAAACGAGAATGGAAATCTGTTTGAAGGCTTACCAATGAATCTATCACTGAAATCCTTGTTCCACTCCCTTGCTTGGTCGTTGTAGGTTGCCGGAAAGTCGCCGGAAGTCCGTCGGAAGTTCGTCGGGAGAGTGTTTTGGCTTGGGAGAGTTTGAGAGAGCTTTAGGAGGCTGTTGTGACTGCTTATGGGGTGGGGAGACAATCCTAGGTCAACCTTATTCACCTTCCCCCGTCCAAAATCCACTTTCCAAAGTCGGGGGGTCGAATTATGGTAAGAAATCGCCGAAAACAAGCAACTTGCCAAAACCTGTGGAGCCACGCGGGGTTGGCGCGCCTTTTGGCCAAACCCCGCCCGGCCAGCGCGCGGTCCCCGCCAGGACTGCGGTCCGGGCGGGTCCGTGCGATCCGATCCGTCGGGTCTTTTTCTCCTCTCTTTCGGACTTCTATCCTTCCACGTTTTCGCGCTCGATTTTCCGGGTCATTTTCGGATTATGCTTCTCATCATAAATTTATTCCGTCTCAATTCGATTTCATGCTTGACGTCGGTTTTGGTCCGTCGGGTTCTAATTCGTCGTCCTTTGACTTCCGTGCATTTCGCGTCTACGGGTTCTCGGAAACAAAACCTTCTCTCCTATTGGATTAATTCCTATTTTTATATTCTAAAATTTACGGGTATTACACGACAGGGTCCTCATCTCCTTTCAAATCCAAAAATTCTCACTTCTTAACCTCATGTCGCTAGACCCATTCGCAAGACATGCGACATGAGTCTTGTCTAGCGACATGGAAACCCTAAATTTCTAAAATTTTATTTTCTTTAATTACCCACCCCTCGTGTCGCGAGCCTCATGTCGTGAACCCATGGTTCACGACGTAACTTCTGTCTTGCGACATGGATGACACTCTCTTGCCAAAATTTTATGTTTCTCCATCTCATCCCATTAATTAATTGAACATTTATATTAATATTTTGATGTTGAAATCCAATGATCTCAACCCATGAATAATTTGATGTAAAGAACTTTGTTCAATTTTCCATTAAAAGATTTTTCTGAAAAATATAAACTCTTGTGTTTCAAATATGATCCGGACTGTAATTAATTATGGAATGAGATATTATTTAGACCATAAAGAGTGATTATGGAATAATTTCCATAACTTGCATGAGAAACCAATGTCTCTCATACAAGATTTTTTTATATTTATTAAAACCCAAAAATATTTTCTTATTTTATTTTGTCTTTTCCCGTGTTGTGTGGAACGAGTGATAAGAAATGTCACAACTAATGTTGGCGAATGGTCCCTTCACCGGGAAATTAAATAGTTCGTGGTTTGTGTATTAATTATTACTCGTTATTTTGAATGGTCCAGTGGTTTATGGAAGCTTTGGCAAATGGTCCCTTCACCGGGAAATTAAATAGCTACTCAGTCAGCTCCTATCTGGATACAGTTCTCTTTTCTTTATTTTAATTTCAAACCTAAATTTTGAGCTGTAATATTATCAAACAGCGTCGATCAACACTGTTTGAATAGTACCACAGTGAGAAAATATGTAGGTTTTTCTCTCATTTCACAGATAGTAGGAGTCTTGATGATAGCTATCACTGTCATTTAAGGTCTTCTGCTGTCTAAAACCATTCCACCTGGAATAGTCAGGACCTGAATAGCAGATGTTTGCAGTCCGGATTATCCAGATTATTTTTGTCATCTTTTTAGCCAAATAAAATGTTCTGTTGAACTCCTCTCATCTCAGGATATTTCATCTTTGTGTAACAACTTCTATCTAAACCCACCTTATATTTTGGGTTAAATTAATTTTACACTTCAATATACATTTATGCATGATAATATTATGTAAATATTGTGGTCTAGTTATTTTGGGATCCTTCCCTTCGACATAGAAATCTTGATTTTGATCAGATGTCTCATAATAAATTTCCAACAAAAATTCATTTATTTAATCCAGATGTGAGTAAGGGATAAATTCCACAGTTATGACTAATTCATATCCGACTGGGGGTTGATTTTGGGAAATATAAAGCAGAGTCAGCGATTAGGTCTCTCCTAGACTGAAAGGGTCTGTGTTTTAATTGAGAGTCTAGTACCTGTTTAGGGAATGATTTTCAAATACCAATTATTTTCCAAAATTGCTGTGTGTTGGAAATCTGAATATTGCACTGAGTCAGAGTCCACTTGGATTCAAATAAGGTGTGATAGATAATACTAGAGGAACAACATACGGGCCTTGGTAAATTCCTAAGGTAGGGTTGAGTATTCTTTCAACTACTATCCTCCTCTGCCAGAGCCTATTTTTGAGTCCTGAGTGAGTGCATCCAGAACGAACTAATTTATTAGTTCGTTTCATTAGTTTGTATCTCATAACCACCCGGAAGGAGGTAAACACTGCGAGCAGTTCACTGAGATCCGGGAATTCTTGATCCACATCCGGTCATCCTGATTGGGGGCTCTCTTATACTACCAGGGTAACGCTTTTAAAACTTCCGAGTGATAGGATTTTAAATGCGTTCTTTATTACTTTCTTTACCGCTTTCTTTTAAAATGCGTTCCATAGAGGTCATTCGGATGTGTTGAGAGATGTTCTAACTGTTTCTAGGTTTGAGAGTTATGAGATAGTTCAGGGTTTGATTATAATCTTTGGGTGTGACATGGGGGAACGATAGGAGTACTTGGCACTTCAACTAATGATGTTTATGTATTGCTTGTCCACCACAGATAAATGACACGCTCTGACGGGAGCAGTTGTAAGTCTGTGGTATGTTAGATTTTGTTGTCTTAAGAGCATGTAAACCTCTACTGTAAGTACCTGTCTGTTAAAGGGAACATAGTATAGGAGCATAAGAGTTAGGTATCTGACAGGATTATCCCAAACAAAAATCTGTGTAATAAAATGGAAGTTTAATTGTGTTTCATCTGAATCTTGTCCAATCTCTATTCTTTTCTTCCTCCCTTCTGTCACAATTTAAATCTGTTTTCTAGATTAATAATAGATAGCTTACTATAAATTTTATTGCTTTCTTAGAATAATTTTAATTACTTTCTTAGAATAAATTTATCTGCTTTCTAGAATAATTTTAATATGCTTGTAGAATAATTCTAATTGCTTTCACAACTTAGTTTAAATTATGTCAAGTAGTTGATTATCAAACACAAACTTGAACGAGTAATATGAGTGGAAAAACTTATAAAACGACGTGGGCCCTGCTTCTATCGCACATCCTCCAGTGAACGATTCGATAGTTACTATAAATACTGCAATTTTTGACTCCGTGCGCTTTCGGGGGTACAGTTTTCTTAACACGAGTAAATAAAAACGTGACAACCTATAAATATATCCCTAATCCCAACTCCATCCTCACAAAATCGGTTTTCATTAAAAAAAATCAAAATCGGGATTATTTCTTATTTTTATTTTAGAAAATACTCGTGTAGGAAATTTGTCAAAAGTTTCAATTATTTACAAAAAAAAGTGTATATTTTAACATTCCCTTAGGGATAAGAATACATTACTTGGCATAGAAAAATTATTTTCTGAAGCATGAACAAATATTTGGGTTTTATCCCATTTAAGCAAATATTGTGCCTTACTGTTTTAAACAATGCATTTCGCGTTTAACAGTATTATTTTTGAGATATGAGATAGCCAACCCCTTTTAAATAAAAGCTTCCATGGAATTTATTCCATTTCTATCGTTGAGCTCATTTGAGCAATGCGCTCCTCCGTTTTGGTTGGCCAATCCAACCATTTTTATTAAACTTATTTTATATTTTTCACAGTATTATAAGCTTATTTGCGAATTATATGCTAGCTTGTCCGGAACGTGGTTAGCATATACATTCAGCGATAATATTTATTCTAGCCTTAGCATATTTCGGACATCCCGGAATACGTGGCGGTAGCACTCGCCCATTTTTCCGGCACTTTGCTTCCGTTGTATCTCTAGGGAAAATGGGGGTGTTACAGTTTCGTATCAGAGCGTTTTGCTCTTGGAATTGTGCATCTGAAATTTTTAAAATTCATGCACCATAAATTATTTTGAAAGCCATGTGGCTATACAAGTCGTGTATTTAAATTACTAAAATTTTACACGAAAAGCATTTGGAAGCATTCGGATTAGTGCATATAAATTATTGCAATTTTTGCACGAGAAATATTTTTGAAGAGCCATTTTTGCTCTAAAAAGTAGTGCATTTAAATAATTAAAATATTTTGCACGAAATATTTTGAAAAGACTATGCCAGGTATTTTTAAAGTTGAATTTTGGGATGGGGACACACACATATGCATATAGGCACAAGTAGAATTTTGGGTTATTATATAATTTATGATAAAGATTTCCCAAGGTATCGGATTCTGAGCTAGGGTCTCTCTCTGATTATCTTACGATTGTTTTGCTAACTATTGCCTTAGCATCTTGTTGCCAGAACCTAATTGCTTATTTAGGCCCTATTATGTAGATGATGCCTACAATAGGTGACGACAATTGTGATTACTTTTATTTTTACCATTGGTAAGGTAGGGGAACGTTACCCCACAATTGTACCTACCAAGTGGTAATATGGGATTGAAATGGTCTATGACCCTTCCTCGATCTACATAAGAAGTCGTCGTATCACAAATTATTTTATGGCCTTAGTACGATTTGAATTCCTGCCTATGATCATGCGAACGATTGGAACTAAGAATTTCCTAACTATATATGGTCTTAAAGATGAGACACGAGTGCCATGAGATGACACCAAAGGATTTTAAACTCACAACAAGTTTTATAAACCATTTACGAATTTTCCTTAAATTCACATGTCTATTTAGCAAGGAAGGTTGGATATTTATTTGGAATAATCTCAATAGAGCAAATGCCCTCAACCATTAGCTTAAAGGATAACCTCGAACATTATCCTACTCCTTTAGCTCGATAAACTTGGAATCGAATCTCTATTAATGGACCTACTACTTGAGGCCTAATTATGTAGGCCTGATAATAAGAAATTCCTCATAATTATTAGAGTTGTTGGAATTACTTCGCATCTGCCTCGATAGGATTCCCCAAATATGTCATTTAAATAAATTTTTCCTTTGAAAGGATACAAGAACATATACTCCGTTCATCTTCTTCCTATTTTTAAATAAGACTATGGATTGTCAAGGATAAAGTACATAATCGATGACAAAGAATTAGTACACCCAATAAATTTTTAAATTTCATAATTATAGGAGACGATCCTTAGTTGCGAAGTGTCATTATTATTAATTAGGTGATAATCCACAAAGCAAGACAACCGTAAAACCCTATCATGAAAATAATTATTCTTGGTAAATAAAATATCTAACAATGAAGTATAGTAAGGGATACTTACTATAAATTTCATAGGCTGCATTTTTAAACCTAATCTACTATTATATAATGCAATACATTCCTTTTTCGAAGTCGTATGTAAATTGGACATGTCATTGGTCGGATGACCATAAGAGATATTTAATCAACATTTGGAGATTTTTAGTAATGAGAACTTGGAAATAATTGGGAAATTCCCAGGTGTACAACTAAAGATGATCGACGTTTAATGTAGATACTTCCGTTAAGAATAAGCTGAGTGGGGTGTTCTAAGAATTTGATTTATCTATCGTAGGTTGAACTCGAGGAGCTCATGATAAGATTATTTGAGGACACTCTAAGTATGACAAATAATTGCTGAACCAAGTATCAAACGAAATTGACTATGTGTTTTGGAAACATCTTCTAAGAAGACGTTTTTCACAAAAAGGATAGTTGGATACCCTTTGGGGCATAATAAGATAACCACAATCCCACCCTAACCCTTTTGAAAAGCAAAAGAGTACAGACCACGAATTAGAATTTAAGTTTATGAGGACGATTACTTAGTCCGTGATGGGCTAACAAGAGTCGTGTTCCCATTTAAAGTATGAAAGGATCATAGACAAGAACAGAATATGCAACATAAAAGAATTAGGATTTATTAAGAATTACGGCCTACTAAAGGAAATTTAAATTGAGTCGTTGAAACCCCATAATGAAAATAAGATAGCGTATCAATATATTTATTTTCCTAAGCACGTTCCGCACACCTTTTGAGGCATAATAGCATGTGGGTAATCAAGGAACAATTAAATGACATAGTTTATCTTCACTTCTATAGGGGAGAGTGAAGTACGGAGCCGTTAGCACATCCACTAAGGAAAGCAACACAAGGATAAAAGTGGACTAACTAACGTCAATGATTAAGGACCGAAGGAAAATTAGTTAGGTTCATGGAAAATTAAAATTCATAATAAGATGATACCAATAAAGTGAAGGATGCAACATGAGGAGTTTAAGCAGATATAAAGAATAGACATTCGGAGCTGCGTAAGGAAAATTATAATTGGTAGATAAACCTTTTAGAGCTTCTATAAGGATACAAATTTTGGAAATATGCCCTAGTTATAACTTTACACAAGTTCTGTCTCGAGGCTTCGAGAACGAAGCCTCATTTTAAGGACGGTAGACTATAACACCCCATAAAATTAGTAAATGAAAATTTAAATTTAATAAAACGGTATTCAAAATTTTCTCATAAATTTAATTTTTAGAAGATAAAAGAAGAAAATAGTATTTTTGCAAAGTGTGAATTTAAGGCAATCATAGTTGTAAACTAATTTAAAACTTTGAAGTGGAACAACATTTATTTTATTTTTTTTTTTTTGGATGAGGGGGACGCTAACGCGTCAGGTAAGAAAAAGGAAAAATAAAGGAAAAAGAAAAACTACAAAGAGTTCTCAACACCAAATAGGTCTAATGGACTAAAGGCGGGGCGCCAAACACCCATCGAATCCGCTGCTAAGAAAGGCCGTGCATCGTCAGGAGGGAAAGCCCACGAAGTGAAAAATTACAGTTCCCGGGAACCCCGCTTGGCCAAGCAATCAGCAACAAAAATTTCCTTCGCGGAATATATGGAACCACCGATACCCAGGGTGTGCCTGAGTAAGATCACAAATCATATGGGCAATAGGGAAGAGAGGGTGATCCCTATCTACCCCGGATTGAATGATATGAATGGCCTCAAGGGAGTCAGAGTAGCAACAAGCTTCCCGGATATCTCTCTCTTGTAGAAGCCGCATCCCATTAAGTATGCCATGCAACTCCGCAACTAGAATGGTGGAATTCCCGACATAGCCTGAGAAGCCGACCTGCCAATGTCCAGTAGCATCGCGAACAACACCGCCAAAACCACCCCTCCCCGGGTGGCCGACAACACTTCCATTAACATGCAACACGAACCTGCATGCTGGCGAGGATGCCAATGCACCAAACACGAAGGACACGCCTGGGCAGCCTTCCATACACCCTGTCAAATCCTTCTCCAACTTGGACTGCTCAAGTGATGATAAAGGACAACACATGGCTCTCATCTCGGAAGCACTTGGCATTTCTTGCACACCAAATGCCCCACAACAACGCCCAAAGCTTTCCAGGCCAACGTCGAGTGAGAATTTTCCAAAATAATCCCATCTCTCCATCCGATGGAGGGGAAACCTGTGAAGGACCATTCAGCGATGGCCAGGCAGCAGCAATCCATGAGCAACCAAAGAAAAGGTGTATAATGGACTCATCATGTAGGCCACAAATGGTGCAGAGAGCTGAATTGGCCAAATGACGTCTTGCTCGTAATTGATTCGTCGGAAGCGCCTCATGAACAATTAACCACATGAGAAAACGAACCTTTTCCATAGCAGGGATTCTCCAGACCCAGGCTTTGTTAAAGTCGCATTCTATTCCGCGGGACTGCAGCAGCCACATATAACCAATCTTGACCGAATAGGCGCCTGAAGGACTACCACTCCAAGTGATCACGTCAGACGCATCATCATGAAGGAGGGGAGGGCCAAACTCCAGGATTTCATCAAAAATATTATTAGACACAAACGTTGAAATATTTGACCAACACCAATTCCCATTCAACACTACATCCTTCACACGAAGATTAATATCCAATTGGTGAACTTGCAGTAAGCGGCGAGCAATTGGACCAGCCTTGAGCCAATGAGAGAACCACAAGCTACAATCCCCCGTCCCTAACCGAATATGAAAGCCCTGCACAAAGATGGGATCGATGCGCGTCAGCGCTTTGTAGATAGGGGAGGCTCCCGGTTTCTGTGAGAAATTATTTAAGCCGCACCCATATTTGGCCAATAAAAATTGAGACTCCACTTTCCGCGGCTTGCAAACAACATTAGCAAGGACCTTACCAAGAAGGGAGATATTCATATCACGGGTTGAGCGAATACCAGCCCCTCCCATGGACCGCGGAAGTGCCACCTTACTCCAACCAATCAAGTTGAGCCCTCGGCCTCTAAGATCTTTCCAAAGAAACGTTCAAATGATCCGGTCCAATTGATCACAGACAGTCGAAGGCAACCAAAAGAGTTGCATGACATAAGATGGTATAGCTGACAAAACTGATCGTGCCAGTGTGAGTCTTCCTGCTTTGCTCAAAAGGGATCTCTTCCAAGAACTGAAATGGAAATGAATTTGTTCCACCAGGTTATCAAAGTGCATGCTTCCCACAAGGCTGTGAATAACTGGAAAGCCAAGATACCTGCCAAGATCAGTGGAAAACTCAATATTAAGGATTGAATGGAGCTAAAAAATCCTATGTGGGGGAACGGCTGCAGACGCGAATGCCAATGATTTTCGAGCATTCACACAGAGGCCAGAGTGCTTAGCAAAGCTATCAATGATCCCATCAATGATGTGTGCACAATCCGGAGAAGCTTTGGCAAAAAGCAAGAGATCATCCGCAAACATTAAGTGTGAAAGAGAAGGGGCACCCCGGGCAATGGTGATGGGCTGCCACTGCCCTTGCAAGACCGCTTGGAGGACTGTACGTGACAATTTTTCCATGACTACAATAAATAGATAGGGGGACAAAGGATCTCCCTGTCGTAAACCCTTAGCTGGGGAAAAAGTATCTAGTGCCTCGCCATTCCAAAGAATCGAATAGACTGGAGAGCGCACACAAAACATAATCAACTTTAATAGCCGCGAGGGAACACCCATTTCATTCAAGCACAATTCCAAGAAATCCCAAGAGACGTTATCATAGGCCTTTTCTAAATCGATCTTTAGCAAGAATTCCTGAGAGCGTCGATTTGGATTGCGGAAAGAGGTGATAACTTCCTGCAAAATAATAGCATTAGAAGCCGTGCTCCGGCCGGGGAGAAATGCAGACTGATAAGGGACGATGTAATCCTGAAGGAGCGGCCGCAGACGATTGACTACAACTTTCGTGATGAATTTATAGCAAACATTACACAGAGAGATAGGCCGAAATTCACGAATCTCAGTAGGAGTGGCCACCTTTGGGATGAGACAGATGAAAGTGGCCGAAACTTCTTGAGCAAATGAGCTTTCCCGAAAGGCGCTTCGGAAAAAATCATAAACAGACATCCCCACAGCATCCCAATATAGCTCAAAAAATTCTGCCGGCAAGCCATCCGGTCCTGGCGCAGCAAAACCCTTGGTTTCCCTTACCACTGCAGCAACTTCTTGAAAGCTAACATCACAGTCCAGTTGGGAGTCTGAATGCATCAATTGAAGAGAAGCCAAGCTGGGAAGCTGGCGTAATGCAGCCTCAGAAAACCCGAAGAGCTGGATAAAATTATTCCTGACATGAGTCTTAAGAAGATCATCATCCGTGGACCAAGTGCCTTCAACATTCAACCCTTTGATATTAGACCTTTGTCGCCGGATATGTGTAACATTGTGGAAATACTTCGTACTGCGATCCCCATATAAGATCCACTTATCTCTAGCTTTCTGAAACCACATCAATTCTCTTGACGTAAAAGCGTATCAAGCTCTCCCATGAGTTGCCCCTCCAAGTGTACATACCTTGACGAATCAACATGAAGGAGACATCGACGCACTCCCTCCAATCTGCTCAACAATTTCCTCTTCCGTCGTTTGAGATTGCCAAAAATGGTTTTATTAAAGTTGATGAGGCATTTTTAACCCCATCAAGGCGCGCAGGTAGTGGAAGTTCAGTAGCATTCCAAGACGAGTCAACAATGTGCCCATACATCAGATGAGTAGACCACATCCCTTCCCACCTAAATGGTTTACCACTCATCCTTCGACTTGCGACCGAGCACTGGAGAAAGAGGGGGTTGTGGTCTGAAGAGCGCCGCCTCAGGACTTCCACGGAGTAGTTAGGGAAGTGAGAAATCCAACCAACATTAGCAACGGCTCGATCAAGTCTTTTCCGGGCCAAGGGGCCGCCAGTAGTATTTCTCTGCCATGTGAACGGATCACCCGTCGTGGTAAGAGACTCCATCCCACAATCTACTAGCATGCCGAGGAACTGGAAGCATTGGTTAGAGGGAGCAGTAATACCCAAGGCCTCCGTCGAAGAAATCACGTCATTCCAGTCCCCCATCGCCAACCATGGCCCATGAAGAATTGATCCCAAGAGTCGCATATCCCGCCAATCTAAAAGTCTGTCACGTGCACTAGGGTTGGCATATACCGACGTGCAATGCCAAACCGAATTATTATGGCTGATCCGACATGTAATCAGACGAGTATGTATAGCAGCAACCGAAATATCATACGGATCCCCTATACGACGGAGCACCCAATTACCTCCAGCACGACCAACACTCTCAATCACATGAACGGCCTCATACCCCAGACGATACAACTTAACCCAAACTCTAGAAAACGGTCCCTGTGGTTCCAACAAGATCAAGAGGGAAGGTTCATACATCCGAATAATATCCGAGAGGTGGCGTTGAGTAGGACCTTGCATGACACCACGCATATTCCATGCAAGGATAGAAAAATCATTAAATGCAATCATTGCGGCACAACGGCCAGATCAAGGGTTGTAGAGGCATCCCCACACTTCTCGTTCGATACCATGACCGCATCTCCAGTGCTTCTCAGCGCATCCAATTTACTTCCAATTCCTGGGGAAATTGTAATAGCATCGTCAGGGCCACCATTCAGGAGGTGGAGAAACTTTTTATGAAAAGCCTTAACCACATCCGCACCATTCAACCCATCACCCCCCCCCCCCCCCTCTGGGACACTTTTCTTCTCCGTACGAGGTTTCTTCACACCATGCAATAGTTTTTTGACCCTCACATGGTTCTTGGTGCCGTTATCCGCCTTATCGTGCAAAGCTTCAGGAGCAGCCGCCTCATCTTGCAAAGCTGCAGTAGTAGATATGGCCAGGCTGACCTCAGTTTGTTCCTTACTAGCTTCAACAGTAGGCAAGTACAAGTGATCTCCAGCTCGCTGTTCACTATCTTCAGCAGCAGGTCTATCCAAGAACCCCACCCCTTGTGTATCATTCGCTACACGAGGCTTCGGTTTACCCAAGTTAGGCGAGGGAAGCACAGGCTTAGGACGTCGGGGCTTTTTTCTCTTAACCACCATCCATTCGCCAACCCTTAGGTCTTCGGAAACATGCCCCACCACCTCTTGTGATGGGGTTTCCTTACCCTCTGGTCTAGGGACTAAACAGTCCGCCGTCGACATAGGACCCGATGGATTTCCATCCGCAGGAAAAACAGCAGGGGCATCCTCCGTAGGCCGGCCAACCCTTAGAGGATCATGTTCACCCAATTTGTGAGCCGGGGTCGGACATTTATCCTGCAAGTGGCCAAACCGGGCACACTTCATATACATCTGATGCAAGCCTTCATACGCAACATGGACTGCGTCTCCTTCAACATCGACCATGCCATAGAGAGGTTTGTCAAAGTCGATTTCAATGCAAGCCCGGGCATATCGGCCCCGCGATAGAACTTCCGTGTTCTTATCCACTTTGATGAGCGTTCCCAAAGGGGAGGCAATAACCCTTAAAGCATTCTCATTGTAGAAGGCTTGATTAAGTTCCGAGAACCGAACCCAAGTTTGAACCGTGTTGCCTTTTGATTTCCTTGGGTTAAAGTCGTCGGACCACCGCCGAATGGCAAGACAATGATCAAAGACCATCCACGGGCCTCCCGTAAGAACCTTTTCGCGATCCTCCGGCCTTGAGAATTTGGCGAGGAAGCATCCATGACCAACATCCAGAAGTTCAAACTGTCCAGCTAATTTCCATGCACGTTTCAAGCGCTCTTTCAACGCAAGAAAACCCACGGTGATTCCGAGCACCTTGAGAACGAGGGTATCTTGGAAGGGTTCAAAGAGGTCGCTCAGCACAGCTTTGTCAAAACGTATTCTAGGGCACCTATGATGTGGACCTGCACACTCAACCGAGGCAAGCTTTTCCTTCAACCAATCCCTGGGTTGAAACGAAGGGGACACAGGTGGCGCGAGAGGGGGGGAGGCCATCGCAACGTCACGGAACGACAAGGGAGGTGCATTTGTGGATCCTGCTAGAGGGGATCCCTGGCCCGGAGGATCATGAGGTTGGACGAAAGGCAAGACCTTTCCTCCAGGGTTGTGCAGAGCCGTCAAAGATGTCGCAGGGGGAGACGAGAGCGCAGAAACCCTAGCAGAAGCCCTAGCAGGAGCCATTGATTGTTCTTGAATGAACATTTATTTAACTTATAGGTATTAAGCTATATTCTATTACAAATTATTTAAAATCCATATTGATTAGTTATGACTATCTAGTCGGAATTTAATATAATTATTTAGTCATTCCAAAACTTAAATCATCGATAACGAATTCAGAAAGGCTATTTGACTACAAGTGAGACTTAATTAAGGTAATATAAATAGTGAGCTAATTAACTTATTAAAAATGGCAGACTTTGTTATTAACGGGTAACTTAGTAAATTCATGAAATACCAACTTGAATTAATTTAAGCAGGAGCATAATAAATATTCATCTGTAAATTATTGACCCTTAATGGCTTAATCAATAATAAATTATATTTAATTTCAAAATTTGGAATGAAGGTTCTGAAAGGAGGTACAGCCTCAAACAAGGTTTAATTATTAAAGCCCTAATAAGTTTATAAGCTATTTGATTTTTAATAAAAGATCTATTATGAGCTTTTAAAAAAAAAGTATGGGCAAGAGTCAAGCGGTAGAATTAATCACTATATATTAATTTAAAATATTAAGTTGATTCGATTACGGAAAATATGAGCGGTCCTCAATAAGTAAATTGCCAAATTAAGAAACCTCAAGACTGGGTTATTTAATAAAATTTACTACTAAGTGTTTTACATACTTATTAGCTTATAATTATAAAATCATGTATTATTATACAAGTCTAATTACACGATAAAACGTTCAAGAGTATATATAACTTATTACGGAAAAGGTTTATTAATAATGCTTAAGCCATAGTTACTAGAGGATTTGGAATTTAAAATTATATTAACTTATTAGAGTTTGGACGAACAAGTATTTTTGACATGCTCATTATAATTAATTTTGAATTTAATAAATAAATCACTATTTTTAAATCAAGAATAATTAAACCCGAATGGCGACAACAATTCCAGAAAGATTATATTTTATCTCGAGTTAAATAATTTGTTGAAGTAATTTAAATGGATTAAATATTAGACATGAATTAAATTATAAAAATTAAGTCTTACAATTAAATTTAGATACTTAACTCATTTAATTATCGGAAATTGTCTGACTTTTAGTTAACGATGGTCCCAAATTGGAGAATTGGAAGTCTTGAATTATTTTGTTAATGACAGCATCTACTAGGTTATTTAAGTCCATTAAATTACCTATAAATTTTGGACTAATATCGCTAGGGATGGAGTAAGTCTATAGAATTTTCCGATGGAAGTTCGAGATAGAAATTTGAGTTCGATTATTAAGACAAACAAGGAGATAAAAGCCTTGAATTTTGATTAGAGATTTGGTAGCTAAGTTTGTCTTAAGGTAAATTATAGGATTGAGTAACTATGATTAGATTAAGCATTTAACCAATTAATAAGATTAGGCTAAAGGTTAGAAGTTTAGGCCCAAGAAAACAATTAGTCTTTGGAGCCCGGCCCACGAAAAATTAGTTTGGAGCCCATGGAGCCAAGGCCCAATCCCCATCTCCCCCATCGTCGTCTTCGTGTCTTCCTTCTGCAATCTGCAGATTTCCCATCACCACCATTGACAAGAGCAGCAACACCGTCACCAGCGCCACAGCGCCCTCGCCACCCCTCCTGCCGCGCCTTCCCCTCGCCAGGCCAACCCCCACCATGACGGCACCTCCACGCCACAACCCGTCCCTATTTCCGTCGCCCTTTTCCCCCAAAATCTGCCATCACCGCCACTGCCCCCTTGCTCCAATCGGCGTCCCCTACCGCCACCACCACCATTGAATCGATGCCACCAGCGTCTCCCAACCATCCTCACCTATTTCGCATTTAACACCATCCTAGACCATCACAATCCCCGCCGATGCCCTTCCCTTCCTCCCTCGCCATCGCCGCCCATCTCAGCTGCCGTGGAAGACACTGCAGTGAGGGTTAGAAGCCTGAGTAGGATTTAATATAGAGAAATGATTGACATGAATAAATATGTAAAAGGGGAGGGAGAGCGTGAGAAAGGGGGACGAAGCAGAAAGCAGAAACCAATCCAAATCAATCTGTGGCCTTTGACAGAAATTGGTGGGGCCCTGGAAAATAAAAAGGGATTTCAAGGATATAAAGGGGGTAAGGCTGGAGAGACCAAATCAATGTGACCATTGATTGAAATGAATGAATACATGTTGAACTAAAGGGTGGTTAAGAAAGTGGATGTCTTATATCCGGACAAAATAATTTCTCTTCTCTGCTACTACCACCGTCTCAGCCTTTTTGTTATGGATGAGTTTTTGGCACTATTCACTGTTTAACTTTGATTCGAATTTTTATCATAGCTACGTAAGAAAAAACATAGTCAATTGAGATCTTTTTAGATTCGTCTAATCTTGTAGTTTTAGACAATCAATTTTTTACAACTTTTCTTTAAACATAATTTAAGTTATTAACCGTTAAAAACGTGCATCGACATGCGTGTCGGAGGCCTTTGTAACAAAAAACAATTAGACGGAGGAAGTATATAAGTGGTGCCCCTTCCCTTAGTTTTTCACACTAACTCTTGTTCACAAAATAGTACTATATAGTAAAGAATTTAGGTTCGGGCTTTTGTTTGGTGAATTGTGAGTTAGAATGGAGAGTATGGAAAGTAGTTGTTGGGGTTTAAGGATTTGGGGAGCATATTAAAGCAAGCCATAGGAAATTCAAGAAGTTGTTCTGCAAGCCTTAGGAATTCAAGGAGTTGGTTCTTGGCCAAGGTGTGGTGCTGTTAAGAAAAGAGTTTTGTCTGTCATAGCCTGCATTGTGTTGTTAACCCCAAGCATACGTGAAAGTAAGTAGATTTTTACTCTTTGGAGTAAAGCCCAATTTATTTTAGCTTAAGCATAATTTTTAAATACCATTTTCTTATTTTAAATTTATGTTTATAGCTCCCTACTGCTATTTGGATTATTGGTATGCTCTTTTACTGTGCTCATTTAATTTCTGCAATAAATTGTATGGATTTTGGTACCGTTGTTATGGGGTGGGTCTGAGTACTGGGTCGGATCACCTCCGCCGGATGTGTGCAGTTCAAAGCTATCCGGGTGTTTGGCTCGGGTGTAGCCAAGGACCTTTTTCTCCTCAAGGGAGGCTATCGGAAAAGGATCAAACCGATTACGGGTTCGGATTAACAATAATGCGCCCACAATTGAATGAATCTTCCTTGAATTGATCAACAATAACACGATACAACGGAGAATCTGCCTGTTGTTAAGAAACAACGGCGGAATTCACCAAAAACGGAGAACCAAACTACCAGCTGCTAAGGAGCAACGGTGGATTTGGAAATGGTAACCGCTACAAACTAGGCTAGATTCTAAGGAAAGCTGTAAAGGAAAGCTGTAAAGAAAGCAGTAAAGATAACAAGGAATTAAAATTGATAAAAGTAATTTGGGGGTTGGATTGATCTCCCTGATTTTGAGTGCGTCGGCCCCTATTTATAGCCGGAGCTGGAATAACCGCTCTCCGGCTAACTCCTCTGAGCCGAACTCTTTCTCTCTTCGATTCGGTTGTTTTGGTTTCGGCTATTTCTTCCCATTTCGGCCGAAATCTTTATCAGCTTCGATTTCCTTCCTTCGGTTTACTATGTGCTTTCGGCCTTACCAATCTTGAGCCCATCCTCTTTTTGGACTTCCTCTTTCTTCCGGCCCATGTCTTATGGCCCAATAGTTCTTTCGCGGCCCATTATTCCATATGGCCCCAACAGATGCCCTCCTTACTTGGGCGAATTGCTTCCATGCGAAAGAGCCCAAGTAACCTCCCTTTCTTCTTCCTTTTGGCGGTTATTTTCTCCTTCTCGAGGATGCTCTCCATCATTCCCCTATTTACGCAGCCTACCACGTACTCGGAGTGAACTGCCTTTCCAACTTCTCCTCTCTCTCTCTTTCCACTTTCTCCGATGGAAAATCCTCCTGCCCCTGTTACTGCTCTTTCTGCTGATCTTCTCAGAATTGAGAACTCTTTTGCTTCTCACTCCGCAGTTAGCCTCTTGCCTGAGGGCTTCTATTCCTTAGGTCCGTTGGGCATTCCTGAAGATATCGATGAATGTACTGCTCGGATCTTTGAAAATCGTTCCGTTCTTCTATATGAGCCTTGTTTCTCTTCCAAGCTTTTCCCTTCATCTTTCGCTAATTGGTCTTCGCCCTCTCCTGATTATGTGGCGTGGTATCATCACCTCGAACCCCACTGTCGTGACTCTTGGCATAAGTCATATGTCTACCGTATGATTTCCCTTAGTACCTTGCCACTTCCCACAGATCTTCGCCCTATTCAGGCCCTTCTTTGCTTCTGGAATCCTTCTGTGAACTGTTTTTGTTTCCCTTGGGGGATGATGACTCCCACCATTCAGGACGTGAAACTTCTCCTTGGCCTCTCTGTTCGTGGGGATAACCTCGCCATTATGTCGTTGCCCAAGGAGAAAAATACTGGCTTTTCCTCTGGCGATTCCTTTGCTAATTGGATCGTTTCCCATCAGAGTGATCCTATTTCGCCTGCTCCACACCCTTCAGAGCCTCTTGCGTTTATGATGTATTTCCTTACGAAATTCTTCTGGTGCGTTCCTTCCAAGGGTGTTCTCCTCGAAACACACTCTTTTGCTTCGGCACTTCTTAATCATGTGACCCTGCCTTCAGCCGATTTCTTTCTCGCTCATCTGTATGCGGGTATTTCGGCTACTGTGTCGGGTTGGGAAAAAGGTTCGTCTGATAAAGCCCGTGGCCCGTTATGGTTCCTTTACTTGTGGTTAGTTTGGCACTTTCGCGACATTTCCCAATTTCCTCCCTATGATATTCGTCCTAACCATTTCGTCGCTCCTGATCTTCTTAGAGCACCCCTTCCTCCTTTGTCGATCCCTCACTGGATCAACTATTTCCTGGGTCGTACTGCCGAACAAGCCTTTTCTCATTATCACTACCGGAAAGCTGACTTTGCTTGGGTCAGGAATATTGTTACTTCCCCCTTCGGGACTCCTCTTCCTTTGGCTTTTGCTCAAATATGGAACAGGTGCATATTACCCCGCCCGATCTTCAATGGTTCCACATTTGTTTCTGCCAAGTCTGCTATTCCTTTTGAAGTTTACAATCCCCATCTGGTTAGCCGCCAATTCGGCTTTGGTCAAGACTTAGTGGAGGCCCTCAGAGCCGGTAGACGCCTCTCTGCTTCTACCAGTCGTCAGCAATGCTCCCTTTATCACAAACGTTTGATCTCCTTCAAGGTTTGGAAGTTTGCTGTTCGTCCAGGGTCCGTTACCTCCCGTTTCCAGTCTTGGTGGAACGGTGTTGCTGGTGTCTTCTTTAGTGCCAACCTTGATTCGGTTCTGCGGAGGGGTGGTTTTTCTCCTATTCTGGTATTCTCCACTGTCCCTTCATCATCTCCGGGCTCCGCTCCTCAGCGCATTCTCGGTTCGTCCTCCGCTTCTTGCCCAGGTATGTTTCTTTTCCTTTCCTTTCTTCTTCAGTCGTTGCGCGTTCCTTTTCCTTTATGTCTCACTTATCCGATTTCTCCAGATGTTCCTTGCTCCTCTACTTCAGAACCTGGTCGAAAAAGGCCCGCTTCGCCTTCGGCCTCTCTCGTCGACTTTCTCCCTCCTACTCAGACCAGGAAGCGTTCATCTCATTCACCGCTTGGCAGAATCCCTGCCTCCCTCTTTGCGGTTCGTTACACTATTTTTTCTCCTTTTCCAGGCTCCTTTCCTTCGACTAATTCCCTTTTCTTATTCTTGTCAGGTCCCACCTATTTTGCCACAACCTGATGTTCAACCACTTCCAACTGTGGTATCGGTTCCTCCGGTAGCCGAATTTCGCACATCGGCCAGTACCAGTAATTTGGCTGTTCCCGCTAGTTCTCCTGCTGTTACCCCTCGGGGTTTGATCGCGAGCTCTACTTCGGCCGACCCTTCCGTCCCTCTTTCGGTCGATCGTCCTCAGCCTATTACGGATTTTGCTACACCTTCATCTTTAGTTGTTCCGAAACCGTCTGGCCCCCTACCTAGTGGTATGGCTGCTGATGAAACCCCTGCCGATCAGGTCCCTTTATCGCCATTTCCTGATCGGCATGTTTTGGACGATTTCTTTTCTCCCGCATCTCTGGTCTCTCGTCCATCGGATCTTTCTACTCACCTTGGTGATTGTCTGGCCAGGCTATGCAATCTAATTGGCCGACAATCTGACGTGGAATTCGTCAACCCTAAACCGATCCTTATTCTTTTGTCCCATCTTGAGCAGCAATTTCATGACGAGATGGTATCTCTGAATCTGAATGGTACTCTTCAGATGATTACGAAGTCTATCCTCTCAATGGATCAGGAACTCTTGGCTCACTTAAAAATGCGACATGGGCTTGCCGCCGAACGTGAGGCTGCAGCCTCTTCACGAGCCATCTTTGACAATTATTCTGCAGAGTATCGGGCTCAAATGAGTAAGTTGTCTGAAGTGGAATCTCAGGAGCTTAAACAGTCCGAGGATCTTGCTTTGATTCGGGCTGAGATAGCCAAGCTCCAGAGACAAGAGAAGGATTTGGAGTTAACTTTGGCTCACACTAAGCGAAAATCGGCCGATCTGAAACAATCGATCAAAATTCTTCGTCAATCGGCCGAAGCTCCTAGGGCCAAGATCTTGGATTCTCAGGAGGATGCTTCTTATTTGGCCATGCGGATCAGTTTCAACGATTACATTATTGGTACCTTCCAAGAAAAATGGGCCGAAACCCAATCTTTAGTTGGTCAACTGGATTCGGCCATCAAGAGCCTTGGTGGGCACAGTGTTGTTCAAGTCCTTTCTCCACATGTCTTGTTTCCTTTGGACCCTTCCGAAATAGAGTCCTCCCCTTCGAGCGATAACCCACCTTTGCCCATCATTCCTTCAGGTACCCTGCTTCCTTCCCTTTCCTGTCGTGATTTTTCTTTTATGCTCTCTTACTTATTATTCCCTTTTCCTTCTTTCTAGGGAAAACTGGTGCTTCCTGTGGTGCTGGTTCATCGACCGTTCATCTCCCTCCTGGTGAAACTGCTGGTCCTTCTTCCTCGGCCAGTCCGAATCTGATGACGTCTTCGGCTAATCCTACTACCGCCACTTCGCGAGGCTTGGATGATGCTGTTCTTGTTGACGACCAGGAAGACCACTAATTTGTCTTTATATATCAGTTCTGTGTTTTGACTCGTCCTTTGTCAAGTGTAAATTTCGGTCACTTTTCCCTTTCTTGACAGCTGTAATCGGCCTTTTTTAGACTATGTTGGCCGATACATTGTACTTGGATTCGTATCTTTTGTATCTTTTGTAATGCGATTCGTATCCCGTTAATTCCATTGTTTTCGGTCTCCTTTATTGCTGATTTCTGAATATTAGCAGCCTTTTCCGGGAATCAGCTGTAACGTTTTCCCTTGTATATTGTACTTTCGGGCTATCGACGCCGCTTTCGGCCGAAGTAGCACCTTCTTTGTACTTATTCGTTCATGCAATAAAATCTTTATTTTTTCGCATCGCTCAATGTTCAATCCCATACTGATGGATAATATTTCTTCATGTATCTTGCATTAACTGGATTTTACATCTGCTCACCATTTTCGTCCACCAAAACGTACGCTCCATTTGGTAATCTTGTATGAACAATAAATGGTCCCTCCCAATTGGGACTCCACTTACCTAATCGGCCATCCTTCTGCTTAGGCGGCCATATAACTTTCCAAACTAAGTCTCCAACTTCAAATCGCTTAAGACGAATTCGCTTATTGTACCAATCGGCCACAATATCTTTATTTTTCTGCAAATTCTCAAAGGCCTGCACCCGATTGGCATTTATCTCCAATAACTCATCTTTCATTGCACAATCGTACTGTTCGGCTGACATTGAATCCGCCTGGCTTGTTCTCAAAGTCGGCACTGTTATTTCGGCTGGCAATACTGCATCCATTCCATAAGTCAGCCGAAATGGTGTGAACCCAGTAGCTGAGGTTTTGGCATTCCGATAAGCCCACAGTGCTTCAGATAACTTTTCGTGCCATTTTCTTGGTTGATCTTCAATCATTTTCTTTATGATTCCTATTAGCTGTTTGTTTGTGGCCTCTGCTTGTCCATTTCCTTGCGGGTAATATGGTGACGAATGTACAATTTTTATCCCGTATTCGTCCGCAAAGGCCTTGACTTTTTCTCCCACAAATACCGTTCCTCTATCTGTTAAAATCGTCTGTGGGATCCCGAATCTATAGATCAACTGTCTCTTAATGAACTCAATCACCTCCTCTTGTGAAATGCTGACATACGCCTGGGCTTCGGCCCATTTCGTGAAGTAATCTGTTGCTACTAGCACGAACTCATGTCTTTTCGACGAAGAGGGATGAACTTTTCCTATGATGTCCATGGCCCATCCTCTGAATGGCCATGGTTTGATCATTATATGTAATTCTTCGGCCGGTAATTTCTGAATCGGCCCATGCTTTTGACATTCAGTGCATCCTCTTGCATATTTTTCACAATCAGGACCCATATTCGGCCAATAATATCCCAGCCGAATAATACTCCACTTCATCGATTTTCCTGCTCGATGCGCACCACATATTCCTTCATGAACCTCTCCCATTACCCTTCTAGCGTCTTCTTCTCCGACGCATCTGAGCAATATTCCATCAATAGCACGCTTGAATAATAATCCTCCTATTATGACGTAGTCCATCGCTTTCCGTTTTTCGGCTGGATTAGCCTCCGAAGGATCTTCTAATATCTGTGCTATCTTTTTTATCCATTCGGCCTTCTCTGTTTCGGCCAAACGCACTTCTACATTTCCTGCTATCGGCATCAACCGATATTTAGCCGCATGTTGAGCCAATTCGTTGGCTTCTTCGTTCTTTTCTCTCGGGATGTATTCAATGTACACCTCATCAAATTCCTCTAACAAAGTAACCGCTTCTTCATACAATCTAATCAATTGCGAACTCTTAACCGAAAAATCGCCTAGCAGTTGCTGGACAACTACTTGCGAATCTCCTTTGACAATGATTGCTCTGACTCCTTCTTCTATCAACCGTTGTAATCCCGAAATTAACGCTTTATATTCGGCTTGGTTGTTCGTATATGACTCTGGCAGTTGCACGAAATATTTGTATATCTTGCCCTCCGGTGTTTGTAGGGTAAACCCTGCTCCAACTCCTGAAGCGGCTTTAGAACCATCAAATGTCATTACCCATGGTTGCAAGTATACAATTCCTATCTCACCAACTTCCTTCGGCCGATCCTGATGATCGATGTCATCGGTTATCGGGTGCGTCACATGATCAGCCAGAAAATCGGCTACAATCTGTCCTTTCATAGCCCTTAAAGGTTGATATCTCAAATCGTATGCATTTAACTTCATGGCCCACTTGGCCATTCTTCGGCTACTGACCGGATCATTCATCATAATCTTAACTATGTCAACCGAAGCTACCACTATCACTTGCCTTGGTTGAATATAATATTCTAATTTCTGGCATGCATGATAAAGGCTTAAACATAGTTTATGAATCGGCGAGTACCTTACTTCGGCGTCCCTTAGGATTCGGCTAAGATAGTAAATCGCCCGATCCCTTCCTTCATCGTCTTCCTGCGCCAGTAATGCTCCAATAGATTCTTCGGCCGCTGCTATATACAACTTCAATGGCCGTCCTAAAATTGGAGGAACCAACACTGGTGGACTCATCAAATCCTGCTTCAATTGTTCGAAGGCCTTTTGCTGGTCGATTCCCCATTTGAACTCCTCTTCCTTCTTTAACCTCAATAAATCGGTTAGTGGTTTCGACTTTCCAGCCGCATTTGCTAAGAATCGTCTCAGAAAACCGATTTTCCCAAGAAACTTTTGTAGACTCTTCTTATCATGTGGAGGTTTGGCTTCTTGGATAGCCCTGGTTTTGTTCGCATCAACTTCTATTCCTTTGTTATGTACCAGGAACCCGAGAAAATTTCCTGCCTGTACTCCGAAAGCACACTTGGCTGGATTCATCTTGACTCCATGCAGCCTCATTCTCGTGAACACCTTCCGCAAATCATTCAAGTGGCTTTCGATATCTTTGGATCGGACCATGACGTCATCAATATAGACTTCAACACAATCCCCTATGAGGTCATGGAAAACATAATTCATGGCTCTCTGGTATGTAGCTCCTGCATTCTTCAGCCCGAATGGCATCACCACCCATTCATATATCCCTATGGCGCCAGGGCACCGAAATGCAGTCTTGTGAATGTCTTCTTCGGCCATAAAAATTTGGTTGTATCCTGAATATCCATCCATAAAAGATAGCATCCCCTGTTTTGCGGCCGAATCAATCAACAAGTCAACAATAGGCATCATATACTCATCTTTTGGAGTGGCTATATTAAGATTCCTGAAATCAATGCAAACTCTCAATTTTCCATTCTTCTTTATTACAGGAACAATATTTGATAGCCATTCTACATATTTAGCTGGCCTAACAAACCCGGCCGCTAACAATTTCTCTATTTCTTCTTTTATTTTTGGGACTATTTCGGGTGCTGCCCTCCTGGCCGGCTGTTTATGCGGCCTGAACCCTTCTTTAATAGGCAGTCTGTGCTCTACAATCGACCGCTCCAATCCTGGCATCTCTGTATAGTCCCATGCGAAACAATCCTTGAATTCGACTAGAACCTCCTTGAATCGGCTTGTCATCTGCTGATCAAGATTCGCACTCAACGGGATCTCCCTCGGGTGTTCGTCTGTACCAACATTGACCATTTTCAAGGGGTCTTGAGCTTTGAAATCCGGCGTTCGCTTTGGAATTGCGTCTATTAAATCGCTCCATCCTGCTTTGTCGTCTGAAACTTCGAGTTCGGCCGATTCGAACTCGGTCGCTTGATTCGGTTGTGACTCCACCATTTACTTTCTTCTTCGACTGGCCGTTCATCGGCCTGGTATCTGATTTCAAACCCCAAATCTGTCCAATCACACTCGATCACCTGCGGGTACCGATCCCCTACCACTGCTAGGAATGGTTGAATCGGTTCTTCATATAACACCGCATCAATTCGTCCGGCTGAGCTGACTGGAAATGGAGGTTGGTCTCCATCTACTTCTTCTACTGTGCCATCCTTTTTCCAAAACCATACTTTCTGGTGAAGTGTTGATGGCAAACATCGGGATGTATGAATCCAGCATCGGCCTAATAGGGCCGCATACGGGACTTCTGCATCCACCACGAAGAACATGGTCGAATTGATATGGTTCCGACCGTTACATCCACTAATATACATCCTTCGGCCGCAGTTTGAGCCCCCACAAAACTCATTACCTTCATTCTCGTAGGGAGTAAATCTTCCTTCGAACGGCCTATCTTCGTTAGCGTGGATAATGGCATGATATTAACTGTAGCTCCACCGTCGATAAACATTCTCCTGAGTGGTCTCCCATTGACCCAACCTTTAACGTATAAAGGCCTCACATGCTGGGACATTTGCGCAGTTGGAGGCAAAATCGTACCTGGTTGAGCTTCAGGAACAAATGCCTTATACCCTTCCTCAAAAGATTTCTCTATTTCGGCTTCCGGCCGAAATACCTCAAGTTTATCGAAACAAAAATCCACTATGGGTTCTTCATCACCATAGTATTCTCCATCCTTTTGACAAAAAACCACCGCTGGTTCGGAATCCGACCAGTACTCCTCTTTCTCTTCGGTGGTTACTGTCACCATATTCGCACTAGACCCGAAGTCGAATTTAAATTGCCCAACAGGGGGTGTATCACTATTTGGAATGATAGTTGTCTTCGGCTTCCACTCCCTGGTTCGGACTGGTCTAGGCTTCCATTCTTCTTTTGATTTCGGCTGCTCACTTTCAACTTTCGGCTGTATTACTTTTGGCCGAAATTCAGTTTTGTTTTTCAGCCGATCCTGTCCTTCTTTCGGCTTCCTCTCTTCTTTGGATTCGGATTTCAAACGAGCCGAAAATACCCTACTGAGTATTCGTCCTCCCGAGAACGAACAGTCATCAGGGAAGTCCTCTTCCATATGCATCATATCATACTCGTCTTGCTCAGAAGCAGCAGCTGCTTTAAGCCGTTGCATTCTTCGTTTGAAAGTACGATATGATCCCTTTCCTTTTGGGACTTTCCTCTCCTCTGCCCTCCAATCTGAATGGTCATGTCGGCGTTGATCGAAATGCCTTCTTTCTGGAGAGTTTCGGACCCATCGGCCTACCTGAGTATTTGCTGGTGGCCTTCTAAGCTTTTTCATTTCGGGGCTAACTGCTTCTTCAGGGACTGTGATCTGTATCACAGTCTTTCCATTCTGCTTATCGGCTGTTAACTTCATCTCTGAGTCCCATCCGTTGGTTATGATTTTCAACGTTGGTCTCTCACTCTTATCTCCGACCTCGATCTCCTGATGTCTCTCCGATTGCTTGATCCACTCTTTCACCTCATAGTTCCCCAATCGGTCAAAAACATCTGTAACTTTCTCTTTTCCCTTCGGAGATCCTAGCCTTTTCCATACTCCTGACTTCTGAGCCGATGGCTGATCCCCAAGCCGATCGTGCACAGAGCTCTTGCTAGATGATGTTTGATCCCCCAATCGGTCATGCACCGATTTATTCTGGTTGGGCTGCACCATCACCATGTTGGCAGCCGGGAACGGATTCTTATCGACTGCCATAAGCCTTTCTGGGAACTTCAGCTTCCCATCATCCACATGTTTCTGAATTAGCTTCCTAAAATGCCCACAAATGGCCGTGGAATGAGTGGCTGATCCGTGGAACCTGCACCATCCGGCCTCCAACTGATCCTTGGTAGGCTGTGGATGGTTTCCTTTAAACTCTAGCAATCCGTTCTTCTGGCAATAATCAAATATTTCGTCCATTTGTGACAAGTCGAAAGAGTAAAACCTTTGAGATTCATCTCCTCCTTCTTTCTCCTTGCCTCTGGCTGGCCGAAGTGCTGGACAAGTCATAGGCTTTTTTATGATTAACTCTGCCCTTGCGACCTCGGCTAATGCAGGAACGTCTTCCGCATTGTACTCTTCCTGAATTTCACATCTATCCAGAGATTCAGCAAATGAGGCAGCTGACTGGATAGGTTGTGACCTTCCGCTTTGACTTCGGCTTGATTTGAAAGCCGCCTGTTCCGCCAGATATGTCTCCATCCTTATCGCTTCAGCCGTCAATTCGGCTACCGTCCTCGGTCTTGTTACCATCAATCTGTCCTTGATGGCAAACTTCAAATTCTGCTTTAAGATTTGAATATATTCATGCTCAGGCAGCATTGTCTTCACCTGAGCCTTCACTGCATAAAATCTCTCAATGAATTCAGTAACCGACTCAGACGCCTTCTGCTTAGTTGACGTCAGATCAACTACCGAGACTTCCGGACTGGTATTATAGAATCGGTCATGGAATAACCGCTCCATTTCGGCCCAAGTATTGACCGATCCCGCTGGCAGATTAATGTACCACTCGAATGCTGGGCCAGTTAATGACAAACTGAACAATATCAGCTTGTGAAAATCATTTTGCGCGATTCTGGTACATTGAGCTGTAAATCGGCCGATATGCTCGATGGTAGAACGGCCGACTTCTCCAGAAAAAGTGTTAAAATCTGGAACCTTCACCCCTCTAGGCAGTGGATACTGCTCCTCGATGTAATCCGGATAAGGTTTCCGATACATCGGCCTATTCTCCTGGCCGATGAGATTCCCAAACTGTGTGCGAATAATCTCAGCAATCAGCTCTCTGTCAACCAGTTGTGGAGGATTCTGCTAAAGTGGTGCGTATTGTTGTTGAACCACTGGAGCAGGCGGTTGAACTACTGGTTGAGGCGGTTGATTCTGTTGCTGATCGTACCTCTGCTGCGGAGGAACAAAAGGCCGAGCTCCATGCCCTCCTGGCGGCCTAAAGGCCTGCTGCTGAAAATTGTGATTATTTTGCGGTGGATTCTGCGCCACTGGAGCTTGCTGCGCTCCCATCGGATACATACTCCTCGCAATTTCGGCTCTAAACATGGCTGGCATCGCTGCCAGGATATTTCCTTCGATTTGGCGAACCGAGTTGGTAACCGCCGCCTCCACCATAAATTGAACCTGATCTCGGAATCGCGGGGTTAAATCATCATTTGAAAACTCCTGATTATGAAAATGTGATGGTCCGGGGAACCCTGGGGGGAATTCTCCGGCTTCTGGTGCGCGCTCTTCCTGAATCGGCGGCAAATCAGTCCTCGCCGCCGTGTTTGCTGCTGGAGTTGCTTGTTCAAACGCCATTTTGCGTCCCACTGGGCGTGCCACTGTTTGGCTCGGGTGTAGCCAAGGACCTTTTTCTCCTCAAGGGAGGCTATCGGAAAAGGATCAAACCGATTACGGGTTCGGATTAACAATAATGCGCCCACAATTGAATGAATCTTCCTTGAATTGATCAACAATAACACGATACAACGGAGAATCTGCCTGTTGTTAAGAAACAACGGCGGAATTCACCAAAAACGGAGAACCAAACTACCAGCTGCTAAGGAGCAACGGTGGATTTGGAAATGGTAACCGCTACAAACTAGGCTAGATTCTAAGGAAAGCTGTAAAGGAAAGCTGTAAAGAAAGCAGTAAAGATAACAAGGAATTAAAATTGATAAAAGTAATTTGGGGGTTGGATTGATCTCCCTGATTTTGAGTGCGTCGGCCCCTATTTATAGCCGGAGCTGGAATAACCGCTCTCCGGCTAACTCCTCTGAGCCGAACTCTTTCTCTCTTCGATTCGGTTGTTTTGGTTTCGGCTATTTCTTCCCATTTCGGCCGAAATCTTTATCAGCTTCGATTTCCTTCCTTCGGTTTACTATGTGCTTTCGGCCTTACCAATCTTGAGCCCATCCTCTTTTTGGACTTCCTCTTTCTTCCGGCCCATGTCTTATGGCCCAATAGTTCTTTCGCGGCCCATTATTCCATATGGCCCCAACACCGGGGCTTTCGACCCCCGGATGTGTGCAGTTCAAAGCTATTTGGGGACGTTGACCCGATGCCACCTACCTGATTCCATGTGGTCTGGGCCCTTGAGTGTATGTGAGACCTGGGCCCAACAACAGGAACCTGCACATCATGTTGGCTGAGAAATTTATTTCTTGGTAACGCATAGTGTCATATTTTTCTTCTCCCGGGTTTAGATTTATATGGATTTCGTCTGTACTTAAATCGATTCTCGTTTTTGCATACCATTACCATAACTGCTGTTTTAAAATTATTTCTGCCACCCGACCTCCTCCGGGAGTAAAGGTCTACTTACTCAGCGATTGTTTTCGCTGACTCTACACTTTTCACTGTTTCCTTTCAGGTTTGAGATCTGCAAGGCATCTTTTGCACGGGCATGGTTTGGGGTATTATTTACAAAAAAAAGTGTATATTTTAAATTCCCTTAGGGATAAGAATACATTACTTGGCATAGAAAAATTATTTTATTAAGCATGAACAAATATTTGAATTTTATCCCATTTAAGCAAATATTATGCCCTACTGTTTTAAACAAACCATTTCGCGTTTAACAGTATTATTTTTGAGATATGAGATAGCTAACTCCTTCTAAAATAAAAGCTTCTATGGAATTTATTCCATTTCTATCGTTGAGCTCATTTGAGGAATGCGTTCCTCCGTTTTGGTTGTAAAATCCAACCATTTTTATTAAGCTTATTTTATATTTTTCACAATATTATAAGCTTCTTTGCGAATTATATGCTAGCTTGTCCGGAACGTGGTTAGCATATACATTCAGCGATAATATTTATTCTAGCCTTAGCGTATTTCGGACATCCCGAAATATGTGGCGGTAGCACTCGCCCATTTTTCCGGCACTTTGCTTCCGCTGTATCTCTAGAAAAAATGGGGTGTTACAGCAAAATATATATATATATATATATATATGGATAATCTTATTCGACGTGACTAAACAAATCTAACAACACTTCACAACTCAGCAATGTTGGAACTCTCAATAGATAAACAGATTCAATGATTAGCGACTAACAGATGGAACCCTCAAATAGTTTTTCGACACCTTTAACTACATGTTAGAACTGTGGGAGATGTTTTGTATTTATCCTGCAGATAAAAATAATGAATTTGGTTGTGGGAATCATTTTTCCTTCCTTATTGTTGCAAGCCCTTGTTACTGAATTTAGTTACATGCAAAATACGATATTTACCAGTCATTTTGTGGTGATGCAAAAAACACATTTGAGAAAAATATGTTACGTTTCTATGAAAATATAATATGTTTATTTATATACATAAACTAGATAATTAACGCAATCTATACGCGGAAACGAAATCTGCAATAAGTACCCTTACTTATACAATATAACTATCATCGGGCAGGTTAACACAGACGGGTCTTCTTTGGGCAACCCGGGCCGGCAGGAGTAGGAGGTGTTATAAGAGATGAGAATGGGGAGGTAATATTTATTCTTTCAGATAGCATCGGGCAGGCGGACTCGAATGAAGCCGAGATCACAGCCATGAGTAGGGTGTGTAAGGCGATTATTAGAGATCAAGGGTTCCCAATTCCAAAAATTATCTCGAAAGTGATTCACAAAATGTAATCTGTTGGATGAGGGAGCCGAACAGCGTTCCATGGCGCTTTTGGAATCTTATGGTCCCTATCATGGCGGTTTTATGTTTCGGAGGGGTGGTGAAGATTCAACATACAATGAGGGAAGGAAATACTCAAGCTGATTCATGGGCAAGGAAGGGAGCCAGTGGTGAATGTGTTATCGAAAGCTGGTTATAATTGTATTTTGTGTGTTGGGTTTTTGAGGATGTTTTCTTGTTCACTACCATTGCTTTCTGTTTGCTCTGATGCTGCCTAGGAAGGTCGCTCGAGTGGTTTGCTAGTGGTAAATGTACTGGCGATTGTTTCAAGGAAATAAATCTTTATCCATTATCCACAAAAAAAAAAAATACAATATAACTATCATAACCACAATTTTAAATTCTTTATTCATATTTAGCATACGATGATTTAACCTCTTACCAATTCTCTTTACGTATTATACCATTCAAGATCTATTTAAATGGGAAAATCTACTTTTGGTCCTATATGATTTTCTCTCACCCACATTTGGTCTCAAGTTTTTCAAATTTTAACTTTTGGTCCCATTAGATAACAATCTTTTCCACTTTTGGTCATTAGGTCTATTTCTTAATAAAAAATATTCTTGTGGGGTCAATATGCAATTTTTTAAATTTGATTTATTTTCAAAATACCTACAATCTAATTAAAAATCCATAATTCATTTAAAAAACTCAAATTTATTCATTTGTACCAAATAAAATTATTTATAAATTTACTAAAAAATAATATTTGTTAAGTAATAATAATTAAAATTTATTATAAGTATATAACTATGTCTATAAATAAAAATAAAATATTTTAATTAATATTTATTACGTAATAATTGTTAATTTTATATAAATATATAATATTTTATTTTATGTGTATCGCCTTTATTATACTTTAATATATTTTTATTTTATTTGGAAATATTAATAAAATATTATGTTTACCAAATTTCATAAAATATATATTTATTAAAAAATTAAAATTTATAATTTAATAAATATTATTATTTTAAAAATTCAAAAATAATTTAATTTTGTACAAATGAATAATTTTGAGTTTAATTAAATGAATTATGAGTTTTAATTAGATTGTGGGCATTTTGCAAATAAATAAAATTTAAAAGATTACACATTAACCCCATATGAATATTTTTTTCTTAAAAAAATGACATAAGGATCAAATGTAATGACCCAATTATGTTTTATTGGACTGGGTATTTTAATTTTTGACTTGGAGTAGCTCATATCTGGAAGAGGCCCAATTGGATGATTTATTGTTGAGTTGGGGTCATTTTTCAGATTGTTGAAAGTTGGAAGAAAAAGAGAGGAGCCGATCGGTTTTGAGAAGAAAAGGGGGAGGATTTCAACTTGCTCAAATCATTGCGTTTCTTGAGAGATCGTCTAATCGGTTGCTAGTAAGTATTTCTCCTCGTCTCCCTCTTCTTATTGATTTTTATTTCGCTCGATTTGGTGGTGATTTGAGGAGGTTTTGTACATGCTAGGTTTTGGGTGATTTTGGTTCGATTGAAGATCGAATTGGACGTTTGGAAGTGTTTAATAGCTCAAGACATCGAGGCAGAGGTTTTCTATGCTTAAATTACGTGTTTGGGGAGTTCGGGGTGGGATTCCGGCGGAAAACGCAGGCTGTCGAAACAGCCTGCCGGAGAAGACGAGTCGCGCGCTAGGCGCGCGCTCGTGGTCAGGACCACGCGGGTCGCGCGCGGGTTTGTGCGTGGGCACTCGAAGGTCTGTGCGTGGGCACGCGCAGGTCGGGGCGTGGGCAGGCGCTGGCGCACGGGATGCGCGGCAGGACCCTGTTTTGGTCCGTTTTATGCAATTTTTTTTTATGTCTAAATGCCTAAATTCTTGCTCTAAGTTGTGTTAGACTTCCCCCAACAATAAGTTATGGTTCATGGAATGATTGTTTAGCCCATGAGGATTATTGAATTGCTTGAAGGAAATGTTGAATTACGATATCGTTATTTATGTGTGGATTAATGGATCAAATCATTAATGCCTTAGCCTAGAGGCTATGTATTAAATATTTTATGCGTTGACAAGCATGCGAACCTAATGATTAGGTGTTGGATCATTTGGCATGTGGCATTTGCATGATAGTGCATTGGAATTGACGGTTAAGAACCCGATGGGTTGTTATGATGACTTATTTGATCGGACAGCCTTCACCGGTGTTGTTGAGTCACGATGACCCTGCGGTGTGTATGATATGGCTGTTATTGCCTGTGATTTGGCTGTTATTGCCTGTGATTTGGCCCTGTGATCCCTGCGGGGATGGTGTATGTTACCCTGTAACGGGTTGGAGTTGATGATATCCTCACCCGTGGGTTCATACCGCATGGGTTTTTAGGTGCCGGCTAGGTATATTCATTTGCATCTGCATATAGGGTAGATAGGTGTATGTTAGCCATGCATCACTTGCATAAATTGTATGATTGTGGTTGAAGCACGGGTATGGGACGGTGTGATGTTTACTTTGCTTTAATTATATTCTGTTATTTATTTATATTATTGTTGTTAATATCTTATTGTCTATTGTTTTCCCTTACTCCCCTGCACGTAGCCCTTGTTCAGTACGTTATACTGACTCCCTTTGCTTTTGTTCGTTTTATAGATCCCGCTGAAGGCGCTGGAGGATGATTGGGTTTGGGTTGAGAGATCACATAGATAGGATTCGTCTGTTTATTTTATTACATGTATTTTTGTGATACTCTGCTTCTTTATTATTATTGCTTGGCATTGGATTATATGTTAGTTGATGCCTGTGAGCCTAGGATTTACATTCTGTCGGCCTGTGGCCTTATGTGATTTATTGCTTTGGGCTGGTAGCTCTGTTTGGGATATTAGCATGCAACCTGATGCTGTTTTGTGAGGCTTGCAACCTGGATGATTTGCTGGGACTATTATTTGGTTATTGTGTGAGGATTTATATGTGCCTATGTGTTTTTAATTTATTTTAGCTTCTGCAGTAAATTTGACTAATCAGATAATCACCTTAGGTTTTTACTCCGCCTTGTACTAGCTGTTTTAAATTAGCTGGCCACTAGTTTAGGATAGTTAGTACGGCGGTAATGCTTGCGAAAAGCAAGTTTGAATTTTTGGGGCGTTACATCAAAAGTGGAAAAAAAATATTATCTAATGGGACCAAAAGTGGGTAAGAGAAAATTCTATGGGACCAAAAGTGAATTTTTCCCTATTTAAATATATAATAAATCTAATCCTAGTAATAATACTAATACTATTCTTTCCAATCAAAATAATGTCTCATTTTTACACATTATTCAATACATTATTTTAACTATTGGGAGTGGGATCTTTCCTAGCTTGTACATATTGTTCAGCAAAAAAAAAAGCTATTGGGGATGGGAACTTACTCTAGTGGTCAAGTCCCCGACTCCCAACATATAGGTTGGGAGTTCGACTCCCCACCCGACCCTCTATCCCACCCATTTATCCCTTTATAATTTATAAGACTTGGGCTTCCACCACCCATTTCCTAGCCTGTATAGGTTGTTCAACAAATAAAAAACTATTTTTTTTAGCTTGACAGTCAATAAAGGCTAGGCAAAAAATAAAAAGAAAATCAGAGCACTAGGCTCGAGCAAACCAAGTGCCGAAAACATGTTGCTGCCTTCAGATTATCCTGAGGAAAAGCCCATGTCGTAAAGAATAACTCACCATCTGCGCCAATCTTCACCAAATCATCAGCCACTGTATTAACATGGAAAAGGTCCATCAATATGTATTGTTTGCTGTTTCTGTAATGGCTCCGACGGTAAATGTGGGAGCGCATAAGAGATGCAGAGTAACCTTGAACAAAAGTGATTGCACCTGTCAAGTGTGGAGAGAATGCTTCAGACGATATAATGGCAATCATGATAAGTGTGTGCTGTGTTTACACAGAAACGAAAAAGAAAAATACTGTAAATAATCAAAATTGCAATTTCATTCTCTCTGTCCGTAACTGTAACACCCGAGAAAAATAAATTCAAATTGTTTTGAACTACGTCATGACTTGATCCCTTCACAGGGTACGTAGGCAGCTTGGAACTAACTTCTAAGTTCAGCCACAAAATAAATCACAAATTAAATCACAAAACAAATCACAAAATAAATCACAAGATCAATCACCAAAATGATAGGAGGGATTAGAACTAACATAACTAGACTAATTAGGGCACGGAAATGTTACGAGCGTTAAGCCCGAACTCGTAACAAGTTTAAGGTAAAGATTTCGAACCGGAAACGACCCGAGGAGTCGAGCCAACACGTAGAGGATAGAAAACCGATAGAGGAAAGGAAGAAAAGACCCGACGAACCACGCGGACCGCAGAACCGGCCGGTCCGGCCGGCCCGCGCTCGCCGCGCGCCGCCGCGCGGCCACCGCGCGGAAGGTGGAGTCGCGTCTCAAGGACTGGTAGCGCGTGCTCCGCGCGGGCAAAGCTACAGGTGCGCGTCACCAGCGCGCCAGAGGTGCAGAAGGTGTAAACTTTCCTTCTATGGCGATTTTCTTGCCAAAAAGCCGTCCCCTATCGAGGGCAAGCGGATCAAGGCATTGGGGAAGGTCATAATACCAGTATTGGGCGCCCCCTACCCCATATTTTCAGTAAACAAACCCTAGACACTCCCATCTTTTCTCTCCAAGTTCAAAACTCCTTCGACTCCACTTTTCGGCGAGTATTCCGGCGACGACGAGGCAAACGGGACAAAGCCCTACCCTCTAGAACCTTGGTAAGTAGTATTACAGTGTTTGAGTCGTCCATAAGCTTTAACAAACTCGAAATCTAACCATTTTCCTTTACTACGATTTCACGTCGGGGGACGAACAAAAAGCGATCGGAGAAGTTGGCAGTTCGTCGCGACCTTAGGACATCCGGAAATCCTTTCCAGCGACCCTATTCTCTAACTAAGTAAGTTAAGACCTTAATCACCAATTTTTGTGGTTTATTGTTGTTTAAAACTTAAGATCTAGACTCGTAACAAAAATCGGTTTTCAAAAACCCTATTTTCGTCCAATTTCAAAAACTCGCCTAACACTCGACCTTCGGGAATTCAAACCAAAATCTTTTCAACATAGATTTTGTTCCTAAGACCTTAATCTACCTTGTGTCCAAATTTCAGCCATTGACATAAATATTTGCTATCCCAAATCACGCCGTAAACATTCTGTGACAAACCGAATGTTTAAAATTGTTGACAGATTTACTTACTCGAATTGATGCATGTTTTTAACCCGTTTTTAGAATGATTCAACTTGCATTTCTAAACAAACGTTGTAGATAATTGTGTCTAGATTATGCATATAAAATTTCATGAATTTTGGAGTTCATTTGATATGTTAAAATGGCCAATTTTCAGAACTGTTTTAAACCATCCGTTGAGTCTGCGCGTATACAGCGTGTTGTGGTCGATTTTTGAACATCTAAAAATTATTATTTCCAAATTCTTAAAACATGAAAGTTGTTCATTAATGTGTTGTGTATCTCCTGTAAAAATTGCGGATCAATTGGCTTTGAAATGATTTTTAATCGGCGTCATACGAAACTGTGACGAAATCAGTTTTTGGGACATAAATTATCTTTTGCAAAGAACTTGAAATTTGACTCACTTCGAAACCTTATTTCTAAAAACTTAAAACATGAAAGTTGTTCGTGTGTGTGTTTTTGAGCTACTGTGTAAATTTCAGAATTTTTGGGGTAAAGATGAATTTTTAATTAAGAAAGGCGTAAACTGCCTCGAATCGGATTTTTCGAACTTGAGAAAACTTGAACTACGAAACGCGATATCGAACATTTTGATAACATTGAAATACGAACTTTCGAAAAATCCCGTTCATTAGGCTGAGCCGATCTTCATGCTATCATTATCTTTGAGACTGCCTCGTTAGTGGTCTCCTTATTATCTGAGATTGCCTCGTTAGTGATCTCGCGTGCTGTGTTTTGGATTGCCTCATTAGTGGTCCTACTATCTTTTGAGACTGCCTCGTTAGTGGTCTCCCATTATTTTGGACTGCCTCGTTAGTGGTCCTACGTTTGAGATTGTCTCGTTAGTGATCTCCCGGTATGGTGTCCTCTTTTTAGTTTGCGGGATAAAATATAAAAGACTTGTGTGAGTGTCTAATTATGCTTAAATCTTATTTACCATGTTTTTAAATTATGCATTTAAATTATGTTCTTAAATTATGTTTTTACATTAAGCTTTTAAATTAAGTCCTTTAATTATGTATTCTCGCCTTGAATAAATTAATAATGTTTTTCCGCTGCGAATAAAATATGGATTTTTAAATTAATGCATGAAAAGTATAATCTTTAGTTAAACACACGTAACCCCTTAAATTGTTTAGTTAGGGATTAACTTACTCGAGTGACGCATGCATATGCACTTGGGGGAAACCATTTATGGAGATTTTTAATTTCTGCATCGTACTGTTTTACCGGGTCTGTTAAACTCGAGGTTTGGGCATGTTGGCCGTGATTACTTTCCGCTGCATTTACTCTATTTCACGAATGATGATTTTTACTTCCGTAATTTGAATTAAGTATTATTAATTTCCGGACTCAATTGTTGAAATGTTTTTAAATCTTTTACGTACCCATAAGCCTTGCATTTCCTTAGTGAGCTCGGGAAGCCGTGTCTTGCTAGGGAGATGTGGCGGTGACATCCCGGCCTGTGTTATCAAATCCTGGGTGTTACAAGTTGGTATCAGAGCCCGGAAATTTTTTTTAGCTACTACTATTATTTTAAACCATTATTTTAAACCCAAGTATTATTTTTAAATTTATTATTTTCGACTACTAGTATTATCTTTAGCCCAAAAGCTTATTTTTACGTAGCCCAAAATCTTAGCCAAAGAAATATTAAATTTTTGGTCCACTATAGAGGCCCAACTTTTATTCCTACCCATGTAGTAGATTTATTTAAATATATGGATAAATTAAAATTTTTAATGGGGAAAGGGGGACTTGCACTTGCATGTTGCATATAGATTTAAATTTGTGCATGACTAATCTTGCCTAATACATATTCTAACCTTAACCTACCTTGTTAACATTAGATGGCCGCACCAAACGTGAACATGATCAACCTACTAATGAGATTGATTGAAGCATACCTCGAATACCCTCAAAACGTGAACAACTTCATACTAAGGGTAGAACAAATGGAGGCTAACCTGGGCCACCTAACTAATCTGGGCCAAGCAGGGCATCAAGATATAACGCAACTCCAAATTCAAATCAACGAACTCCAGACCCGCGAGACTAAGCTATGACCCAGATTGACGACGTAGAGACCCAAGCAGGCGTCTTGGGACATCAACTGCTTCATCTGAAGGATGATCTGCTCCCACATGCCCCGCTCGACCCGGGAGCTCCTCCTGTAGCTAGCCCCGTTGTTGATCCTGTCGCTGTCCCTGCAGCCGTCCAAACTCCAGTTGTTATCGTTGATCCTGAACCTGCTGCTGGGCCCAATTGGCCAGCAAGCCCAGTGTTCCATGGCCCCCTTGGCACGGGCACCGTCGAGGATTCGAGTGATGAGGATGACCCAATGGAGGACCCGACCACCTATCCTCCCCAGGCTTAGAGATTTTTGCTACATTATTCCTATTGTTCTCCTTTCTGTTTTCCCGAACTATTCTCAGCATTTTGATTCCTATCGCTTGTACCGAATAAAGTTCCCTATTAAGCAATAAGTTCACAAGCATCTATTCTATACGCAGTCTTTACGTTTTATTTCATTGAAACTCAACAAACCAAGGGAACAAGACAACAATAAACAAGCAACATATCCATATATGCATAACAAATCGGCAAGGTACCTCGAACCCTAAATCCTAAAACCCAGGTTTTCAACGTTTCAACCTATACACCCTTAACATAAACAACTGAACGAATAAATACAAATCTTAACCAACTATTAGTACGCATCGCGCCAACTAAAACCACACGAGGAAAACTACCCGATGCACGACCTGGAGTTGGCCGCGGTCGTGTTCGCCTTAAAGATTTGGAGGCACTATCTCTATGGGCGAAGGTGTCGAATGTTCACCGACCATAAGAGCCTTAAGTATATATTCACGCAAAAAGAGCTGAATTTGAGGCAGAGGAGATGGTTAGAACTGATTAAGGACTATGACTTGGAGATCGTGTACCACGAAGGAAAGGCCAACGTCGTGGCCGACGCCTTGAGTCGAAAGACTCAACACGTCGCGAACTCACTTGTGATACCGGCTGAATTGTACAAAGACTTGGCGAAATTAATTCTAGAACTGGTGCATCCTGGCACAGTAATCGAGGTCGTCAACGCGATGGTGGTGGGACCGACCATATTCGATGAGATACGACTCGCCCAACCGGGTGACGAGAAGTTGGAAGAAATAAGGAGGGGCATTGCCGAAGGAAAGGCAATGGATTTCAAAATTCATGAGGACGGAAGCATCCGCTTCAAGGGAAGGTGGTGTATACCACGAAAATCTGCGGATCTGAAGGAAAAGGTGATGGAGGAGGGCCATAACACCCCCTACTCGGTTCACCCCGGAGGGGACAAGCTGTACAAGGACTTTAAGAAGAACTATTGGTGGCCGAACATGAAGAGAGAGGTAGCCGAGTTTGTGGCGAGATGCCTTACCTGCCAGAAGATCGAGGCAGTACGACAAAAACCCCTAGGACTAATGCAACCATTGGAGATCCCAAGCTGGAAATGGGATAGTATCTCAATGGATTTTGTTTCGGGGTTACCACGCTCACCGAAGGGAATGAATAAAATTTGGGTGATCGTGGATAGATTGACAAAAGCCGCCATATTTATCCCAATGAAGGATACCTCGTCAATGGACCAATTGGCAAGGGCGTACGTCGACAATGTGGTGCGCCGGCATGGGGTACCACATGACATCATCTCAGATAGAGACAGTAGATTTGTCTCTCAATTCTGGACCAAACTGCAAGAAGCGCTCGGTACGCAAATAAAGATGAGTACCGCGTTCCATCCCATGATGGATGGACAGACGGAGCGAACGATCCAAACGCTGGAGGACATGTTGCGGGCCTGTGTGCTAGAATTTAAGGGAAGTTGGGAGAATCATCTACCTTTGATAGAGTTCTCCTACAACAACAGTTACCATGCTAGCATCGGCATGGCACCCTTCGAGGCACTGTATGGACGTAGGTGCCGAAGTCCATTAAGCTGGGAAGAGAACGATAAGGCGGTAATAGTGGGACCACAACTTGTTGATGACATGGCTCAACAAATCAATGTCATCCAAGGGAAGATGAAAGCCGCTCAGAACCGATAAAAGAGTTACGCGGACGTGAGACGGAAAGACTTGGAATTTCAAGTCGGCGACAAAGTCATGCTGAAGGTATCACCAATGAAGGGGGTCATGCGCTTCGGCAAACGAGGACAACTGAGTCCACAGTACATAGGACCATATGAAATCCTGGAAAGAGTGGGAAATCTCGCGTATCGGCTAGCGTTGCCACCACAATTTGCTCGTGTTCACGACGTATTCCACGTCTCCCAATTGAAGAAGTATGTGCACGATCCGACCCATGTACTCCAACCGGAAGAAATTGAATTTGAGGATGACTTGAGTTACGAGGAAGTTCCGGTGCGAGTACTCGACACGAAGGAAAGAGTAACGAGGAATAAGACCGTGAGAATGGTCAAGGTCCTTTGGTCCAACCACGAGACGGAGACGGCGACATGGGAATTGGAAGCCGACATGAAACAATGTTACCCTACCCTCTTCCAAGATGAACCGGCCACAGTTATGGGGACATAACTGTATTCTTAAGGGGGGTAGGATGTAACACCCGAGAAAAACAAATTCAAATTGTTTTGAACTACGTCATGACTTGATCCCTTCACAGGGTACGTAGGCAGCTTGGAACTAACTTCTAAGTTCAGTCACAAAATAAATCACAAATTAAATCACAAAACAAATCACAAAATAAATCACAAGATCAATCACCAAAACGATAGAAGGGATTGGAACTAACATAACTAGACTAATTAGGGCACGGAAATGTTACGAGCGTTAAGCCCGAACTCGTAACAAGTTTAAGGTAAAGATTTCAAACCGGAAACGACCCGAGGAGTCGAGCCAACACGTAGAGGATAGAAAACCGATAGAGGAAAGGAAGAAAAGACCCGACGAACCACGCGGAACGCCGAACCGGCCGGTCCGGCCGGCCCGCGCTCGTCGCGCGCCGCCGCGCAGCCACCGCGCGGAAGTTGGAGTCGCGTCTCCAGGACTGGTCGCGCGTGCTCCGCGCGGGCAAAGCTATAGGTGCGCGTCACCAGCGCGCCAGAGGTGCAGAAGGTGTAAACTTTCCTTCTATGGCGATTTTTTTGCCAAAAATCCGTACCCTATCAAGGGCAAGCGGATCAAGGCATTGGGGAAGGTCATAATACCAGTATTGGGCGCCCCCTACCCCATATTTTCAGTAAACAAACCCTAGACACTCCCATCTTTTCTCTCCAAGTTCAAAACTCCTTCGACTCCACTTTCCGGCGAGTATTCCGGCGACGACGAGGCAAACGGGACAAAGCCCTACCCTCTAGAACCTTGGTAAGTAGTATTACAGTGTTTGAGTCGTCCATAAGCTTTAACAAACTCGAAACCTAACCATTTTCCTTTACTACGATTTCACGTCGGGGGACGAACAAAAAGCGATCGGAGAAGTTGGCCGTTCGTCGTGACCTTAGGACATCCGGAAACCCTTTCCAGTGACCCTATTCTCTAACTAAGTAAGTTAAGACCTTACTCACCAATTTTGTTGTTTATTGTTGTTTAAAACTTAAGATCTAGACTCGTAACAAAAATCGGTTTTCAAAAACCCTATTTTCGTCCAATTTCAAAAACTCGCCTAAAACTCAACCTTCGGGAATTCAAACCAAAAACTTTTCAACATAGATTTTGTTCCTAAGACCTTAATCTACCTTGTGTCCAAATTGCAGCCATGACATAAAGATTTGTTATCCCAAATCATGCCGTAAACTTTCTGTGACAAACCGAACGTTTAAAATTGTTGACAGATTTACTTACTCGACTTGATGCATGTTTTTCACCCGTTTTTAGAATGATTCAACTTTGCATTTCTAACCAAAAGTTGTAGATAATTGTGTCTAGATTATGCATATAAAATTTCATGAATTTTGGAGTTCATTTGATATGTCAAAATGGCCGATTTTCAGAACTGTTTTAAACCATCCGTTGAGTCCGCGCGTATACAGCTTGTTGTGGTTGATTTTTGAACATTTAAAATTATTATTTCCAAATTCTTAAAACATGAAAGTTGTTCATTAATGTGTTTTGTATATCCTGTAAAAATTTTGGATCAATTGGCTTTGAAATGAATTTTTAATCGGCGTCATACGAAACTGTGACAAAATCAGTTTTTGGGACAGAAATTATCTTTCGCAAAGAACTTGAAATTTGACTCACTTCGAAACCTTATTTCCAAAAACTTAAAACATGAAAGTTGTTCGTGTGTGTGTTTTTGAGCTACTGTGTAAATTTTAGAATTTTTGGTGTAAAGATGAATTTTGAATTAAGAAAGGCGTAAACTGCATCGAATCAGATTTTTCGAACTTGAGAAAACTCGAACTACGAAATGCGATATCGAACATTTTGATAACATTGAAATACGAACTTTCGAAAAATCCCGTTCACTAGGATGAGCCGATCTTCATGCTATCATTATCTTTGAGACTGCCGCGTTAGTGGTCTCCTTACTATCTGAGATTGCCTCGTTAGTGATCTCTCGCGCAGTGTTTTGGATCGCCTCGTTAGTGGTCCTACTATCTTTTGAGACTGCCTCGTTAGTGGTCTCCCATTATTTTGGACTGCCTCGTTAGTGGTCCTACGTTTGAGATTGCCTCGTTAGTGATCTCCCGGTATGGTGTCATCTTCTTAGTTTGCGGGATAAAATATAAAAGACTTGTGTGAGTGTTTAATTATGCTTAAATCTTATTTACCATGTTTTTAAATTATGCATTTAAATTACGTTCTTAAATTATGTTTTTAATTACGCTTTTAAATTAAGTCCTTTAATTATGTATTCTCGCCTTGAATAAATTAATCATGTTTTTCCGCTGCGAATAAAATATGGATTTTTAAATTAATGCATGAAAAGTGTAATCTTTAGTTTAAACACATGTAACCCCTTAAATTGTTTAGTTAGGGATTAACTTACTCGGTATATTTTTATACTGATAAACCGTTGTCATTTTTCTTTTACAGAGTATGTCGAGTGACGCATGCATATGCACTTGGGGGAAACCATTTATGGACATTTTTAATTTCTGCATCGTACTGTTTTACCGGGTCTGTTAAACCCGAGGTTTGGCCGTGTTGGCCGTGATTACTTTCCGCTGCATTTACTCTATTTCACGCATGATGATTTTTACTTCCGTATTTTGAATTAAGTATTATTAATTTCCGGACTCAATTGTTGAAATGTTTTTAAATCTTTTACGTACCCATAAGCCTTGCATTTCCTTAGTGAGCTCGGGAAGTCGTGTCTTGCTAGGGAGATGTGGCGGTAACATCCCGGCCTGGGTTATCAAATCCGGGGTGTTACAGTAACCCTTTCCAACCACAATCAGTATAAATGGAACTACCCTAATGGGTCATAGCCACACTCACGCCCACTACACCAAATGAAATCCATTAAACTATATTCCACGGCCCAACTCATAGTCCTCTAAATACTTCGGCCTCCTCTTGTTATGCTTGGTCCGCTCTGTAGGTGTATCATTTGGCATTCCCCCCGGAACTGGAACCTTGTCCTGAAGGTTCCAAGTTGGGAACTTCCTATGAAAGACATCTTCCAACACCCATGATGAGTCATGTGGAGGCAGTCCCCTCCCATTGCACCAACAGCTCACGCATTTGATGCTGGGAAACTAGACGCTCCGCAATCACTGGTACGGGAACCACATCCAGTGAGCCTTGCGCATCAGCGGATGGGAGTACACCAGGTGACCTTGGAACCTCGCCCCGCACTCGGCGCAATGCGGACACATGGAAGACTGGGTGGATACGGGATCTGGTGGTAGCTCAACTCGATACGCCACCTTGCCAATGCGTGCAAAAACTTTGAAGGGGCCATAAAACCGTTGGTTCAACTTATGAGGCAATCGTCGGTGCAACGAAGCTTGTCGGTATGGTTGCAGCCAAACCCACACCCACTCACCCAGTTCGAAGTCCACCTCCTGGCGGTGTTGTTTTGCCTGGTTGCACATACGTTGCTGGGCCCTTTGCATGTGAAACCGTAGGCGTTGGATCAAATCATCACGAGTTGTTAACAAAGATTCTACTACCTCATTTTTTGTGGTTCCTGGTAAGTATCCCAACAATGACGAAGGCGGATGACCATACACAGCTGTGAACAGAGTAGTCTGAGGGTGATAAGAAGAACTCATGGCCAACTTTGTGTTTTGTAACTTAAATAGCTTGGACCAGAACTCACTAGTGAACACCGGATCCCTGTCTGTGACTATTGAACGCGGGAATCCATGTAACCCGAGCACCTCCTTTACGAACACTTGAGCCACTGAGTGACTAGTAAATAATGTTGGTAGTGCCATGAAGTGTGCATACATTGATAGTGGGTCCACCACCACCATAATTACTGTTTTTCCAGAAGAATTCGGAAGGTGGGTGATGAAGTCCATGGAAATATCTTCCCAAATACCTTTGGGCACTTCCAGCGGCTGGAGTAAACCAGCAGATTTTTGACTTGACGGCTTAATTTGTTGACATATTTGGCAATTTTTCACCCACTCCCGCACCTCAATTCGCATCCTCGGCCAATAGAAGTTTTCACTCAACAGACGAAATGTTCGAAACTCCCCCGCATGACCTCCTACTCGAGAGTTATGGGCTTTCTCTAATAATGCTTGCTGAATGTTTTCAAACCTTAGCACCACTAATTTATCTTTATAATACCACAGTCACTGATATTCCCTTAAACTCTCATGGGAATTAGCCATAGGTTCTCGGACTTGATCAATGAGCCCCAGTTGCCGCTCCCATGCCGCACGTATATCCTTCATCAGATAAAAAATTGGTACGGTCAAGGCAAGCAATTGGTGACCAATATCCTGTCGTGATAGTGCATCTAAAGGGTGTTCACACGCCCCGCGCATTATTTAATTACAAAATCAAAGCCCAACAATTTGGTTAACCACTGCTCTTGCTCTGGTGTTTAAATTGTCTGGGACATCAATTCTTTGAGACTGCGCTGGTCCGTCCATATCACAAAATGGTGTCCCAACAAATAATGGCGCCATTTGTGAACTGCAGCCGTGAGAGCGAACATTTCCTGATGATAGGTGGAAGCATTTTGCATCATGGGAGATAGTTTCTGGATGAAATACACTATGGGGTCTACCTCCTTGTTGTAGCACAGCCCCAATCCCTTTACACAATGCATCCATTTCAAGTTCGAATGGTTGTGAAAAATCCGGCAGCTGTAATAGAGGTGCGGATGTCACCACTGTTTTTAAATGAGTAAATGCTTCATGAGCTTATGGGGTCCATTCGAACTCCCCCTTCATCAAGAAATCTGATAATGGAGCCGCAATGCTGGCATATCCCCGAATAAAGTGCCGGTAAAAACCCGTGAATCCTAAGAATGCCCGTACCACACGCACCGTCCGAGGGATAAGCCATTGTGTCACTGCCTCTACTTTTCTGGGACCTACCTGCAACCCTGCCTCGGAAATAATATGTCCCAAATATTCTACTGATTCGCTTCAAAAAATACATTTTTGTTCTTTGGCCAACAACTTGTGTTCTTGCAACATAGATAACACCTGTTGTAGGTGATCTAAATGCCCCTCCCATGATTTGATGTACACCAAAATATCATCCAAAAAAAGAACGAGGACAAAGTATCGAAGAAACGGGCGAAAAACATCGTTCATGAGGGCTTGGAAGGTAGCTGGGCCATTCGTGAGGCCAAATGGCATCACCAAATACTCATAGTGGCCTTCGTGTGTTCTAAAAGCGGTCTTGGGAATGTCTTTAGTGCGGACTCGAATTTGGTGGTAGCCAGCTCGCAAGTCGAGCTTGGAAAAAAATTGTGCACCGTGCAACTCATCAAATAACTCATCAATTGTAGGAATTGGGAAACGATCTCGTATCGAGATAGCATTCAAGGCCCGATAATCTGTACAAAAGCGCCAAGAACCAAATTTTTTCTTAACCAGGACAACCGGGGAAGAGAACGGGCTGGAGCTTGGTCGGATAATACCCTCTTCTAACATATCCCGTACCATTCCTTCTATGACTCCCTTTTGGAAATGCGAGTAATGATAGGGCCTAGTGTTAACAGGGGTAACCCCGGGCTGTAGGGGAATGGCATGATCCTAGGAACGCACTGGGGGCAACCTTTTAGGTTTCTCAAAAACCCCACCAAAGTCATCCAAAACCGTTTGAACCTCGTCGCTCAATTTTCCCCATGTTTGAATTCACTATCATCCACCGCATCTAAACGATACCATTCTGCAATCGCCTCCGTGCGATGAAGTTTTTGTAACTAATGGTCTTGCGCTTCAACACACTGCCGTTGTTGCCCTTTGAGTAATATGGTTTTCCCATCACTTTCAAATTCCAATAGCATCTTTTCATAATTCTGCTTTACCCACCCAAGAGTGGCTAACCAAGAAGCTCCCAAAATTCTATCTCCATCATGCACACCTAGAAAAAATAACTTTGTTCGGAACATATTTCCCTGTATCTCCCGCTCCACCCCTCGAACCTTACCTTCAGTCCGCAATCTGTCCCCGTTTCCCACTACGACCGTGAATGAGGGGCCAGGTTCAATGGATAATCCCAAATGGTGTGCTACTCGTGATTGAATAAAAAATGAGTGCTTCCTCCATCGAGAAGGACCTGCACAGAAGATGCTCCAATACGGCCTGTAAAGCGAAAAGTAGAGCAGATTGTGGTACCTGCTAGGGCGTGAAGCGAGATAGCGGCATCCAATCCCAGTTCCTCCCCTGGGCACTTGTCCTCCCCGTTATTGTATTCAATCATGAGCACCTGTGGGAGATGTTTACACGTGTTGTGGAGACCATTTTTCATCGCGTTGTCATCGTTCTCGCATTCACTAGCTGAGAGTCGTTTGATCTGGTGTGCTGCTGGGCGGGTCTCAATGGTCGGTGGGTACCTTCGGCCCAGGATTGATAGGAGATGATGAGAGATACCGAGATCCTTATCTTTTACTCTCGAATTTAGCCTCTTGAAGCTTAGCCAACCCTACAGCTTGTGCCATCGAGCTAGGGCGGAGTGCCTTTACCTCATGACGTATGTCCTCTCTTAAACCCGAGATGAAACAACTTAGTAAGAACGAGACAGAGACATCCATCACCCGATGGGCCAATTCATCAAAATGTTGTCGATACTCATCGACTGTGCCTGTCTGAATAAGTTTGGCTAACATCTCCTGGGGGTCCTCGAATTCGGACGGGCAAATGTGGTTTCTAATTGTCGAGTAAATGTCTCCCAATTCTAAAAACCACCAAGGCGACTGTGCCATTAGAACCATGGCAGAGCAGACCCATCCATGTGGATAGAAGCAATGGGAAGCAATGGCCAGCCGCTGTTGGAATGGAACCTGATAGAAATCATAATAGTGATTTGCCTTGTACACCCACTCGCGGGGACCGCTGCCATCAAATCGTGGAAAATCCACTCGCATGCTCCTGGGAGAAGTAGGTCCTCCTGCATCGCCCATCCACCTTTTAGGGCTCAAGACCGACCGGTCACCAAAAAATGGAGGGGAAGGCAAAGGTAATGAAAATAGGGGAACAACATTAGGGCCGAAACTTAGGGTTGGCAGCGCCAGAGTACCGGTGAATGGAGAACCAGTCACTGAGGGCACGATAGAAGCATGGGATATTGGGGTGCCCAACGAAATACCTGTCACCGAAGAGTTAATTGGGACTGAACCAGAAGCTGGCCCAGAAGAATTTCCCTCTCGTAATATCAATTTCTGTGTAAGAGACTCCATTGAGGCTTGGAGGAGCTCCAGCTGCTGTCCCAGAAACTATGCCTGCCTCTCTGTTTCAGCCAACGCATCCAATCGGTCTAAGAGTTCCTTCAATTTCCCCAAGCGGTCATCCATGGATTTGAGGTGGGTGCCCTCCGCCATGAAGCCTCTCAATGAAAGCACCAATTGATAAGTGTGTGATGTGTTTACACAGAAACGAAGAAGAAGAATACTGTAAATAATCAAAATTGCAATTTTCATTCTATCTGTTCGTAACCCTTTCCAACCACAATCAGTATAAATGGAACTGCCCTAATGGGCCGCAGCCACACTCAAGCCCACTACACCAAATGAAATCCATTAAACTAAATTCCATGGCCCATATACTTCAGCCTCCAAATACTTCAAATACTTAGCCTCCTCCAAATCCATTAAACTAAATTCCATGGCCCATATCCCTACAACTCATAGTCCTCCAAATACTTCAGCCTCCTCTTGTTACGCTTGGTCCGCTCCGTAATTGTATCAAATCAAGTGTCCACAGCTCCGATCAACGGTGGCCCATATAGCTGCGTCTGGTTTACATTTGCGGCCAATTAAGAATAAGAAGAATTGTATATATGATATCCCTACAACTACAAATACAAAATTACACATCATTGCTAATAATTCGATTCTGCATGGCCCTATGCAACACATTCACAATATGTGCTGAGACTATGAAAGGATTTCGCCTGGCACACGAGGCGACATACAAGGCCGCAGAATTTTAGACGACAACGCATTCGTCTTTCTTCGTCGCCTTCCAATGAATTTCTTGTGAGATCGGTTTATTTGCAATATCACATATAATTATATATATGTTGGAGTGAAAACATTTCATTTACTCTTTTTTCTGAAAAGCGGAAATAAAAAAAAAATTAAAATATCATTATATATAATTATGAATCCATGATGTCTTTCTGCCATTTGAAATGACATTTTTGCCCTTGCATTTGTATTATATTTACCCATCCATGTCCTTCCACTTTAAATGACATTTTTGCCCTTACATTTGTATTGTATTTACCCCAAATACAAGCTATTGTCCTTTGTGCTTCAAGCCTCTTTTCTCATGTCCTGTCACTTCTTGCGTAGTTTTTTTTTCTTGCTTCAATACTCGCTTTTGCCCTTGAAAGTATTAAGGGTTTTTAATTGGCTACATGAAATGACTATTTTACCCTTGAAAGTAATAATGGTTTTTACTTTACTACGTAGAATGACCATTTTACCCTTAAAGTCGTGTTGTTTTACTACAAATACCAGTTATTATTATCTTAAGTTGTTTTTTATTTACTTCAAATGTCATTAGCGGGTCCCATTTCTTTTTTTATTTATTCCAAATATCTTTAGTTTTGCATTTGACAATGCTAAGATTTGCATAAAAATAGCCATAAAAGTTAATTTTTTTTATTTACTTCAAATTTTATCCTTATATTAAACTAATATTTGAAAATAAAATGCCATTTTTTTCCCCTAATTAGATTTTCATATCGTTAAGACCATCAGATATAGTTAATTTTATATGAGACAATTGAAGCAATCATAGCATTATGATATTATCGTCACCATCTAAATATCAAATCTTACGATCGAGGGGCGTAGCCCGCTCTTAACGAGGACTAGTATATCTAATCTAATCTAATCTAATCTAATCTATCTAATCTAATCTAATCTAATCTAATACTCTATAAGAGCGGTACGTCCAAAAACTCTACAGGTCCAATTGAAGTATTGACCGTTGGATCAGATTTCAATTAAAATTGTGACCCTTGGATTCTCAATTTGATGGTCTGTGTCTCCAATCGCTTATTTCGATCTCTGCTCTTTCTTCTTCCATTTCTTCCACACCACGCGCCCGTCTCCACCCTTCACACTGTTCTCCGTCCCCGTCCCCGCCGTAACCCTTTCTTCTTCGTTTCCGTCGGCCTTCACTTCCTTCCTCCGTCTCATGCGTTGTTCACCCTCTCCCTCGCCCTCTGTTTCTCCCTAAACCTTCTCTTCTCCTCCTCTATCCTGTTTACCTCAATTCGCAGTACGTCTCTCTAATAGCTCCTCCGCATCCACTCTGCCGCGCCCATTTCTGCCAATTGAACTGCAATTTACGAACTGCAAGCGTTTCTTTCAAAGCCCATCTCCAGTAGCCCCATCTTCACCACCGCCCGTCGCCGGAATACCTCAGTTACCGCTTCTAGCACGCGGTCGCCGGCAACCGGTACGGTCTCGCCCTAAATTTTAGATCTTTTGCCCGCGCATTGCTCAAATCCGTGAGAGGGGGTTGATTTTGTGCATTTGGATGTTTGATTTACCCGTGTCCGGCGCGGCAGATTAACGCACCCTCGCTGCGACGGCCCGCCCCACCTCGCTGCGATGCCGCTTCGACGCTGGCTGCCGGCCCGCCCTGGTCGCATCGTCCGCTGGCCCTGCGAGGCCGATTCCCCGCTCGCGCCACCTCAAAAGTCGCTGTCGTTCCTTTTCCCTTCGACTCAGTGATTTAGGGTTCTGCAAAGCGAAAAATAGAAGGTTCTATAAGGGGTTTGGGGTTAATTTCAGATGATTGTTCTTGTTCTTTGATTATTTAGCTTCAGAAATTGGATTTTTAGCGGTAATTGTCGTTGCGTAAATGCCCTGATTCAATTTGATCTACAGCTTGTGGCGGCGGGTGAGTGGACACAGTTCAAGGATAATTGCTCAATGTTCCTGTGGATTCCGAAGTGCTTCAAGCACCGCCTCAAACCATTATGTGTACGCCTTTCTCAATTACGCTTTTTCCCCTGGGAGTTAAGAAGTTAATTTTGAATTTCGGAATTGGAGAAATTGCGTCGGTGGCTGAAAGAGCACTCTTATTTTTGCTTGGTTAATACTTGAACCCTGATATTTTTAAAGAGTGGTTTATCCTATATTTTGTTTTGTTGCTGATTATTTTTGGATGCGTATATGTTGTATTGTCAGTAGACTTTTAGGGTTATGATGGTGCCCATGGAAGCACCAAAATGTCCACATACTTTATGCAATTTTCTGTGTCTTCGCGCACCGTGCTTAAGTTCGAGTTTGGGATTGGGAATGCCTTTATGGCATTCAATTGCTCAAATTTCAGTTCTTGATTGATAAGATTGTGCCCAAGCAGGCTGAAGAAGGCAAGGTAAACTCCTCAGGTTAAATGATTAATTTACTCAAGTGCATTGTTGGCAATTTGATTCCTTTTAAGTGCTTTGATATTGTATCCACTTATTGACCTGACAGATGGTGCTGATAAAAGAGCACAAAGGCAATTGCTGCAGTATTAAAGTCCTTTACTTTATATTCCCATTATAGATTTATGAAAGAAAAATGGTACTATATTATTCACTTGATCTCTTTTCAAATAGCCTTCTCATGTTTTAATTGCAATGTTTCATCAAAACTGGTAGCAAAGATATGTGCTCAGGTCTCTTTTATATTCTGAAATTTTTCTGTGAGAATGTATTGCAACTTTTATTTATATCTTGTACATTATTTTTGAAATATTTATGTCACGTTTCCCTGTTCATCTTCGACTTATTCAAGGGGATTTATTATGTCTTCACATGTTCCTCATAGTCCATGTGCTTTGATGTTTTAAAGATTTTGGGATCATAAAATTTTCTTTCAGGAAATATTGTAGTATCATATGAACGTGATTTGGGTGCTTATGCATGGAGTAGACGCTGGCTGGGAGTTTTCCAATGGGTTTTTCTGGCTGGACAGGCTGGTAAGTATCTCCTCTTATATTGAGGTTTGAGATATTTTTGTTTGATGTTACATTGTTGTGTTGATTACTGTGTAACAGAAATTGTATTTGTTTGCTCTCTCCAGAATGTATTTGATGGCAGATTATTTAAGCTTGTAGATGCATATAAGGTTCAACAAAGTTTTCTTTACCAGACAGTCAGGCAGCGTTTAAGATACTCAGAGGCCTATTTTAGCATTTTTAGATTAGGCAAGACCAAAATTTGTGTTTTTCAGCGAGCCCATTACTTGAATTTATGTTCCCAAATATAATTGCATATACCTATCGATGATCTTGATACGGGAGGGTTGTTCACTAGAAAATTGTGGTTTGGCTGTGATAGAAGGTAAATTTCATGGACTCTGGTTGATTAGGTATTTTACTTAGTGAAGAATTAGATGGTGTAGAATTTGAAAAAGATCATTGAATCCTTTTTGAATATTTGTATGATGGCCTCGGTCCAAGTTTGGAATATAGATTGCATGTTGGTTTGTTGTTGGGTTGCTCACTGGAAAACAGGGCGTAAGCTTCCAACTCTCGATCTTTTACCCCGGTGACGTTTAAACTGATTCACTTTTGTCTTTCTTTATCTTTCAAAGACTTCCATTCATTCTGATACACATGCTTGTTTCATTCCTTTCTCCCAAAAGTGGTAGTCAACGCGTGAATACATCTATTAGTTGAAAGCAAGGCATACCGAAGCAACATGTCCTAATCAATCCACCTATCCAATGAATAAATTCTTGAGATGTGATGCATGGTAGTTTGATTTTGTTCAAGAACCTGACAGTTTTATGTTAACTTTAGAAATCATTGTTATTTCTTAATCTTTTGATTTAGGAGATGTGATGCATGGTAGTTTGATTTTGTTCAAGAACCTGACAGTTTTTATGTTAACCTTAGAAATGATTGTTATTTCTTAATCTTTTCATTTAGGAGAGCGTAGTAAAGATTGATTTATCTCTGGTCTGAAGGCAGATTTTTTGGGTCAGTGTTATAGTTTTTCATCTAAGATATGGTTATGATTTTTGAAGGAAACTGGAAAGATCATAGGAAAAAATTGGTGGCCATCCTTTAAGCTGTGGTTAAAAATGTCTTGAAGAAGTCAGATTTCTTAATTTATGATGGCTTTCACAAAACAATTTCATCCCAGAATCAAAGCAGTAAGGGTGATGACTTGTAGGCATTAGCTGAAAGAATCATACTGTAAAGCTTTGAATATGAGAGGCAAAGTGGCAATTTAAATCAGTAGAATGGTTGAGACGTCCATCTTGCCATCAGGGATTCCTTTTTATCTGAGGACTCAAGGAGAAGTGCATTAAAGAAACTAAAGACCTCTTCATTTCTGTTCTCTGTGTGTGCTGGGCTGTGGCAATATTCATTGCCGTTGTTCCTTTGGAGGAATATGCTATGATTTTCTCAGCAGTGCAATTGATTTAATTTTTTTCAGGAAATCTGCTATAGGATTCTTTATTGTAGTTTGTATCTACATAGATAGAGTGTTAGTTACTTTTTCTGATTTATGAAGATGTTGATATATTTTGTTTTAATAATCTATTATCTGCTGCAATAACTGTGTAGGAATTGCTTTATTTCTTGTGACATCCCTATGGGATTTTTTCCTTCTTTTACTTTTATTAATCTTGTATAGTTGTCTAACACAGGTGTTTCAGTTACTGGATTGGCATACTTAATTTTATGTCTCGGTTTTCTTTGGTGCATCTTATAAGCTCATTGTTAAGGCTTTCATCACTAAATATATTTGTTTTGCAGCAATCATTCTTGGGTCATATTCCATGCCTTCCTTAGCTGAGAATGTATCAACTGAATCAAGTTCCGAAAAGGATAAAGACATTATTGATAAAAATGCAGAAGATTCAATGATATCAAATGAGCATACATCGAAGTGGAGAGTTTTTACTGATAGCGGAAGGGATTATTTTATGCAGGTAAGCGAGTAAGATTATATTCACATGTGCCTTTTGTCCGTGCCATTATCTTAAAGTTTTCCTCTGATAGTTATTTCTTGTTCTCTAGGGAAAGATAAAGCAAGGTGAGAAATTCTTTCAATCTGCAATAGAAGAGGCTAAAAAGGGTTTTGGAGAAAGGGATCCACATGTTGCTTCTGCAAGCAACAACTTGGTAGGTCTGCGTTAAGTCACATTCAGTATTGAAATTAAATATTTAATAGTGTTTTTTCATGGTTTACCTGTAGTAACAATCAGTGCTTTAAACTCAATAATTTATGTTGTTTTTTGTATCGAATATGTTCAAAAAAGTGTGATGGGTTTTTTTTTGCCTTCCTCTCTCGTAATAATTTTGATCTTCTGTTGGAAGATTAAGCTGATTTGCAACGTATAAAGTCAACAATACTCCATTTGCTAAGACTTTAACATTGTTGAATTTATATGTTACTGTTACTGAAATTCAAGCTTCCCATAAAGGTGTTAAGAGATTAAACAATTGTAAGATTGTCTATCAAAGTTTGTTTATTGCTATATGCTACATCAAACTGAGTGTGTCGAATATCCTTTCCTTTATATTTTTTTCCCTTCATGTACGCCTATGATCTAAACTATCTATTCACATAGATATATGACTGTGCCATAATTTCTCTATAATCCAGTATGAACGAGATGGGGCCCGGAATGAAGAAAATGGCGCCCCTCCCTAAGCTGAACGAAGAGCTCGCCAACTCCATCCTTCCTCCCTTAGCTTTCCCTATTCAATGATTCAACAATTGGACAAATTGAGGACTTGTAGTATGTAACCAACATGGAGGATTTTTTATACTTTGAAAATCCTGAGCAGTCTTGTTTCACATTGAAAATTCACAGCTGGTATTTTCTAACTTTTCTTCTGTAGATCTTTTTAAATTAATCCATGGTAGAGTGATATCGAGCCAGGAATAGTTAATTAATGGCTTTATTGGATGTAAAGAATTTAAATTTTTTAAACAGAATAGAATGCATTTTTCTTTGTTTTGTAGTTTCATTGAACTTCATATTTATTGCTTTTACATCGTTACCCTGATCAGTAATTAGTAAATTTAACCTGGAATGCATTCATTAGTTTCACAGAATAAAATCAAGAAAGTTGTTTTGTAGTTTGTGGTTTGGAAGATTTTTTTGTCGATTTTAGTTTCTGCATATGGATAGCAATCAAGACTTTTAACACTACACACGGATAGATACATGAATTTGGGATTTTGATGTTGGTATTGACCACAAATTAAACTGCCCTAACTGAGATCATCTCCTTCTTGTAGTAACCGTGTTAACTGCTGATTATGTTTCACACGAAGTTCTTGGATTCAGCAGGTGATAAATTATTATTCGTGTTTTGTTATCTTGGAGACCAAGGTTTTGCTTACTTGTTCAATTTTTAATTCCATCTTGGTTTATTATGTACTGGCCCTATCATAAATGTATAAATGTATGTACGTGTATCTATGTATATGTATAATGTATGTAGTGTGAAAGTTGAATCCTAATTTCTATTGTGCAGGGCTTTTATTTACAGAGAATTTTTTACTCAACGGGAGTGCGATCATCTTATTGATCTGGTTTGCCATTTCTTTAACTAATTTATTTGTGTGGTTTGTTGAATTCTTGAACCATAGCATTATTCATTTTAATCATCAGTTATTGACATAAGGATAGGATTATTATGTGTAATCAATAGAACAGATCAGACATAGGATCAAGTTGGTGGTGTTCCAGGAGGACAACTGATGACCACAACTGAAGTAGAGAACTTTCCAGGGTTTCCAGATGGTATTACAGGTCCAGACTTAATGGACAGGTTCTTGGAATTTAGAGCTCTGCCCTGTGATTAATCTTCCGTAACATTCTCCTTTTTCTTAATACACTGAAAATGGTTGGAAATTTGACTTTGCTCACTTCAAAAGGATGAAACGGCAAGCTGAGCGTTGGGAGCCGAATTATATCAAGAAGATGCTGAATTCATTGATGTGAGAAGCAGTCCTTTTGTGGTGCAAAGCACTGAACGCAAGGTGATTCTTCCTGCAGCACTTGTTATATCCTATAGAAGAATACAAGTGTATTATGGACTAATCACTCTGTTACCACTGATACTGCTTGATTTCCATAAAGATATAATTTTGGAACTAACACAAAATATGGCAGTGTATAGTACAACAACTTTTCTTTTATTTTAAAAAATCAGGAGACTTTTATTTGGCCTGATTTTTATTTAAATTTCATACCTTATCTGTTTACTTTCCACTCTAAGATTCACTGACCAGAAAGTTACTTAAAAGTTATGCAGTCATATGGAATCGCATTATCAATCGTAGTGTATACGGTATGCTATATCAATTCCTATTCCCATTTTTTAAACTTGGACATTTAAGTTGCTTGGGCATGGATTTAATCTATTTAAAGAACCTAGGTTTTTGGAATCTGGACTTCTCTTATGTTTCTACCCTCATGTTTGTTGAAACATTGTACTTTTTGTGTTCATTGCTTCATGATGTTGGGAAACAAGGCTTGCAGTGGTCTCTGTGGATTTTATATCCAGGATTTTAGTGCAACTGGTCTCTTGATTAAAAATTTAAACTCTAATACTGCTAATTTCAGAAAATTTTTATGGCATTTCAGGTAAAATGCAACAGTATTATTTATGCTACAGGAGCCACTGCAAAGAGGTTGAATTTACCCCGAGAAGATGAATTTTGGAGCAGAGGAATCAGTGCCTGTGCAATTTGTGATGGTGCGTCCCCGTTGTTTAAGGGTCAAGTTCTCGCTGTAGTTGGGAGAGGTGATACAGCTACAGAGGAAGCTTTATACCTGACAAAATATGCTTGTCATGTTCACTTACTTGTTCGTACGAACCAACTGAGGGCATCAAAAGCAATGCAAGATAGGTTAGTCAAGATGGTTCTTTTTTTATCATCAGCTCATCGGTTGATTCTTTTGTTGTAGGCCATTAAACGTTTCCTTGAGAGTGCTCTGATGATTCAAGACGAATGTGAAGTTTATAGGAAAGCATTGTACAATATCAGAATTATCTTCGGGAGGCCCTGTCAATCTTAAAAGGACCTTCTGGTGAGCATTTTTTGGTTCTGTCGTGAATTGAATGTGGTTGTACACATATAAAATCCTTTATGAGATCTCCCTGGGATGATGTATTATGGTTCATTACATGTTGCCATTATCTGAGGCAGAGGTACTACACTCATTTTTGTCTCATCGTTGATGGATGATCTTATTAGTCTAAAAAAATTGCAATGTCCAGGTAATTCGTGGAGGTAGTGACATAACATTAGTCGGTTGGGGAGTTCAGCTCTCTATTTTGGAAGCACGCCTATATTGAAGCTGAGAAGGTAGATAATACTGCTTTGCATGATACATCCATTTTTCTTTTCCGTTTTGTCTGGTCTTCTATTATTTATTTTTGAAGAATATTTCATTACCTACTCGTTTGAAACCCCAAACAAAAGTACCTTGATTGAGGATTGTTATCTATTAGTGTAATATGCTACACTTAAAGATATTTCTTAAATTCATTGTAGTTTATAAATTACTATGGGAACCCACATACACTTAACTATAATTATTCTTCCTTTCTCCATGGGCAGTTGAATTATATTGTTGTTGAAACATATTTTCATGTGGCCATTGCTGTCAACTAGGTGTGTGAGGTTTGCAACTGAAGTAACTGGTGTTCAAGATCTTGGCATGTTGGGTCGTGGCAGTGGAGAAGAAATTGGAACATATGTTGAGAAACTTATGACAAGTGAAATGTCTTGAATTGTTATAGATATTTGTCCAGTGGGTGCTTTGACATCAAAGTCGTTTTCCTTTAAAGCCCGCAACTGGGAGCTGAAGGGAACTGAAAGCATTGATGTCACAGATGCAGTTGGTTCTAACATACGGATTGACAGTAGAGGTCCTGAGGTCATGAGGGTAGTGCCACGTCTGAATGAGGTAACTTGCATCTTTATACTTTTTTATCTCATTAAATCTTCACTATGGAATCTTATTGAGTCTTGCACCAAGTTCTTGTTCAGGATGATTTGTCAACATATTTATTACCTCGATCAAGAGTTAATTGGAAACCATGAGATGATCAATTTGCATTTTTTTTTCTTATTATGTAAAACTGGCATTTCTATTGTCTATTGATGTAACTGTATTTATGTACTTCTTCATATGCTCTATTTTTTTCTGCCACTGTAGGTCAGACACTCACACTTCAGTAAGATGCAACCACAATGTCACTTTTGTATCTTAATAGTTAATTAGTCATAATTGATTCAGGCATAAAGTTGAGGATGAGAGCTGATCCTTGGTGACATCAAGTACTTTTTGTTTGTTTCAAGTGTTGTCCATCAATAAATGTTGCATGCCACATGATATAAACCTTGCCTCAATGTCACACAATGCCGTATACTTAATCAACTATTATAGCCTAAGATACTTAAGGTGTTTTTTGTGTTATGCTTATTTTTGAAAGTAGTGCATTGGTTTAATTTGTTGCTACGTGGTTAGCTTGACATTACGAACAGTAGAAAATGCAGCTCAGCATCTCTTATAGGTTTAGTTCTTGACATATGCTTCCATACCCTGAACTTCTTCCATTGTGAAAAAATACTCTTAACGATCATGAAAACTTGACAGGGTTTGGCAAAGAAGTTTGGAGCAGCTGTGGTTTCTCCTGAGCATCGTTACTATGGAAAGAATTCTCCTTTTAAATCTTTAACCACAGAGAATCTGAGATATCTTTCTCGAAAATAAGCACACTTTGATTTGGAAGTGTTCCGAAAGCATTATCAGGCAAGTAGCAGCTCGATCTTGCACTTTTTTACCCTGTGACCTGATGCTTTTTCTGGGAATACAAAGCAGTAAAACCTACTTAAGAATGTGTAGGAAGGGAGGGTTATCTTATTCTACTTTCATTTTATACTATTTGTTACTTTTATATTTTTTTAGTTCTAGAATGTTTGACCTAATTGCTTAAGATCTGAATGAGGAGAAATGTCTATGCCGGGGATTTAAACTTGGAATAGGGATAAAACTTTGTGAAATTTATATCAAAGCAAATGCTAAGGATAGAAGGATGAGTGTTTCTTGCTGCTTCTTTTTTTTTTTTTTTTTTTTTTTTTTTCAGACCATTCTCCTAATTACTCTCCTGTCTAAATTGTGTTCTATCTTATAGTCTATGGGTCAAAAGATTTTTCCTTCATGTTGGTGAATCATCATAATATTTCATTGGCTTTGCTATTTTTGACGCACCAGGCAAATGTTAGGAGCTTATGCCTGTTTATGTCCTTCAGGCAGGTATTTGCCTTTTTATGGACAATGCACCAACTAAAAAATTTGCACGTACAATGGATATTTAAATACCCCACTGTTTAATTTGCATGTCAAAGCTTATAATATCTTCGGGCTCAGGTTCTTAAAACTGTTCTCACCATTCCATGGTGCTATGAAAGATCTTGCATTGTTGGCCTCTTTGAGTGAATCATTTGTGTTATTTTTTAGTCTGGGTGACCTTGTGCGGTTATGCCTGAAATGAATGTTATCTCTAATCTTAGGTACATCCCTGTGGGCAATATAGAACGTACACGATTGTTCGTACACTTCAAGAAGAGCATGACCATCAGCATTTAGTATCCTACATTTTTTTGCTTGGAAAATACTTTCTACATCATTGCCATTCACCCGAAACATCTAGGGAATTTCTATGTTTGTTCTGCTCATCTGATGCAAATGTGGCTTTTTTTAGTACTCTTGACTTATGAAAATCAGAAATTCATCAATTGGATAGCTTGGTCTGTGGACTTCTCATTCAGCAATTCGTTTGGTTGTCTCTACTGCGTTGTCACATGTGGTTTTTTTTTTTTTTTTTTTTTTTTTTCTTGTGTTTATTTTTCTAATCTGCTGCTATTTTTATATACACTGTTATATTGTAGAAAAGCTATGGGCTTCATTCTCCTGTTGTTATCCTGCTGATCTGAATGCAGATAAAACATTTAGGTAATTGATTGAAATCTGAATTGTGTTCCACGGTTTTCAAATATGCATTCACCAATTTTCAAACATTAAGGTAGTGATTGAGAGTTGTCCCTCTGCTTTGCTGCCTCTATTTATCGCTCACATCCGCCACCGCCGCCGTCAACAAGAGCTGCCGCATCGACGGATGCGAACAAGAAATATCAGACGAGGTAGCCTATTTTGTTCAGTTTTTTTCACCTTTCTTAAAACTTATTTATTCGTCCATCAGTTAGACTATTTCTATTTCATTTTGTTTAGGAGTTATTCGCATCCATTGTATTTGGGATTATTCCCATTTTCCTTCAATCTACATTTTCATTAGGAATTATTCGCAACTGCTGTAATTGGGGAAATTGGTGAACACACATTTCACCATTGGGAGCAAGTGGCAACTGCTGGGAGCTAATCTACAAAAACATCATATTAAAGGTACTTCCTCAATTTCATCTTTGTTTTTTCCCTTTTTCCCCAGGATTTTATGTGGTTCAGCAAAGAATTGGCAAAATCGCTTGTTATGGATTAGGCATGGAACTTTATTTCTAATTTGGTGTAAAAATTGCCCCTGATTTTTCTTTTTTTTTTAAAAAAAAAAATTATTTGTGTAATTCGCTTTGTGAATTGAATTATTAGGGTGCAAATTTTTTTTTTTTTTTTTTTAATCTTGGGGGAGGATTGAGTGATTGTTAGTTTAAATTGGTTTCAATGGCAATTGTTGGGAAAATCTTTAATATTTTGGATTCTTGGTGATTGTTGAAAAAATTGGGTAATTGTTGGATGTTATTCTTGGAGTTATTGAACACTTTGGATTTGGAATGAATTTTTTTTAAGTGATTGATTACTGATGGATTAATTTCATGATTTTTGCTTCAATTGGACATTTGGAAAGTTATATGTGTTTATGCCTCAGTGTGTGTTTTCATGATTGGATTCGGTAGTTTTGAACTTGTTGGGTAAAGGATTAATATGCCGAAGTGAGAATTCTGGAAGACCCACGAGTAAAGACTGCAATTTTCTTTTTCCAAAACAAAACTATCCTACACATAGAGACAGATCCACACCTATTAATGCAAAGTGTGTAGTGTTGAGTTCTCATTGTAGATCATGAACTTGTTCCTGCCTTTGCTTATGGAGCAATAACCCTATGCCATTCTCGAACTCTTGGTGAACACAAGCAGGCATTCAATGAGGTAATTTGTGCTTGACCATATTGACAAGTGATAAACTACTTATGTGCTTTAGCATATTCTGGTTTCTATTTAAGAATGCTATTGATGTTTGATCTTTTCTTTTCTTTTCTTTTCTCTCTCTCTCTCTCTCTTTTTTTTTTCTTTTCCTTTTTTCCTTTGTTGATAGTACTTGAATCAAAGGAAAAAGGTGGATCTGCGAAAAGATGCCTTAGGTAGAGAAAAGCAAAGGAGGAACTTATGAAAATGTTGGAAGTAAGTGCCAAAGTCCACTCCATAGTTTGTATTTACCAATCCCTAGGTTAACTATCTTACTGCTGCCTGGCTACCATTATGTATGTCAAGAAGATGGCAAACCTTTTTTCTCTTATATGTAAAAATTAGGTTTGTATCAAGAGGAGAATAAATTTAGTTTTGTATCAAGATGGCAAACCTTTGTGTTTTCAAATTTATTTGCAATAAATTTGCTGGGGTCTGCGATGTCTTCTATGTCGTACAGGAAAAAAGCAGGGCTCAAGAGGAGAATAGGAGGAATAGGTTCGGATTTAGGCAATTTCTGGAATCTATCATGGTTGGTCAAATCTTTTCGATTACATTTACGTTTTTCTTGTGCTTTTTTGTTGAATGGATAAGTGTTAACTAATGATTTTATTTACTGATAGTGGCTGCAGGTTAGATATGCATTTTATTGCATGGGAAAGGGTTGAGATTTTAGTCTTCTCTGCTGGAGAATATAAGTAGTAATTTTTTTGTTGATAAATTATCGGAAATTCAGAATTTCTTATTTTATTCAGAGTTTTCAAGAAACTTCAGCCGTATAGTTCTTATCAATAGGTGTTTCCTGCATGTTCCGTAGTTGGTTTATACTATAGCCGTTCGCATCAAAAAAATACTATGGAATTAGTTACCTTGACCTATCAAATCAATTGGTTATCTTTAACTCACTTTTATTCACTTACACTTGTTTCTTCTTTTGCTATGGGCAGCTGTACGTGCAAATATGCTGTGCGTAGAACAGCTCATTTTCCTAGTATATATATATATCTATTATATCTTATAAAAGGGAGAGCTCACAATCTCCCCATCTCCAATTTTAATTCAAGCCGTTGGATCTTAAACTCAATCTTAATTTTAGCCATTGGATTAAAAATTGGATTTATGCACGATTGGGTCGGGTTCTTGGATCTCATCTTTCTTCGATCGCTTCCTTCGTCATTACTCTTTCCTCTCTCGCCCAAATTTTCCGTCGCATCTCCATTCCCAATCTTCCCCATCTCTTTCATGTCTTCGATCAATTCCCAGCTCGCCGTTCGCCGCCCCTGCCTCAGAGCGGAGGCCCCGGTAAGTTCCCTCAAATTCCCCTTTCTTCTTGCATTCTTATTAATCTTTTGTTCCATTTCGGGGGCGCCCTTCTCCCTGGACGAAATCGCCGGCCAGGGGACGCGACGCGGGCGGCAGACTTAGAGGCGGAAGCAGAAACGCTGCTGCTGCGCTGGTCGCCAGTTGCCATTCGTAGCTTTGGGATTTCGATTCCTCTTTTCACTTTTTACTTGATTGGGTGAAGGTATGAATGCTGCGATTAAAGGTTTTTTTATTTTTGTTTTTTGAATCAAGTTTCTTCAGTCTTTAATTGATCAGATATGTAATTTTAAATTATTAGGATAAACGCACGCTGAAAAACTTGCGGGTGACAACCAGTCCAACTAACCAAGAGTTTCATATAACTGGTTTAAGTGAGAAGCCTTGCAGAGAACAAATGTAAGATTTTATGTTCCTAATTTGTTTCCTGGTGGGATTGGAGTCTGCAACATTAATTTCTGTGTATGACTACTTTGTAAACTATCACAACATCGATTTATGATATTCTGGTGACTTGCCGTGCATTAATGTTGGGAGGCCAAAACGTCTGACATACTTCCCGGTTGAGGTGGGATTGGTACTTAGAATTGTTTTTATAAATTTGGATTCAAATCATGATTGGCATTGTGTAATTGTGTTTGTATTAGCTATGTTCATTGGTCTCATTGCAGCGTTACACAAAAGCTTTAACCACACTTTAAGAGCAGCCTTGGTGGAAAAACGCGTCAGAAACCTCAAGAGAGGGTGTCAGTTTTGAGCAGTGTATGCGTTATTTTCAAATGCCTCTTGAACCTCTTTATTTTTCACTATTTCGTTCTAACACGGTACTCGGTGGTGATAGGCTTTGAAAATTAATGACTATGGTTCAGTGCCAATGCTAAGTTCTTGTGGGGTTTCCATCAGCAGTAGTTTCACCTAGGTCGATGGTCGTGTTCTGGCAGTGCCTAAAGTAAGAAAATTACTTTACCTTTTTCGTAGCTGGATTCATTTTACTGCGCTTGCGATTTGCTTATAAGAATGATTGCATATTACAGCTGAAAGTTGCTAATGGAGAGGAGGTGCTTGAGAATTGTGATTAATCCATTCAATGGATATCATATGCTTTTACCATCCACTTTCAGATTTTAAGTTAGTGTTATATACTTATATTTCTTAGTTTCCATAATGATTGGGTATTATTGTTACCAGGACATTGAGCTCCTGTTGACTATTTTTATTTAGGGGTTTCCACGGCATTAAATTCGTGTTCAGATTTTTATTTAGAAAATTTTTGCCTCTTTGAGCATATTTCATTAGTATTTTTGTGCCAATATGTTCTTCTTTATGCAATGTGGCAGCTATCTACTGGGGGAGGTGGAGGTAATCTTGGGAAGGGTCTTAGTCATGGAGGTGGTGATGGAGGGGATGATGGTGGTGACGATGATGATTACTTTGACAATTTTGACGAGGATGATGATGGAGATCAGGGTGGACTATTTAGGAGAAGGATCATTCTGGCTGAGGTGACAAAATGATCCAAATACACAGTTGCACACACATTGTGAAAGAGCAGCAGTGCTGGTTAAACTAATACTCCCGTAAAACCCATGTTTTCATATTTGACTTGTTTCCTTTTTCTTTTCCAGTTGTTTGATCGAAGATTTGTTGCTGCTGTGTTAAATGAGTGGCATAAGACAATGATGGACTTGCCTGCAGGATTTCGTCAAGCTTATGAAATGGTATTATATTACTTATTCTTTCGTTCTGGTGTCTGTGTGGTTAATCTTTGGTCTGAACTATGATATGAAATATGCTATGCAGGGTTTGATAAGCTCAGCTCAAATGGTGAGGTTTCTGGTCATTAATGCAAGACCTACGACTGAGAGATTCATTGCGCGGACTCTTCCTCAAGGAGTGTCGAGAGGATTTATTGGCAGGTGAATTTAAAGCCTACAATCCTCAACTTTATAACTTGAAAGGCCAAAATTACTTATTTCTCCTGGTATCATGATGTTATCAACTATGGTATTGCTGTAGTTATTTTATGAATAATGGCTGTGAAAAGGATATGTACATATTGCAAAAGAATCTAATAAGCTTATAAGCTTCATGGGGTGGGTTTGAATTTGAGTAAGCAGGCAGTCAATAGGAAAATTGTGGGCAAGGATGATATGGGGTTTTTGTTTCCTGTTAGACTAATAGTGATACGATAGATTTCTTTTCTCCAGTTGCATTATGTAACTTAACTTTTAGGAGAGCAGTCTCAATTATTTTTTATCTTGGCGCGTATATAATATACTAATTGCGTTATACAGTGACGAGCATTTATCAATCATTTAGCAGCCAGCTGTGAATGATAGTATTTTAATTGGTGTTGAAAAATGTGTGTATTATTGTTTGAAGTTTGAAGCATATTCCTGATACTTATCTACATTTCTTTTGTCTGACAGGATGATTGCGGACCCAGCAGTTTTATACAAGTTACTTCTCGAGCAGGCAGCTACAGTTGGTTGCTCAGTTTGGTGGGAGATCCAGAACCGCAAGGAAAGGTACATTCAATTCCACATTACATTTAGAAACATATACACGTTCTGATGCTTGGTTTCCTATGTACACTAAAAATCTTTAATATTGATGCAGATTAAAGCAGGAACGGATCGAATACGGGGACTTGTTAGAGATTTGATGAGAGTTGGCAAAGATAAAGGAATTGTATGTTCATGTTTCGTTCGCATCCTTTAATTGTTATTTTGTGTGCTAGGTATTATTATTATTCACTGAGCATCGTAATTTACTTCATGTCAGACCGTGGAAGATCCTTTCCATGTTTTCGAAGAGGATCCGCAGTTGACCTCCCCCAATGGTTAGGGTGAAGAAAATGTTTGAACATGTGCTATCAAAGCTTCCTGGTCCACCTAAGTTCTTATTTTGTTTGCTTCCTGGGCGGAAAATTTGTGATACATATGGGCCCTGGAAGCATAAGAACTTGTTTTTTAACATGTGCCATTAAAGCTTCCTGGTCCACCTAAGTTCTTACTTTCTTTGCTTCCTGAGCGGAAATTTTGTCCCACCTTTCCCTTGGTATTGTGTGATGGTCCACCTTAGCATTTATTGTAGCATTTACTTGAAGCATTTATCGCTAGGTAAACTTGTTTCAACGTTGTTGCATGATTTAATTGCGTAATCTGATGAACAGGCACGAGCTGGGATTCAGGACGTACAATTTCTCCCTTTTAACCCCACAGACAAACGAACTGCTTTCACTTATCTTGATAGTGAAGGAAAAATGCACCGGGTCAGCAAGGTTGCACTAGAGCAGGTATTCTCTATCATTGTTTTCGGGTTCTTTGTTTTAACAAAGTCGTAAATGCTAAATTAACTGTAATTTTTATGTACATTCTAAATTTTGCCCACACTAAAACAAGGATAGAGCGAAGAGTTCATGCTAATATTCACAGGTTTGCAGAACGAGGTTTAAGATCTCTTGGAGTTGCATATCAGGTATTGTCATTTGCATTGTATTGTACACTTTAGCCAATTGTATTAAAGGTCTATTTATAGAATCACGTCTTACTTATCTTCCCAGCATGACTGTATGAATCTAAAACTCCCAAGTTTACTTGCAGGAAGCTCCAGAGGTTACAAAAGAGAGTGCTGGAGGTCCCTGGAAGTTTGTTGGTTTAATGCCTCTATTTGATCCACCAAGACATGCCAGTGCTGAGACTATAAGAAGGGCTCTTGATCTTGGAATGAATGGGAAAATGATAACTGGTAAAATTTAGTGTTTATATTTAAGTGGAAATGCTTTTTTGCCATGGACACATAGTGGTCACATCTCACTGATAAGAAATATATAAAAGCTGAGCCTTCACATTACAGTTAGTTTATTTATTTCTAAATCCAGTGAAAATGTTATTCTTTGATTTGGGTGACACATCTGCTCATGGATTCCAATAAATCTGGTTCTGCTCGTCAAATTCTTATTGAGCTGAAAGGCATCCATAATTCTTAATGGCTGAATATTATGGTTTTTAACTTTTAACAGGGGATCAACTTGCAATTGGGAAAGGAAACGGGGCGAAGATTAGGAATGGGAACTAACATGTATCCTTCTTCAGCTCTTTTGGGAGAGAAGAATAATGAATCAACTGAGCTCGTGGAAAAAGCTGATGCTTTTGCTGGTGTCTTCCCTGGTACACTTTTCTACCTTCCTGAAATTGAATCTTATTATCTGAGTTTTAGTTAAGTAATCTTTTTCTATCTGATTTGCGAGTTTTTACCATCCACATTCCAATTTGATATCCAAGTTCATCTTGTATCTTGAGCAGAATACAAGTACGAAATAGTAAAGCGACTGCAATCAAGGAAGCATATCTGTGGAATGACCGGGGATGGAGTAAATGATGTTCTTGCTCTAAAAGGCAGATATTGGAATTGATGTTGCTGATGCGACTGATGCAGACAGAGGGAGTACAAATTACAAACTTTTTTCTAATTGATTGATTTTAGATTAATTAAGCAAAAAAAAATCTGTTCATGCAACTTTGTTGTGTCTGCATGGTGAGTAGAACCATTATGCTTTTCCTAGGCATTTAGAGGTCCATTTGACAGTTTTGATCTAAACCAGGATCTTATTGGCTTCTGGTTGACCATGAAATTTTAAAACTTAATAGGTTGTTGGCCGGGACATGCCATCCTTTTCTATTTTGTAATGACTATTGTCTTTGTGGGTATTTCGTGACATGGAGTCGGAGTCGGGATAGTTCTGTTAAAAGTCTTTCCATATGTGACTCTTAATTATCCACTTTCAACCGGACTTCTGGATTTAGCAAACCAGCATTTACATCGGATGAAGTGCATGGGAAACTTTTGGATCTACAGGACAAGGTATCTTGTCTTTATATTTACCCTTTGGATTATATATGAAGTAGCGTACATGCATATGGTGCCTTCAGCATGCAGTTTCCGTTATGTTCTACACTAGAGTTAAAGATTATATTATGAGTTGTTGTATTCAAATTTCAAAAAGAAAAAGTAAAAACTAAAAGAATCATAAACACTAGCCATATGGTGTAACCCTAATAATCTCAAGTAAAATTTATGGCATGAGGCTTAAATTTTACCTTTTATCTTAGAGATTGCAAACAGATAAGATGACTAACCTGAAATCACGATCATCATTGAGGGATTCTACTGATATTGGCCAATTCCGTATCAATCTATTTAGCACTCGCAATTCTAAGAAAGTCTTGGGCAAGTCCCAGAGCGAGGGGGTCGGCGCAGTTGTCCGAAGAAACATTGGAAGGTCTAATCTTGTTTCTTGTTTTAAACTTCTTTTGGTAAATACTCCCTCCGTCCCGTGTAAGATGTCCTGTTTGACTTTTTGGCACTGTTCATTGTTTAACTTTGACTCAATTTTATTGCAAATATATATTTGGAAAAAATAGCCGAGTTTGGTCTTGTTAGATTCGTATAATCATGTAGTTTTATAATATATATTTTACATAATTTTTCGTTGTACATATTTTGAGATATTAACGGTTAAAAAAATGCATTGGATTGTGTGCAGAAATCAAACAAGACATCTTAAATGGGACAGAGGGAGTAATATTATTGCTATTCTCGTTTCTTTTGGTACATAATAATAATCTTGTGTTTTGTGCTGTTCCTTGATTTTTGGAATTGGGATTCTTCAACTGAAATGCTGTGTTTGTGGTTTATTGAAGAAGCCAAATTTTATTGCATCATTTTCTTTGAATTAGGTGCTTTTCTAAGCAGTGGAGCCATAAGCCATTCCCACACCTTGAAATTTCTATTTCTTGAATTTGTATTAGAAGATTTAGCAACTTAATTGAACCGAACTACTGAAAGGATGACCTACATTTTCTCCAATATATGGGATTTCTGTGGATTTAGTTTTAGATTGGGCGTTAGAAAATTTCATGTTTGAGCTTTTTTTTATTGCACAAAGAATAGCTTCAGGATGTTGACTTTATCGGCACAATTTGCAGGCCTGAATTGAAGTCCTTGGATCCATTCCTTATGCTGGATGAATTTTCTGGTAAGTTGTCCTTGATGCGCGATGAGAATGCATTCAACCATTTATTACATACATTCGCTAGCCTGAGTAGGAGCCGGTTATTTGTATTAGTGATGTGGATTTCTCTGTTTATGTTTTCTTATTACATGTTGCAGTTTCACCTCCTGCTGGATTCCCCGACCATCCCCACAGAGGTAATCAAGCATTCTTGTAGCAAATGGTCAAATTGTCTAATTCTGTGTGCTTTATAAAGTTTTATGTAATACCCGAGAATTTTCCATCATAAAATAAAACAATAATTAAATAAATAAACAATAAATACAATAAATAAAATAAATAGATAAATCCAGCAAACAAATAAATAAATAAAGATAAGGAAATGAGAAATGAGATTTAACTTAAAAAGGAATTAAAGGAATTTAATTACATAAAAAGAATTATTAAAGGTAAGTAAATTGTACACCGAAACCCGACACTAATGAACTAGAGGATTCGAGTCCAAACATCCAATTAGACCCGAGTAAAAATTTAGAGAGAAAGTATGAACCCGAAGATACCCCGGAAATCGTAATTCGGGAGCATAGAGGGATAGAAACCCGAAAGAGAGGCGGAAAAGCACGACAGATCGCACGACCGCCCGGACCGAAGTCCAGGCGAAGTCGGCGCGGTGGCCGCGCGGTCCATAGGCATTGGGCGCGCCACGACCGCGCCACGCGACAGATTCGCCCGTTGCGCGAATCTCTCGCCCGAACGCGGATTTTTCGACTTTCGGTTGAACGTCTCTCGACCCAAGACCCTTGGGGTCAGATTTTGGACGCCCTAGGTCTTAGATATCTATAAATAAGACCTCCTAGGAGCTCCGAATACTTTTACAAAACCCTACAACTTTCTACACATTCGAAACCCTAAATCCGGAGTCGTCGGAGGCACGAAACCAAGGCGAACACTGTTGGACGAAAATTCTAAGATCTCCATAGTCGTGGTAAGTCTCGATCCAATCCTTGTTTTATATACGATTCGAAAACGAATCCTAATCTTCTTCTTTTCTCTTCTACACCTCGTATTGGATCTAGATCGTAGAACCCGACGAACGGAGAGGAGAAACGGTGGACTGGAAGCCACGCCTTCAAAATAGACGATCCCGGACATTCACAACTCTGTAAGTTAACTCTTACATGGTTTTGGGATGAATTAAAACATTCAAAACTAAAAGATTAACAATAAATCGAAAATCTGTCAATTTATACTTTCCACCGACGCAACAAATTTGGTGAATTTTTCCGAACCTTAAAACGACTTCAAACGGAAAAACTTAAAACACGAAAAACGTTCCTAAGGCTTAGATCTATCTACTGTAAAATTTTGAGAATTTTTAGAGACGATTTGATATGTGAAAACCAACCGAAACCGAACTGCTTGAATCTAGATCTTGAAATTCTTGACAGAACTTAGGAATGATCTTTGATCACGTTTTTGACATAGGATCTAGACTGTTTTAGATCTTTGGCCGAACATGAAAGTCGTAGATAATGGTCTTAGGATGATCTCTGTAAAATGTCATCAAATTTGGAATTGAATTGCTATGGTAGAATTCGAAATCTTTAAACTGTGATACATTAAATTCGGACAGAATTATTCTTCTGCGAAAATTGATGATTTTGACCTGTTTAGGTATCTCGGATTGAAAAAGTTAAAACACGAAAGTTGTAGATCTCGACGTTTCTGAGTCAGTCGTGAAATGTTGGAATTTTTGGAATTAAATCTGATTTTAGACGAATTTTAGAGTAAACTGTGGTTTACCGGAAACAAAATCTTGAAATCTTGTTGAAACATGGAATTAACCTTTAGGGTTGAAATGAGTTGAGATATTATTTTTAAATGAATACAATTAAAGTCAGATTTTTAAAAAAATTAAATCCCCTTACAAACTTGATAAATTAAAATTAGGGGTGAGTGCTCTGCAGGGTGCCCCCTAACTGCTTCACTTCGTGCCTTAATGGACGATGGTGACCCCGCGCACTAAACTTGAGATATGATATTGCCAAAACGGCGAAATACAGAGCCTACACTCTCGTGAATATCCACATGGGTTTCCCGAGGCTCCGGAGTGGTACTGGGTATGGCTGATACGGTTGCGGCCGCCAGGCTACCGGCTAAACTTGTTGACATCGCGATGCTATCGTGAAACTTTGAAATACCAAATCGGGGATGTAATGGGGATATTAAATTAAATTAAATTAAATTAAATTATGTTTGTTGTCCAATTAAATTATTTAAATGCTTTATTTAAACTATGGCTATTATTCTAAGTCATGCGAAATGTGTTGTTAAATAGAGCCCTGAAATAAATTATGCTATCGGTTAGATTAAATTAAATATTATGTTATTATCATGCTTTTATTAAATTATCAAAATTAATGGCTTTTAAACCCTACGATCATGCATGTGTTAACTTACTCAGCAAGTTTGCTGACCAAAACCGTTTTTATTCCTTTACTTACAGAATATGTGGAATGAGCATGTGTGAGCACGATTCATGCATGGGATTTTGGGAAACATTATTTTGCTTTTAAATTCATACTTTAGACTATATTATGAACGGGCCTGTTTAACCCGTGTTTTGGCCATGTCGGCCCTATTCATATTTTCCGCTGCGATACTGTACTAAAACTATTATTTCCGCTGCGCTATGTTAATATTATTTTCGAATTATATTGTATGGGCTATTTTGAATGATTTAAATGTTTTAAATACTGCAATACCTAGCCTTGCATCTCTTTAGTAAGCTCGGAGAAACCGTGTCTTACTAGGGGGATGTGGCGGTGACATCCCGACCTGGGTGACCAAAAACCGGGGTGTTACATTTTATGTAGAGGGTTGTTTCTTTGATTCATTACAGGTTTCGAGCCTGTTACATACATGCTACAGGTAATTTTGATGTTGATTGAAATATACATATTGCTGATTCAAAGGAGTTCCTTTTTGTTACGAATATTAATATGCTGAACTCAATTTTTGTTTTTGTATCATAGGGAGGCATTACTCATCAAGATTTTGCCGGGCACAAGAGCACGATACGTACTGGTGAAGTTCAGGTACTCAAAACTGTCATTTGACTGATATGGAGAATAAAACCAAGGAAATTTTAATAAACTCGAATGCTTGATAAAGCTTATCTGGTTTGGTGCAGTGGATGACGGCAGGGAGGGGCATCATTCACTCAGAAATGTCGGCTGGAGAAGGCACTCACAAAGGTTTGCAATTGTGGATTAATCTCTCTTCCAAGGATAAAATGTGAGTCATTCTTGTTGGAATTTTGAATTGGGGAGAACAATTGAGAGTTTAGATGTTATTGTTCTAAATCTCATTCTGCATTTTTTCGATAACATTACAAGGCTATTTATAGCCGGAAGGAGTACAAATGTAAAGATAGAAAATACAATATTTTTGACAACTACGGATATGCAATCCGCAAGTTTTGACAATGACAATCAAACAAGGCGGCTACTTTGACGACGGCGTGCGCATCTCTTTTTGACGACGGCGGGAGCATGCGTTGTCGGGTGAGTTTATTATTCAACATTTCCCCCCCTTTAAACTCATCCTCTTGAAATCTTGGATTCCCAGCTTCTTTCGCAAATACTGGAAGGTTTCAACTTTCAATGCTTTTGTAAAAATGTCTGCAACTTGTTCACTTGAGCTGACATACTTCAGCTCCACTTCTTTTGATTTTACATGTTCCCGTATGAAGTGAAAACGGGTGTCGATGTGTTTTGAGCGTTCATGATGCACTGGATTTTTTGCAAGGGCAATGGCAGACTTGTTGTCGACATGAATCTTGATTGCATTTTCTTGTTGTATTTTCAAATCTCCAAGCAATTTCTTCAGCCAAATTGCATGACAGACGCATGCAGCAGCAGCAATATATTCTGCTTCACAAGTCGATAGCGCGACAATGGGTTGCTTCTTTGATGACCAAGTGAATGCATTTCTACCGAAGTAGAACACGAACCCTGATGTGCTTTTTCGATCTTCTTTACTTCCAGCCCAATCACTATCACTGAATCCAACCAATTCCGTGCTTTGATTTGTAGAATATAGCATGCCATAATTGATTGTCCCTTGGATGTACTTCAAAATTCTTTTCGCAGCTTTCAAGTGTGAAGTTTTTGGTGTTTCCATGTACCTGCTAACAAGACCAACTCCAAACAAGATATCAGGTCGTGTGCAGGTTAAGTACCTCAAGCATCCCACAAGACTTTTGTAGTAGGTTGAATTTACTGGTTTCCTTCTCCTTCTTTGGTCAATTTGGTGCCAACTTCCAGCGGTGTGTCGACACTGCAACAATCTTCCATTGAGAATTTTTTCAGGATCTCTTTGGCATATTTTTCTTGTGAGATAAAAATTCCTTCTTCATCTTGCTTGACTTCAATGCCTAGGAAGTATCGCATCAATCCCAGATCGGACATTTCAAACTCCTTTTCCATTGATTTCTTGAACTCCTGGATCAAGGCCTTATCATTACCTGTAAAGATAATGTCATCAAGATATAGACATACCAATAAAAATTCTCCAGACAGGTTTCTTTTTGCATATAGGGAGTGCTCATATGGGCACTTTACAAATCCATTTTCGATAAAGTATTTATCGATTCTTGAATTCCAAGCTCTTGGTGACTGCTTCAATCCATAGAGCGCTTTCTTCAACCTGTACACCTTGTCTTCTTGGCCTTCAATTATGAATCCAGGTGGTTGCTCAACATAGACAACCTCTTCAAGATTTCCATTCAGAAATGCGGATTTAACATCCATTTGATGTATCTGCCACTTCTTTTGAGCTGCTAGTGAAATGAGCAGCCTCACTGTTTCAAGCCGGGCAACTGGGGCAAAGACTTCTTCATAATCAATTCCATATCTTTGATTGTACCCTTTTGCAACAAGACGGGCTTTGTGCCTTTAGATTTCTCCTTTTGCATTTCTTTTCGTCTTGAACACCCATTTGACTCCAATTGCTCGATGTCTGTCAAGAAGTGATGTGAGCTCCCATGTATTATTTTTTTCAATGGCTTGAATTTCTTCCTCCATAGCTTTTTGCCACTTGACTTCTTTATAGGCTTCTTGAAATGTCAATGGGTCAAGACCTGCAAATAGACATAAATTATTGAATTCATCATCAATTGGCTCACTGGAGTCATATATGTCCTGGAGCCTTCTTGTTCTTCTCACAATAGGACTATCATCAGAGGATTGGCTTTCAACTTCAACATGATCAGGTACCATGTCCTCCATTTGTTGTTGTTGTTCTTTTTGCTTTTCATGTTCATCATCAAAAGGAACATGCTTTGTCTGCACATCTTCATTCCATCTCCAAGTTTGATCCTCATTAAAGATAACGTCTCTTGACATCACCACTTTGCGGGTTACAGGATTGTACAGTTTGTACCCGCTGCAATTTTCACCATAGCCAAGAAAAATGCATTTTTGGCTTTTATCTTCAAGCTTTGTACGTTTTTCTTCTGGCACTTTTGCAAAACAAATGCTTCCAAAAATTCTCAGATGATCAACTTTTGGCTTTTTCCCACTCCAGACTTCTTCGGGAGTTATGTCTCCAATACTCTTTGTCAGGGACCTGTTCAACAGATAGACAGAACAATTTACAGCATCACCCCAAAATTCTTTGGGAATATTTTTCTCTTTCAGCATACATCGAACCATATTCAAAATTGTTCGGTTCTTTCTTTCTGAAAGACCATTTTGTTGTGGTGTATATGGCATCGTGAGTTGGTGTGATATCCCATGCTCTCTGCAAAAATGATCAAATTCTCGAGATGTGTATTCTCCACCACGATATGTCCGTAGGCACTTTAATTGGCACCCACTTTGTTTCTCAACAAGGTTTTTAAATTCCTTGAATTTAGAGAAAACTTCACTTTTTTCTTTCATCATATAGATCCATGTTTTTCCACTGTAGTCATCTGTGAAGGTAAGAAAATACCTATTTCCACCAATAGAAACTGGAGTAATTGGTCCACAAACATCAGAATGTAATAGCTCAAGTCGCGATCTAGCTCTTCTCGCGCCATACTTCTTGAAGGTGTGTCGATGTTGTTTTCCCATGACACAAACCTCACAAACATTGTTGGAGGATTCAATCTGCGGCAGTCCTGTTACAATATTCTTTTTCTGTAACAATTTCAATGCATCAAAGTTAAGATGCCCATACCGGAGATGCCATAACTTGCCGCTATCAACAGTGGTTGCCTTCAAGCATTTTGAGTCATCTATAGTGAGCTTCAGAGGAAACATTCTGTTCGTCGTCATCTTGACATGTGTGATCAACCTGTTATTCTTATCTCGCAAACTAAGAGCCAAATTTTTCATTTGGATTTCATATCCCTTTTCCAACAATTGGCCAACACTCAGCAGATTACTTTTAATTTCAGGTACATAATAAACATCAGAAATGCATAGATGTTTTCTATTATGTAACTCAAAGGTAATATCTCCTTTACCTTCAATTGGCCTTTTCGACAGGTCACCGAATGTGATATTGCCCATTCGTCTTTCATCAAGTTTGGAAAAGAATTCCTTTCTTCCGCACATATGGTTTGATGCACCTGTATCCATGTACCATGTGACCGTTTGAGGTGGCTCTAGTTCTTTGTAAGACATTAATACAACTGGACCATCCTTCTCTTCTTTATCAATGAGATTCGCCTTCTCATCTTTGTTGTTGTCTGCATTGTACCAACATTCATTAGCGAAATGACCAAATTTCTTACATACTCGGCATTGAACTTCTGATTTGTCAAATCTTCCAAAGTTTTTGCCATGTCCGCGACCACGGGTTCGGAATTGTCCTCGGCCTCGATTGATATTCTGGCCACGTTCATTTCCTCCATTATTTTCGCCATTATTGCTTCGATTCTGATCGTAGCGATTATTGACTCGGCCATCTCTTCCTCTTTGTGCCTGAAAACGTCCATGTTGTGGACTTCCTCTAACTGCATTATTTCTTTTGAACGACAGTTTCGTCTGCAGTGCTTGCTCCAAGGATTGTTCGTCTCCCTTTTTGAATAGTCGATGCTCATGGGCTTGTAAAGAGCCCATTAATTCTTCAATTGTCATTGCCTCGAGATTTTTTGATTCTTCGATGGCAACAACAATAAAGTTGAACTTTGGGTCTAAGGACCTCAAGATCTTCTCTACAACACGAACATCATTGATCTCTTCGCCATTCTGTCTCATTTGATGAACAACGGAAATTACTCGGGAGAAGTAATCTGAGACGGCTTCTGATCTGTTTTGTTGTAGAGTTTCAAATTGCGCTCTCAAAGATTGGAGCCGGATCTTCTTCACTTTATCTACTCCATCGTGGGCTTTCTTTAAAATTCCCCAAGCGTGCTTCGATGTTTTTGCGGTAGAAATCAACTCAAATGTGGCTTCATCTACGCCTTGATATATTGTGAACAAGGCTTTTTTCTCCTTTTTCTTTATCTCCTTCAATTGGTCGTCATCTTCTATTGTTGATGTCAACTCTGCAAAATCTGCTTCCACTATATCCCAGACATCAAGGGATCCGAGCAAGGCTTCCATTTGGATACTCCACATTCTGTAATTTTCTTTTGTTAATTTGGGCACCTGTGATTGAAGAGTGCTTGATGAGGCCATTGGATCTGAATAGTTTTAATCAGAATCCAGATTTCAAACAAATGTTGTAAAATATTTCGGATCGACTCTCCTGTATAAGTTTCAACCACGAACTGCTTCAATTACTCTGCTATGTTGCCTTTGACTTTTTCCACCCGTTTCTTTAATAATATAGGCGATAGTAGTTGGATACTATATGTCCCAACTACACTTCTGTCTTTAATGTAGAGAACCATGACATATTTTCACTATTTCTTCATCAATACAAGAATTGGAATAAATATCCAATTAAATTCTCTTCTCTTCAATCACTGGAGTACACAGCATAGAAGAGATGAGTGATGGCAACCTGTAGCAGATTGAGTGCGTGGGTACAAGAGATGGTAGTCGACTGCGTCGGCGTTTCGGTGGCACGGTGGGACAGCAGCGGAAGATCGGCACAAGGCTGGAGGCGGTGCTCGGTGGATGGAGGAGCAAGCTGCAGCTGGTCGCAGCTGGAGGAGAAAGGTGGCGGCTGTGGAGCTGGAGGCGGCACTTGATGGTGGCTGCTGCGCGGCGGCAGCTTGGACAGACCGGAGAAGATGAATGATGACCAGTGGAGGCTGGAGCACTTCGGTCGGAGGAACAGCGCTGTGGTTGTGTTGGAGCTGGAAGCAGGAGATGAGTTTTTACTCAAAAATCTTTTAGTTTTGATTTGAGTGTTTATACTCAAATTATTTTTGCTCTGAGTTTGATCGCTCAGGCTCTGATACCAATTCTGTTAGAATTTTGAATTGGGGAGAACAATTGAGAGTTTAGATGTTATTGTTCTAAATCTCGTTCTGCATTTTTTTCGATAACATTACAAGGCTATTTATAGCCGGAAGGAGTACAAATGTAAAGATAGAAAATACAATATTTTTGACAACTACGGATATGCAATCCGCAAGTTTTGACAATGGCAATCAAACAAGGCGGCTACTTTGACGACGGCGTGCGCATCTCTTTTTGACGACGGCGGGAGCATGCGTTGTCGGGTGAGTTTATTATTCAACAATTCTTTCCCTTTTCTCCAGACATGTTTTTGAAACTTTTAAGGTAGAGTTCACTGTTATTCGGCCAAAAGTTAGAATGCACTTTTAGATACCTTCTATCTTGAACAACACGGGAGGTATTACAAATCTATGAGTGGTGACCCCCATCAGGCTTCCTAATCTGCAAAAGGTTATCATGATGTAATTGATTCTCGTGTAACAGATAGATTCCCACTTGAGTTTATTTGCTGTTAATACTCTTGAATGTTGTAGTGTACAAGAATGTGTTAATTCTTTTCTAAAATATGTTTCTGATTGCTTCAGGAGTAAACAAATAGTCAATTTTAGAAATTGTTTTGTGCCACCCTTTGATTTGTTTACTGAAGAAATTTCTTCATGGTAAATTTATGAAACATGTATTGGGTCTAAAGCTGAGCCAGATGACGCTTCAGAGAGGGTGGAATAACAAATCCAAGCTCTTGGGGGTAAGTTCAACATGCCATTTTTTAGCCATCCTTTTTGAAGTATTTGAGCAGTAAATTTTACCTCTTTTTGCTATCTGTAGATGTTTGGTCACTTTATTGTTTGAAAATCTTCATAGGAGTTTTTATGTGCTTTATGCCGCAATAAGATCAATCTTTTTCTCAAAATTGGGAAACAAGAAACAATGTTGCATACTGTGTGTCCAAACAGTTTTGTAGGGAGGCGGGGGCATTTTTGTCAGCGCAACTTACATGCTCTGGATAAAGGAATTGTACATAATTGAATATAGGTGGTGATCAGGGAGGATTTAACGTCGCCGCCGTTAATTCTCTGACTCCAATTTCTCAATTTCCGGGACCTCATTTTCCCCCATTCTCCCTATTCCGAAGGTGGGTTCTGTTTCCGCATCAATCTGCATGTTTTTTACTTTTTGGCTTTATGGATTCTACTCTGGTGGTTGCTGGTTCGTTATTTTATTTTATTTTATTTTTTTGGTTAAATTTTCTTTTTGTTGAATTGTTAATTATATTGTGTTCCAATCCTCCTCCATGGTTCTTGGAGAGAGAGAGACAGAGTTATTTGTTTTACATCTTTTAGCTGGGAATGGGAAAGGTAGGTGTTCGCTTTCGACTTGTTAATTTTTTTATTTTTTATTTTTTCAAAAAAAATACCTTTTTTGGTGTTTTTGTTCGAATCTTGCAACAACAGGGCGATGAATCTAGGATGGGATTTACATTTTCTTGATCTTCTTTGCTTTTGGCTAGGATGAATTGATGCATTTCGAAGTTTTTATTTATTCATTTATTTATTTTTTTAATAATCCTGATGTGGTCTGTTGTTTATTGTGGTGACGTCTCAGGCGGTATATTCTGCAGTGGAGTAGAAAAATTAACGTTCTTCTCGATTCATGGGAAATTGTTGCGTGACTCCGCATGGTGCCTCCGATATCCACATGAAAAAGAATAAGCCCAACCCTTTTGCGATTGATTATGGCGCAATTCATGGATCTGGTGGCACGACAAGCTTGTTGTATTGAAAAATCCAACAGGACGTGACCTTATGGGAGATATGAACTCGGCAGGGAGCTTGGGAGAGGCGAATTTCGGGTTACTTATTTGTGTACGGATGTACAGACTGGAGAAAAAATTAGCCTGCAAGTTGTTATCAAAGAAGAAGCTGAGGACTGCGGTGGATATTGAGGATGTGAGGACATATGCCTAAGCACCCGAATATTGTCAGCTTGAAGGACACCTATGAGGATGATACTGCAGTGCACATTGTGATGGAGCTATGTGAAGGAGGTGAGTTGTTTGACCGGATTGTGGCGAGAGGATACTATACGGAGAGAGCAGCCGCACATGTTTTGAAGACAATTGTGGAAGTTGTACAGGTTGAAATTTAACCAACTTGATTATGTTTTGATTGTCTTCTGTCTTTGTACTGGTATTATTGCTCCAATTAGTCTCCTGCACCCATGCTTTTTGCAGGATTAGAGTGAATGTTTCCTACTTGGTTATTTTGTATGATCACTCCATGATTAGGTTTTGTGGCCTGAATTGTGTCTGGATTTATTGCACGAAACTTTTTGTTTACTTTCAAATTCAAAGGAGTGGAAGTTCTGTTATTTAAGGGTATAGGTTTTGATTTTGAGTTCATTGCCATGCCTTTTCTGAAAGGTTTTTAATTCAATTTATGTTTTGGAACATCCAATTCATAGAAATTTCTAGCTATACAATTTGGGAATTTGTTCCTTCTTTGGTATATATGTTTCTGTATTGAGCATATGTGTTATCCAACGAAGTCCAGTGTGTTCTCAAGATTGAGCTAGAGATTTTGCATTTAATACGCAGTTGCTAGAATACTTTTTATAACCTTTCTCACATCCTTAAGACACTTTTTCCATGCGTAACTATGTTCATGTGATCATGCCTTCTTGAATTTTGCTTAAAACCTTGTTTGATATGTTTCAATTGTGTGACAGATGTGCCACCGACAGCGAGTGATGCACCGTGATCTCAAACCCGAGAATTTTCTCTTTGCAACTAAGAAGGAAACGAGCGCTCTAATAGCGAGTGATGCACCGTAAGTAATTTGTCACACAAATCCTTTACAGTTTACACAATCACGCTATCAGTGGGGGTCGATTGAATTTTCTGATTGTCTTCAGGTGAGTGGTTCAACGAAATTGTTGGAAGCCCTTACTACATGGCTCCAGAGGTAAATTGCCCATTCTTTAATATCAGTTTTGTAAAGCAAATTGTTGGTAAGGTTATTGTCATTACCAATTCTTCCTAACCAATAACCCTCAAATCCATTGGCCTACAAGAGTTTAATACAGAAATTGGAAATGTATGATTGAAAACAAATCATTTACCTTTGCTCGAGAAAACAGTGAATAACAAATGAAACAGCGTTGATATGTAGGAGGGGCACAAGGAGCTAGAGAAATATGACAAAAGGCATAAAAAAAGATATGAACTATAATTATTTTTTCTTTCTCTATGGGCAGTTGTACATCCCTTTTACGCTGTGCATCGCACAGAAATCCAACTAGTATATATATATATATATATATATATATATATATTTGTAGAACAAATAGAGTATAATTCATATTTATACCAGCTATTCACTAACGTTTAGAAGAGTTAATTGATTCAAGATAGGAAAGTCTTTCCTCTACATGAATTTTCATTGTAACTGTTAAGTGATGTCCATGCATTGACTAATAGTACTATCTAAATTGGACTCAATGATAATTTGCGGATCCTGCAGGTCTGTTGGCTCTACATTCTACATACTGTGCAAACTGAAGAGTGATGTCCACTCACCTTTTCTCGCTTCGATCATCAGATTTACAAAATTCATTAACATTTACAAACAATAAATATCGCAATTCATACTGTAAACTCTAATGCAATTCATATAACATTGAAAAAATGAGGAGGACGGGCGGTATGCTATGGTGGGCGTCTTGAATTCTTCTACAGAAGTATGATATTGTTTATCATAATCGGGAGAATTCCTCGCTGAGGCCCTGTTTGTTATCTATTACTACTTCTTATCTGAATACGAATAAGAAGTTTTGCAATAAGACTATTTGTTGCGAATAAGTGCTAAGAGCCGTTATGATTTATTTTTATTAACCTCTTATTCTATCAAACAAGGGCTACCTTTTTATACCATGTTTCCAAAATTCTCATTTTTCATCCAATAAGATAAGAAGTTTATAGGAACACAAACAGAAAAAACTCATCCTATAGAACCAAATACTAGAATTAAAGAAATACAAGACCAAAAGTGGGAGCGAGAAGAAATTATGGCATCAGATATGGAATTTTCCCCTGGAATACAGAGAAATGCAAAAGCCTTTGTTCTCATCCAACATATTAGCTAAATATGAAATACTATTACGGCACAATTACTAATATGAAATAAGATGACACAATTACTAATACTATGAAATTCTGAACCTTAGTTCCTAACTACTCTTTAAACAAGTACTGGTAGTGCCAAAAAAATCGACATGTGTGTGTAAGACCTAATCAGCAAAGATATATCATACAAAAGAACCCTTTTTTCTAATTCTATTCTAACCAAAATATGCAATATCATGAGTGTTGTTATTATTAACGACATTATCGTTATTTTCCTGAGATGAAATAGTGCTAGAAAAAAGCATCAGAAAGAGAGGATGTATGAGGCAGGGGAAGATTGTCCCGGCCAATGGAGGTAGTAGAGGAAACCACTGTTATATAAGGAGATGTGGGCTGTATATTGGTGTCTCCACCATTCTTGTATTTGGAAATCTCAGCCCTGACGGCGTCAAGCTGTGCTTGTGAAACCTCTAACTGGTTCTTCAATGAACAAATTTTACCTATACAACCGTAGACAGGATCTCTTCGCCTGACATTCGCCTCGTATACAAGACTCTCTGCTGCTTCTCCTCGGATGATTTCAGGAACATCCTGCATAATGAATACTTATTGAGTGAAGCCCAATTTATAGATTGTTTGGATGGACTTCTGCAAACTGCGTCTAAACACAGTTTAGACAAATTTAAAATGATTATAGAAATATTGTTAGCCAAAAGCAGGCATCAACTATGTTCTGAATTAGGTGCCCATCGCCATTCGTCCTGTTCTGTTCAGCCTGCAGAAAGGACTTTCTAAAGAGGGCTATCAAACGTCAATTTCAACAACCCCCTTAAGAATTTAAACAATTATGGATCACTACTATCTGAGACTGAAGCCACAGTGTAAGATAAGGGCCACAAGGACATGGAATAAAGATAGCCATTTGTCCGAAATACCAAAAGGATTGATATGAAAACCTTATACATATGTTTAAATTAGGGTTTATGAATTACCTTAAGCATCTTAGAGACATTGCTGGCGCCAAAGACTTTATGAACAGAAGCGAATTTATGAGGCTCCTCCGGCGAGAAATATGGAAAAAATGGGCATTCTTGGGTGCAACGCCGCCTCAACAGCTTGCACGCCGCGCATGGGGTCACCGTGTTTAGAGGTCCGCCGCTATATCTTCTTAATCCTCTGCAGGGCCAGGCGGCATTCCAATCTCCATGAAATGATTTCCCCTTTCTGCCTTCGCAATCGAATCCGCTGATTTTCCAACCAAAAAAGAATGAAAGGAAGCTATGAATTAATTTCTATGGAGACCACATGCATAATTGTCAAAGGCATTTTCTGGATTCGCAATTTAGGAATTTAGGGTTTATAATGGAATACAGCCTCCGTTGCCAAATTCTATCCAACGAAGAATGTAAAAAAGAGAAATTATGTTATTGTCTGAGTTACCTGTCCGCAGGCATTTAGGCGTCGAGATCTTTATTACAGAATGTACAAAAGTAAAACTGGAGAAACGATGAAGAAAGAGGGGTGAAATTTGTATGAACGGTTTTTAGTTTTGACTATGGAAACTGCCGCATAGAACTGAATCATGATTCATGAGTTAATTGGAAGGAATGGCCTTCTCGCAGTCAGGTTAGGTTATAAAATATGATGAATTAAGATTATTTTTTTTGAGGCCGGCTATTTGGACTCTATACTTTACTAAATCCACCCCACCTCAAATATTTAAAATTCAACCCAATTCTAAAATCACCCCATCCATAATTACCCTATTACCCTTCTATACCCAAACTAAAAAAAAAATGAACTTCTAAATTCACCCCACCCAATCCACCCCAAAGTCACCCCTCTCACCCCTAACTCACGTATCCCCTCCCCAAACTCACCCCTCACTCTCACTCACGATCGGACAGCCTCCTCTCTCGATCTTCTTTATTCTTCATCAATTTTGTTAACCACCACCAAGAAGGAAGAAGGAAGCCTAAATCCCCCTTGTGCTAATGGAAAAACTAAAAGGTTAGGGTTTATGTTTCTAATTTTTCAATTCAAACCCATTTGATGTAGTTGTTGATTTGAGATGTAATAAATGGTCAATTAGTATTACATTATCATTAGGAAGTGTGGCATTGTATTTTTTAGGGATAAAATTATGTTTTGGGTGAATGGCAAATATAATGGGAGGCTGCTGGCACCAGGTCCGTTCGGACCTGGTGCGCCGTGCACACCTCAGCGTGCACGGCAAAGCACGCCGTGCGCAAGGCACGGCGCGCGGCACATGATGCCGTGCATTATGCACGGCGCACGGCACCATGTGCCGTGCAGCACTCGGCAAGTGCCGAGTGCTGGTGCCGCGCGGCGACAACATGCCGCGCGGTCTGTTCTGTGTTTTTTTTTTTTTTTTTTTTTTAGTTTTTATGTTTTTTCCATTCTTGGTTGTTTCATGTATTACATATTATCATACATTAACACTCTTCTTGTTTTGATCACAGATGTTCGTACATATTTCCGGATCCGCAGACGGCCCACTGCTTCGGCTCGGGCCGAACGTGCACGAAAGCGAGAGGCCGTAGTTGACGACGCACCTGTTCAAGGGAATGACATGATACCATATCAGGATGAGCAGGTTGACGAGCATTACCGTGTTCTTCGTCAGCTCGGGCATGTCCAGACCATCGGGATGATGACATTTTATATTTTCGGACTGTTTTTATCATGTAGTGGATATTAACACATTTTTCAGATGATGTCACTGGTTTTACAAAATCTGATTATTATATGTATGTGTTTTGGTGTTGTTTCTTAGTAACACGTTTTCACCATTCCGAGCACGTTCACACGCAAGGTTTATACGCCCCACCCTAGTTTGCCCACCCATATATGATCTCTTGATGGTCACTACCATCTGATGTTCCAACCCTGTCTTCTGAACCCATTGCACTGCATCATCTCTAGTCTTATATAATGTTTGAGTTGTGAACACATGTGTGAAATCTTCGCCAATGATGTCAATGCTTAGCTCATTTCCAATGGGACATTCTTCAGTCGGTGCATTACACATATAGTCTCAGCTTGCGGAGTATCCTGCGTATAAAAAACAAATATATCATGAAAACCAAAAAAAAAATAAATAAAAATTGCAGAACAGAGTGCACGACAGACATGACCGTGCGCACTGTGTAGCGCACGGCAGGTGTTGCCGTGCGAGATGTGTTGCGCGCGGCCATGCCTGCCGTGCGTGTTGAATCATGCACGGCAATGTCTGCCGTGCGCGTTGTGTCTTGCACGGCACAATCTACCGTGCGTCATGCAATGTGCACGGATGACCAGTACCGAACGGTCTGTGCGAAGTTGACGAATTTCAAGGTTTTTGGAGCATTAACTCTACATTCCAAAGTGCTTTTCCTTCCTCCATTTGTTAGCTAATTACTCCACATTCACTTCTTCTTTGAATCTTGAAAATTAATCCTTGTGTTTTTTCATTTTTTGTGGTGGTATTATTTTGGGTGAAATTAGGTTTAGAATATGTTAGGGTTTAAGTGTTGGAAGAAGGGGTTTGGGGTGAATTTGATATGTTTGGAGTGGGGTGGATTTAGAATAATAGAGTGTAATGTATCTTTTTTAATATTGGAGGGTGGGGTGGATTTAGAATAATAAAATGTAATTTTTTTTTAATGTTTGAATTAGTGAGGGGCAATTTGGGTATGGGAAAATTGGGATGGGGTGAATTTAGAAAGTGGGAGAGTGAGAATAGTGGGCTTCATTTTTTTTTTGGTGTTGCACACCTTTCATCACAAAAAAACGTGTCAGATTTCTAGAACAGTTTCATCACAAAAGAATATGGCCATTGCCCGTTGCTCGGCCCCTTTCTTCGCCATGGAGGAGGCACGGTTCCTCCCAATACCGTGACTAAGAATGAAAACGGTACGGTCGAATAGTATTGAATACCGATATTATCACATTTTTTTTTGAATTCGGATCGAATATGGATATATCGGAAACGGATACGAATGCAAATCTTTTCGAGATACGAATACAGGTCGGATACAAAACAGATTTATGACGGATACGATTTAATAAGATACAAATTATCGAATAATTTTTTATAATTCTTTTTGAAAATTTCTTCATTTTTATAAACACTAGTAAGTAACCCGTCGAACCTCGACGACTTAATTATGTAGTTTATATATATATATACATGTATTAAATGAATTAATAATAAATTATATCTAAGAGTTATATATATATATATATATATATATATTCGAAAGAGAGTGTATATAGGATCATATTATAATTAAACTAAAACTAACAGAAAAATTATATTAATTATGTTAAGTTTTAAAAAATTAAGTATTATAAATAATATTTTTTATTTAATTTGAAATTTTATTAAGAAGAAATAAAATTTGAAATATAAATATTAAGCCTTATATTAAAATTTACATCAAAATCTGCTGAAGATTTCATCGTAAAATACATTTTTTTTTTGTATCCTGAGTGAATTCATCTTTGTCACATATTAATACGTGGGCATGAGGTAATCTTCATCACATATTAATTATGAGTAAACTAAATTTCACAGGTATTTCAGATCGTCAATATTATCTGTCAGATGACGTTGTGCATCACTCTTAAAAAAGAATAATGTGGGTAGGAGGTAGTCCACGCTTTTGAAAATTCAATAGTTGATACAACTGTAATTAAAGAAATAGTTAGACATTAATTATTCAAAAAATGGTATAAATTAGTAAATAAAACGAAAATATAATTGAAAAAAGACAACAAAATAATATAAGAGGTCACATGTGCATCTGCCTTGAACCCCTCTTTTTTTAATTAACGGATAAAATAAAAAGGAAAACTTACGTGCTGTGTGCTGCCCAAAAATTCTTCCACTCTTTAACTCCTTTATAAGCTCTTCTAATTTAAGTTTGAAGACACGTACTATACTATCTTGCTGATAGCTGTCGTCTAGCTACAAAAATAAATAATTCTACTCTTATGAAAATAAATAGATAGTGATGAGTAGAGTCATCTCCACAAGGATTCAAACGAAATATTAACTATGATTAACCACAATAATAAAATTGGGGGGTTTTTGAATTTAACTAATACTAAGAAAATAAAATAAAATAGAAGAACAAAATTAAATAAAGCAGGCGAAGGCAGGACACACACTGGAAAGTAAATGAAATCTAATGATGAAAAATACCTAGCTTAGGACTTGAACTCGCCGGATTGGAATTGGATTTATTGTTGATCATTGACAATTATTCCCTTAGCCTATTAAATAAATTAGTTATAGTCACTCGGCAACCGCTCCGTGACCAACTTTTCCTTACTTAATCGGTGAACAAGGCACGGCCGTTATTCACTTCCCTAACCGAATTAAGATCATAGGTACGACCATAGAAGTACTTATCCGATTGCATTAAATTCTAGAAAAGCCTAATTCAAAGGGATGAACCTACCTACGCGGTTTATTCTCTCAATTGATTCCATGATTCCCTAGAGCTTTAATTCTCTAGTTGTTACTAAATTAGATTAAAGTGCAATTACACGGACACCAATCTAATTATAACGGTAAAATTCCTAAGCCAATCAACTATGTGCGCATCATAATCAATCAACATAAGAACTCATGTCATGAAAATAGAAATCATGAAAATACTTAATAGCAAAAGGAAATCAAACATTCAACACGTAGCAAGCCTCACAACGGCAATCCAATCCCAACACGGGGTTCAATCCTAAGCTAGATAAAGTAAACTACTCACTAAACATGAAAACAAGAACAAAATATAAAATAGAATTCATCACAAATACTATGCAGCAGGAAGAAAAGAACTCCAATGATGATCAAGTCTCCAGCAACGTCTCCACTCTTCAGGCCAAGTCTCTACTCTCCAGCAATCCAAGTCTGCTCCAAAACAACAGCAACAAGATGGTTTTAACCTTGTGAAATCCCCCAAATTCGTCCAGCAGCCTCCAACACCAAGGAAAGGGAAGAAATCAAACAATACTCCAAGTTTCCTTATTTGCCAAATCTCTTTCACTCTTTGTCAAATCTTGATCTCTCTTTTGGAAACAAGTATCTAGCCACAAGGGGCCTTCCAGGATCCCAAAGTATCTAGAATTAAGTCTTGAAATTCGTCCACATCATCAGCTAAATCACCCAGACAAGTAAGCACTCGAGCTGGAAACACATCACCATCAACCTTTGTACAGCAGCTCAGACCACTCCTCTTGTGTGTGGGCACACGACCTGTTACTTCTCCAAAATGCCACCATTTTGATGTTTTCTTCAAGTCAAGCTCACTTTGCTCCTGAAATGCAAAATACTCCAATAAGACACCACAATGGATCAATACTCATCAATAAACCACATGGAATCATGTAAAACATGCGCACAAAATGATGAATATCAATCCCCCCACACCTACTCCATGCTTGCCCTCAAGCATGCCATCAAGTCAAAACAAAGACACCACAAGTCAGGATCCATCTCAATCATGCCAATAACTCAATTGCACCACAAGTATGCCCAGCAATGCTCTCACCGGATGGGGAATATATAAAAGTGCTTACTCACTCTCAAGTGTATAGGCTAAGTGTTTACGCTCAAAGCACATGAAAGAAAAACGCCAATTCCATAAATTTGCACATCAATCAAATCAAACCACAATCATAAAGTAGCAACTAGCAATCAAAGGGTCTTTTTTCAAGGTTATAACGGGGCCATGGTTGGGGTAGGAAAAAAAAGGAAACAAAGGCTAAGGAACCGAGAATCAACTCAAGAGACTTGTTCATAAAAGGATCAAGTGCTAATCCATTAACTTCTCAAATATCCATCAAAGATCATAACAGGAGACAACAATAATCAAGAATCCTCTACCCCTCTCTTCTCTCCTTTTTTTCTTTTTTCTTGGTAGGAGGAATTTCAAAATCCGGCATTGCGGACGAAACTTCAATTCTTTTGTTCTTGACACAAGGTCATAGGAACAAGGCAAAAGCCTGCTACCCCCTTTTTTTTTATTTTTTTTAGAGAAGAGGGGCAGCATATATCACTCTCGAACAAATAAATTGCTTCATCAACAATGGTTCTAACAGCAACTAATGATAAACAAGCTCAAGAGTTAATCCTCAATTCGGGTTCAAGCAGATAAGGTCCAAGAGAAATAAAAGGCTAACGGCTAAGGGGTTAGTGTTTAACAAAGAAAATGGATTATTAGGCTCAGAGGGGTTCACTAATGGAAAAAAAATCAGGGTAGGCAAGTGTGTAAGGCCAATGGGGGTAAAATCCTAGTGTCCAAATCATTTTGCTAGAATACTACAGTATGAAGAGCTCACATGCATTTTTGTGCAAAGTCAGGAATGGTGCAATTCTCATGTTCCCACATCAAGAAAAATGAGCATGTAATGATGAAGAAAATAATGCTCAACAAGGCTCAAATCTCACCATAGGGACATAATAGCAAGTCAGGCATACTCATTGACAATCAAATCCTGGACTAGATCGAAACTTCAAACAACAAGCAATCATCAAAATTTTGACAAGAAGGCGGGCAAGGGCATTAACAGAGATAGAAAAATGGAAACAGGCAAAAAAGAAAAACGAAGAGAGGAAGGAAAATAGTAGAACAAAAATAAAATAAAAAGAAAGGATAGGAAGACATCCCTGAATCACTGGCCGGGAGGAGGAGGAGGGGTGAAACCAACATGCTCGAAGAAGGCAGTCAACTGCCTGGACAACTCGGCCTGCTGCCTGGCTAACTCGGCTTGCTGCTGAAGAAGCAAGTCAATCCTCCGGTCTAACATGTGTGCGGCTAGGTTGAGCAATGCTCTTGTGTATGCCCATACTACCTGTAGAGAGCCCCCTTCCAATTTAATTAACAAAATCAGTGAACCAATTTCTTGTGCGTGCCCACGCGACCTGTAGCTAAGCTCCAGCTTCTCAAATCTGCATTTCAATGCTAGAGAAATAAAGGTTTTCCATCTTTCTACAAGCAAACAAGTGAAATGTCATGAAAAACATCAAAATTTCAAAACTAAAAGTAAGAAAAACTTCAAAAGAAATAAAATAGCAAAAACTTGGGTTGCCTCCCAAGAAGTGCCTTTCTTTAACGTCTTTGGCTAGACAACCAATTTCTTGTTTACTCAATAAAATCCATCAATGTAACAATTTCTTCCTCTTGGGTGCAAAATCCTTCAATGTATGGCTTGAGACGATGTCCGTTAACAGTGAAAGCTTTCTCTGTCGTCAAGCTTCTAAACTGCACCATAAGGTAGAACATTAGTAATAACAAAAGGTCCAATCCATCTTGAACGAAGCTTACCTGGGAAGAGTTTAAGCCGTGATTGGTATAACAACACTTTCTGGCCAACCTTGAACTCTTTCCTGGAAATCCTTTGATCATGAAATGCTTTTGTTTTCTCTTTATAGATCATTGCATTATCATAGCCTTCATTCCGGATTTCCTCAAGCTCTGGTAGTTGCAACTTCCTGTGTTCGCCAGCACATATTAGATCCAAGTTGCATTGCTTCACAGCCCAAAATGCTCAAAGCTCTATCTCCACTAGTAAATGGCATGGCTTTCCAAAAATCAAGCGAAATGGGGACATCCCGATTGGTGTTTTGTAAGCAGTCCTGTAAGCCCAAAGAGCATCCTCCAATCTCATACTCCAATCTTTCCTGTCGGGTCGCACCATGTTTTCCAGAATGCTTTTCACCTCTCTATTGGAAAGCTTGGCCAATCCATTGGTTTGGGGATGATATGAAGTAGACACCTTATGCCTAATCCCATATTTTCGAAAAGAGAGCAGTAATGGTCTTATTACAAAAGTGAGTACCTCTATCGCTTACCATGGCCCTGGGCATTCCAAATCGAGTGAAGATATATGATTTAAGAAATTCTGCAACCACTTTAGAATCATTAGTCCGGGTGGCTTTCGCTTCCACCCATTTAGAAACATAGTCAACAGCTAAAATAATGTAAAGAAATCCATGTGATGAAGGAAAGGGTCCCATAAAATCCATCCCCCAAACATCAAAAATTTCAACAAACATCAATGGCGTTTGGGGCATTTGATCTCTAGAACTTATATTTCCTACACGTTGACACTTATCACAAGATTTACAATACGCATGAGCATCTTTAAATAAGCTAGGCCAATAGAACCCAATGTCAAGCACCTTCATAGCAGTACGTTGAGGTCTAAAATGACCCCCACACTCAAGATCATGGCAAAATTTTAGGATAGACTCAAATTCATCCTCACATGCACATCGGCGTATTACCTGGTCAGCTCCTCTCTTCCAAAGGTAAGGATCATCCCATATGAAATATTTTGCATCACTCTTCAGTTTATCCTTTTTTGCCTTTGACCATCCTGAAAGAAATTTATTTGTTTGCAAATAATTAGCAATGTCAGCAAACCAAGGCAAAGAAATTTTAACGGCAAGTATTTGCTCTTCAGGAAAATACTCCCTTAAACATAATTTCTCCACTGTCGATGGTAGCCTGCTAAGGTGATCTGCTACAAGATTTTCACTTCCCTTTTTGTCTCGGATTTCAATATCAAATTCTTGTAGAAGCAGGATCCACCTTATCAATCTCGGTTTTCTTTCTTTCTTCGACATGAGGAATCGTAGAGCTGCATGATCAGAGAACACAGTTACTTTAGTTCCAAGAAGGTAAGATCGAAATTTTTCTAAAGCATAAACAATAGCTAAAAGCTCTTTCTCAGTTGTGGTGTAATTTAATTGGGCTCCATTCAAAGCTTTGGATGTGTAATAAATAGCCCAAAAATCCTTCCAACTTCTCTGCCCCAGGACAACTCCAACAGCCGTATCACTTGCGTCGCACATCAATTCAAAAGGAAGCTCCCAGTTGGGAGGTTGAATGATTGGTGGTGCTGTTAGGAGTCCTCGGATTTTATCGAAGGCCTGCTTGCATTCTTCAGTAAATGCAAATGGGACATCTTTTTGCAAGAGATCGAAAAGAGGTGTGGCCACCTTGGAAAAATCCTTAATGAAGCGACGATAGAAACCTGCATGGCCAAGAAAAGATCGCAAGTCCCTCACCGAAGTGGGGTAGGGTAAGGATGAAATAATATCCATTTTTGCCTTATCAACCTCAATACCCTAGCAGAAACAACATGGCCTAAAACAATTCCTTCATCAACCATGAATTGACACTTTTCCCAATTAAGCACAAGTTTGGTTTCTTCACATCTTTTTAAAATTAAAGACAAATTATCCAAGCAATTATCAAAATCATCACCATAAACACTAAAGTCATCCATAAACACCTCAATTATCTTACCAACATATTCTGAGAAAATACTAACCATACACCTTTGAAATGTAGCAGGCACATTGCACAATCCGAATGGCATTCTTTTGTATGCAAATGTGTCGAATGGACAGGTGAAGGTCGTTTTCTCCTGATCCTCGGGTGCTATGGCAATTTGGAAGTACCCTGAAAAACCATCTAGAAAACAATAATGAGATTTGCCAGCAAGACGCTCAACCATTTGATCAATGAAAGGTAATGCAAAGTGATCCTTCTTTGTTACCAAGTTTAACCTACGGTAATCAATGCATTGACACCATCCTGTTTGTTTACGAACAGGGATCAACTTACCATCCATTCCAGCTTCCACGGTTACACCAGCTTTCTTAGGGACAACATGAATTGGACTTACCCAAGGACTATCGGATATTGGATAAATTATTTCAGCATCCAGGAGCTTTAAAATCTCCTTTTTAACTACCTCCATCATGCTGGGGTTTAATCTCCTTTGGGCTTTGAAGCTTTGTGTGTGACCTACCTGCTACATATCTCTCGATTATCTTTACACTACATTTCTCATAGGACTATTCAAGAGTAATGCCTGGTCTGCCTACCGAAAGCGCACGGTATCAAGCTTGCAGTATTTATTTATATTTTTTCGGGATCGTTCTCTGGAGAGTTACATGATAGAAGTGTTTTAATAGGATTATGGTTCTAGAACTTGTTTCTACTCTTGGTTTAGGGTTGGTGTAATGATGATGACTAAGAATTAAATGTTGAATAGCAAATGCATAAAACTGTAAAGTAAATAAAGAAAGCAATTAAAATGATGTTGAATGATATGAATATATTCATGAGTTCATGAGTTAAATATAGTGTGAACTAAGACAAACAAATGAAATAGGAATATGATGAGATTATCATACTTCAATGATTAGAAACAAGATGAAAGCTCATTGAGATAAACAAATCCTATATGCAAGTTAACCAAATCTTCATGTCTTAAATCACTTCCCAAGACAAGTACTTGTGATTCAGTGTCATGACATTTTAAGCACTGAAATCATGGGGTACTAATATCATAGAATGATCGGTCAGACTCATTCTGCGACAACAGCTTTCAGAACTGTCACTTAATATGTCTCTTTCAAATTAGATTAAGCCTTTGGCAACCCAAGGTCACATCTAAATCATCATACATTCATCCGAACTTGAAGTTATTCTCTTTATTACTCTGAGATGAGATAAAAATCCCAAGCCCCTATGATGGATGTCCTCTACAAGAAACAAGAAAGCAAATATTTAAATCTATCATCCATTGGTTACATGAGCTTTTACCTTCTTAGAGTAACTCCTTCAAGTATTTATAAGAAATAATAGTCCTGTAAGTATATCAAGATAAAATTGCTAATCAAAATCCTTGACTTAAATGTACTATTCAAATTCATATTGATGTTTTAGCGTGAGCAGTCTCTGTAAACAATTCTGAATACCCATGACTTGACTCAGGATTAGTAAGACTTAGAAGAATATTTAATTTCCTACCCACAGCATATAGTGCAAACCATAAAGCTATGAACCCTGGAAATTAATCTTCTTAGAATTCCCACTAATTATTGGGACAAAAGATGATTTTTGAAACATCTTTCCCTTTTAAACGACAGGTACTGAATGCCCAACTAAAGAACACGTTTGTTCTTCATCAACCTGAGTAAATAATGATTGAGAAAACTTATATCATCATTTTTCTCAATGTGCTAATGAAAATACTAACATGAATTCCAAAAATGAATTATGAGTCTATATTTGAGAAGTAGGAGTGTTCATCATAAAGAGGGAAATATCCCAAAATATCATACGTATAAGTAGTATTATATGTATAAAGAAACGATGAGGGTTCTGAGTCCTCTTAATCAAAATGCTAGGGTGTTTCCAAAAAATAAAATGGAAACTAGACAGAACTAGGAAATTACTTTCCTAGGAAAAATATTTGAGAAATAATTCTGCAAAATAAATGTCCAAGATAGCTCGCAGTAACTATTTTGGGTTTCAAACTATGAACATTCCAATTTTCCGCATGCTATGTCTGTACAGCGTGGAGGGAATTATTGTTCAAAGAATGTTCCTCAGATTTAGTTTATATAGAGAACTGAATCCCTCGCAATATAATCTGAAGGAATGCAGCGAGATTATTCAATTCCCACTTATAGAATAGGGGTTATATATGTATAAGAAATGAGTAGTTGATATCCCAGAGAATGGAAATCAATTCTGTTGCTATTTCAAGTTAACTCTCTCGCTCTGTCAAAATGACATCGCGAGAGCATTGAAATAACTTCTTTTGAAACAAAGTTGTCTGGATAATTCCTCGCGTCATCTTTTAAGATGAAGCATAATTTTATCCTTATATGAAGTAAATGATCAAATCCTGAAATTTATCATAACTACCTTCTGGAACATTTATTCAGAAAATAATGAAACAACAGAACCTTCTACATCCAGATTTGAGAATTTAGAGTTGTTTAATTCTTAAAGATTATCACGCGATGGTTAACACTGCATGGGTCTTTAGGAACTTCTTAAAGTTCTGAACATTAATTTCTGTGGATTTCTTCTAAATTTGTAATCAAGGTATAATATCAACAGAAAATCGAATGAATTCATAATTCTGTCAGTTTCATACCTAACTCGATTACAATGTCCAAACTTCTTGAGTAATTATGGTAGACGAATTACGAATTAAAGACATGATACTAGCATAATCTCGAAAATCAAATTATCGTCGTTATGAAGATTCCAAGAAGCAAATACTATGTTCGAGGTTTATACTTCTCTAAAACAGAATTGAAGAACATTAAATTATGATAAAACCTTTCGAAATTGTAACCAGAAAGATAAGAAATACAAGATTTGATAACTGATCTTCCTTCATATATCTTGAATAGCAAAGAAATTAAAAACGAATACACCTGGAAATCTTATTGCAATCAGAATAATGCGAATTTGAACGAAGAAGTCGGAAACTAGATGGCGATCGTCATAATGGATGAACAAAAGCATTCCAATAGCAATCCTTCTTCCAGGGTACTCTCAAACTAATCTACTAAAATATTCCGAAGAAAATCTACAGCGAAATCGAATTACAAATCTGAAGAACATGAATTAAATTGCAGCGAAAAATAAACCCTAGCTAACCTACCTACTGAATTCTAAAAGTGAACTGGAGAGTAAAATGAGCTATTCTCTTCAATCTCCCGCTACTTGAGCTGATCCCCCAAGGGTCTTATTTATAGATGGGCGTTGTAACTGCTTCCGCCTTGGATAATAACCGCTCGCATCAGAATAGCTCTCCTCTCACTTTGTCCAGTTCCTTCAAAGCGAGAGTCAAAAATGGAATTATCTTTCTCAACAAGGCGAGATTTCACAGTCTTCTTCCAACAGTTCGCTTCTCACTTAAGGCTTCCTGTCTTGCACAAACTTTCTTTCCTCGCGATGTCAAACAATCATCACGTGGACTTCAGCTTCTGAACATTTTTCCTTAGATCTTTCCTGATTTTGTATTTGAGTCCTCGCATCATTCATTTCTTTTCTCGCTACGTCCATTTCCATCTCCCGCAGCCTTTCAACTTAACTTCCTGCTGAATGACAAAGCGTGAGTCAGATCAAATAAAAACATAGCTTGCGAGACTTGTAATAAAAACTTAAAATTTCAAGCCATTTTTATGTAATTTCCAGTTTCTTCACAATCTCGGTTCTTCTTCCATCTTTTTACATCTTCCATGATTATTCATTAAAAACTTATGGAATTAAGAACAAAAGATCATCATTAAGACACTAAATTGGACGCAAATGACAGTTATAAAAGACTGTCATCACCATCCTCACATTTAGAAACACTTGTCCTCAAGTGGTAGGAAACTTGTAAAGTTTCAAAGAATAAGTCCAATTAGTGGCTTCCAAGATTTAGATGTTCATGTTAGATTCTCCTGGATCAATACCTTCTCTTTTCCAACTATCTCAAGCTCAACTCTTTCAACTGATTGATGCTTCATACCTGACTCTGAGTTTACCAGACTTCATGAAAACATTAACAAGAGTGATTTGCATTTATGTGAACTATTGTTCTGCCCTTTAGTTAGTCAAATTTCTCTTCTCACGCTCAATCCTATCCAACTTATGTGCATATCTTGTGCTTCTGAATCCTTAGCCAAAAAGAATAAGCTAAAACTCACTCTTTTCCTTCTTCTCTGTTTTTTTTAAAAAAAATATCAAGGGGTGGCTTTCCATGGCTTTCAATAGCTCGGTTTCACATTATTAGGAGGAGTCGCATGGCCTGACATTGCAGATGAAACTTCAACTCCCCTGCCCTTGACTTTGCTCTTTTAGAGTTCTTCGACTCATAAGTCAGAGGGGCAGCTGTGCCAGCTACTTATATCCACATTATTTTACCACGTCTGTTTCTGAAATTTCCCTTGCTTTTTAGATTGGACTCATACGTCACTCAATATGCACACTCATCTTCTAAGAGAGACTAGATTAGATCAATCCTTCTTAGTGCAACTGTTGTTTATGGTATACAAATCACTAGAGTTAATACAATCATAAAATCTTCAAACTGTTCATCTAGTAATGACATCAATCAATGTCAAAGTTTACAGCTTAGAATAGTTTTCAAGAGCGGCTCATGCATGCAGTCAAAATCTATAAAGTAAATGTTTCTGTGGTAGCCACTTTAGACTAATCTTCTATTCCTTCATCAGTTTTCTACCCTACTTGAGTTTTTTATTAGATTAATCTTAATTTGAAATTCAATCTCATGATACAACTTCATATTAACTCTATTCTAAATCACACTCACGATTTGAGAAATAAATGGAAACAGAAAAGAAATAATGAAAGAAAGAAAGCAATAACTACAGAAAACTCCCCTGTGATCTCAGGATGGACCTGCATCATTGCCTGGGTCTTTTGGTGGTATTGATGGAGACTTCTTCAGGTCTGAAACTAGGTTGGCAAGAATGTCTACCAACCTTGTACTAGTTTGCTGCTCCTGTCTCCTCAGCTCCATATCCCTTTCTTGTACCTGTCTTCTCTCCTCAAGTTCTTCTTTCCTCAATCTTTCAAATCTTTCCATCTCCTCTCTTCTCATTCTCTCTTGCCTATCCCACTCTTCCTTCCTTATCTTCTCTTGTCTGTCCATCTCCTCTTTCCTGAGTTTCTCTTCAGTTTGAATCCTGGCATGCTCAAGTTCAATCCTCTTCTGCTCCATCTCTCTTTGAATGTGCTTGTCTTCTGACATAGTTTTCACTAACATCTCCATGGACTGTGCAAAGCTTTGAATTGAAGTACTCATATTCTGAGATTCATCCACAGACACTGTGTTCCTCGTTGGTTGTCTCAAAGGTTGAGATGGTGCAGAAGTATTCTCAAACTCCTCATATTCTGTAATAGGATTCAATGCAGGAGATGCTGCTGCAGTCTTTGTCCTTTTCACTGCGGCTCTTGATTGAGATGATCTTGATTTTAAAGGAAGCTTTTTCCGTTTTGTCTTAGGAGATGGTACTTTTGATCCTGATCCTTCAGAAGTTTGTTACTCTAGATCTGGCATTTGGTAGACCAATTCTCCCCTCAAGGTGTCTACTGGTAATGGAATAGGAGGGTCTATCTTTATGATCTCTGCTAAGAATGGCGTGATTGACACTCCTTGTTTCTCACAGAGTCTTCTGATTAAATTTGGATAGGCTAATGATGCATCTTCTCCAACTCTTGATTTAATGACATTGAGAACATAATGTGCAGCACTACACTTCCTTCCTGACCATAATAATGCAAATCCCTCAAAAGTTCCAGCAGAAGGTCCTTGAAAATTTGTAATGGGTCTGAGCTTTGAGTAGTAGAAATCAAGTGTTGGCAGATACTCGGGCTTCAAATTCTTTAATGGAATTTATTCTGCTCAGTTCCTCTGTGTGTTGAACAGAATCCTAATGCCATCTTTCTAGCATTGGTAAGCTTATTTCCTTGAGTTTTCTTTCTCAAAAGAACCTCAGACTTGACTTCCGGCTGTTCTAATAGAGGTGCCTGTATCAAATCATTTAGAGTCTCCATAGTGACTTGGACTGTTTTTCCTCTAATCCATGTTGTTTCAGCCTCAACATCAAAGTTAGCATAGAACTCCCTGGTCAACTCCACATAACCACATTTGTTGTTATGTCTCATGAAAATATCCCATTCATTGATTCTTCTCCAATAATTGATACACTTGTGGTCCAACCACTTAGGATGAAATCCCTTGTCTGGGACAATCATCTTGGACATTCCCAGGTAATTTTCTAATGCTTCCTTTCTTCCATTAAACTTAATCTTGATCTCTTCTTCTGTGAATTCAGTCTTCTTTTCAATACTATCAGGGATTGATAGCCTCACCTTTGGACTATTCTTTCCCCAATAACTCAAAGGCAACAACTCTGGAACTTCTTTTCCTGGTGAAGTTCCTTCAGAAGTATCTGATTCACTCCCCTCAGACTTTTGTGCTTCTTCCTGCTCATTCCCAACATTCTCATTTCCTTCTTTTTCTGATTGACCTTCTTCTTGAGCAGGTTCTGCATTTTCTTCCTGAACTTGTTCTGGATTTTCTTCATGGACAGGTTCTGGATTTTCTTCTTGAACTTCATCAGCATCATTATGTTGTAGATTACCACGTCTGAATCATGTATCAATGATGTGCTGGTATCTATCTTTTCAGTGACTTCTAAGCTATGCTGATTCAGGATCTCTGTGGGATCTTCCTGTACAGGTCCTTTAACAAAAGAAGGATAGCAGGAGGTTCTGAATCTTCAAATCCTTGGGTTCCAAAATGTTCTTCTGCTTTCTTCTTCTGTTCTGCAACCCACTCAGGATCATTCATCCTCGCAACCGCTCTCTGAGTTACCTCATCCCTAACTTGAGATGGTAGAACCCATTGATTCATTTGATCCTCAGCATTTGTCTGTGCTCCGAGCTGTTGATTAACAGTGTCTTCCATCAAATACTTTCTCTGTTGATTTTCTTGAATTTCATTTCTCTGCACTTCTTCTTCATAAGCTTGGAGTGCTAATGGAGATGGCTCCACTGTTTGCTCAGAATTCATTTGTTGTTTAACTTTCTCCAATTCTAAATCGAGCTTAGCTGCATATTCATTTGCTTGTTCTACCGCGGTGCGTGCATTCCCTCCTTCCCTGGCCAATTTTCTGAACTTTTTGATCAAAGCTTCCAAAGAATAGGTCATGTTCCCTACAGTAGTTCCATGCAAGTTCAGATCTTCAAAATCTTGCAAATCTTCCAGTGACTGATCTTGCACTGTGTTCACCACTAATTTTTCCACTTGGTCTAGAAATTCTTGCTCATCTGAGACCTGTTCTGGTGGTGAATCTTGTTCAATTTCTTTTTCTGAAGATCCTTGTAAATCGATCTTACTTTGGATAAGAACCTTATTAACCTGAGCGTGTTGATCTTCATCCTGTCTTTCTAAATCATCTCTCACAATAATCTGGGTTTGTTGAAGTTCAGTGGTCGGGTGAGTTGACCCTTGTACATCAGGTTGATGTTCATCGATACATGCTCTCCAACCTTCTGGATCTATATCTCCCACTTCCAAATTACCATAAGGAGTGAGTTCCAACCTCTCTGTATAAGGTATTACCCCTAAAGTTGGTTTGACTTTCTCTTCATCAGAGCTGGTATCATGCACCACATACTTAGGCTTCCTAGCCTTCATCTTTATTCTGAACTTCTTAACACGTTTTTCAGATTCTTTTTCTTGTTGTTTTTCTTTCTCAGGAGTGATTCCTGGTTGTTCTACATTCTCAAAAGAGGATTCTTGCTGCTTAGGTTTCTCAGGATTAGTCTCCTTCTGCTCAGAAAGTAACTTTCCTCTCCTTTTGTAAGTAACAACTTCCTTCTTTTCTTGAGCTGGTTGTAGTGTCTCATTATCCTCATCCATCAAATCCCTTGTCTCTGAAATTCCCACTTTCAAGTCCAAAACCTCTTTGATTGCTAGCTCATCTTCATTCTTCCTCTTCTTTGGAAACTGGCTAGTTTTCTTAGACTTACATTCCTCCACCTTGCTCCCAGTCCTTTTCTTAGCTGAAGGTGCTTCTTCTGAAGTGCTTGAACTAAGATTATGTGACTTTCTCTTCCTGGTGGATATTTTCTTTTTACCTTTCTTAACTTGGGTTTTCATGAATTCCTCGAATTCATACTTTTCCTTTTGCCTGCTTGCATAATAATGTTCCATACTCTCTTGCAGGATCGGATGGAGTTCATCATTTCCTTCATTCTCCTCTCCTACAACAGTTGTAACTTCATCCACTACTCGCATTTTCTCAATTCTTTGTTCATCATCTGTACTATCTTCATCTGAATCATGTTTCTTGACATAAAATTTTTTACCCATACCTTTTAACATCACATTCATTCCCTTTCTGTTCAGATACTTCTCATTCCATGCATCCCAATCATCAATGATTACCTGCTGAATCCTTCCTTGTGTTTGATCAGTATAAGCTCTACGCTCCTTGTATGCGTTTTCTCTGCACATACTATCATATCTGATATATTTCTCAATGAATTCTTTCTTTCTCTCCTGAACATATCCATGAACTTCTTGCTGGAGAGTTGGGGGTAATCTCTTCATGATCTTGTTAGGTCTGTCTGTAATGAGAAGATCTGCATCTGCTGGTGTTATTGATGGGGCTGAAACTTTCCTGAAATTCTTTATAGGTTCCAGTCCTTCATTAATAACAGATTCTCTGAAAATGTTCCTGACTATATTCTGTGGTGTTTGCTTTGCATCTGATCTTTGCTTCCTATTTTTCCCTGATCTCTCAGCTTCTCTCTCTTCTGCATCTTTAACCCATGCTTGCTGTTCTGGCATTAAATCAGCAAACTCTTCTAATGGAAATTCTTCATCAGGTTTCATTTTCAACCCTGGTTTAAGAATTTTTTTCCTCAGATTTTCTCCCTTAGCCCACTCATTCATATGCCTGATCCAGCTATTCCTAGCTTCATGAATGGTTCTAAGATCATCTCTCCATACCATCTTGCCTTGTTTAGCTTTCTTAAAATAAGGCTCGAGGTCATGTCTCAAATTGATTCGAGCATCAATAATCCGGTCCAGAGCCAAATTTGTCAAGAAATTTTGTTCAATAGGCCCCTTCTTGTTCAAGAATGTTGGAGGCATATATGCAGGGAGTGCCTGCTGAGCATCATAAACTCTAGCATTTCGGATTTCTTGAAGTTTTCAGCAATATTTGGTGAGTCGTTTCACATATTTATATAGTGGTTGAGGATCAAAGTAATCCAGCTCCAACCCTGTTTGATCTTTTGGATTGATGATTCTATAGCATTCCTGGTTCCACTCAGCCATGCATTTCTTTTCCCCTTCCAAAAGTCTTTCAAGTCTGATTCCATTAGGAAGATGCTTATCATTAATGAGAAATATCATTTGGTCTTCCCAGAATTTACTCATCTTGTCCCAGAATGCTTCTTCTAAATCAATCATCAATGATTCCTTTTCCTTCTCTGGTATGTGTTGAATCATCATTGGATTGACATAAAAGATTGGAGGTGAAATTTCCATCCCTAACCATCCACCGCTATTCTGAATATATTTCACAATTTTTGTTGTTTTCCTCATCATCAAGAATGATTTTTCTTTCTTATTTGATTCTATACCTCGAGCTTGAAGTTCTTCATAGGTCATCTTATGAATCCTTTAGAAAAAGATGAGATAAAACTGATTAAATCAGTGTCACCATACTCACATTTAGAGCTTTACTCTAAATGTGCAGGTGGTAAAAGAAGGTATAATATCAGTTTTTTTTATATATTCATCATTTTTGCATGATTTCACCATACTCACATTTAGAGATTTGCTCTAAATGTGAAGATTTAAATGCTGATTAAGTCTGCTTATTGAAAAACGAGAATACCAGAGAATTTAAAAACATAGTATAAACAAACCAAAACAAAATATAGAATTCACCAGATTCTTGCTAATATTACGAAATTACAAAGCATGATGGTTCTTATGACTCCAATTTGTTAATTACAAATAAGAAGGCATCTCCCCATCAACTCCAAATCTGAGAAACAGATTACAGTGCTCAGAAACTAAACACCTCATGCAGTAAATTGAGGAAACACCATAAGAGTTTCTTGAAAGACTGTGATTGTTATCATAATAGTTCCTATAATTGCAAAATTTCTTCTTAGGTTGTCCTTGAAAAGGTGAAAGAAATTCATCCTGATTTGATAGCCACCCTCTGACTTGGAGCTGAAGATCTTTGAGCCTTCTTCTATTCTTACACAGAGTAGCAAAAAGCCAAATTCCTTTCTCTTGTTCTTCAACTTCATCCTTACTCAAAAGCATAAGAGCTTTTATGTAAATGGATGGGGGGTGATTATCAGTAATTGCAGGTTTTAAGAGATCAAATGCTGCTTGTTCATTCTTAACTCGAACAAACAAATGCAGTGCCTCTGGTAATTGGTACATCCAATTTCCTGCATTTCTACAGCTTTCAATAAAATCTCTCTGTGTTTCTTCAAAAGTCCCCCATCCCCATGCAGAGTATTCTTCAAGAGAAGCCCTCTTCAAGACTAAAGGATGGTGGGTGGCTTCTTCTAACTCCTTGCAGACTAATTTACAATTAAAAACAGTCTCAAGGTGATCAAATGCCAGTCTCGACAAAATATTCCCAAGAATCTCATAAGGAAGATCTGTGATCTGAGTTTCCCCTGATCCAGATTTCTTTATTGAAGTCCTTGGTTGCTTTGAGGAGCTTCCAATTTCATAGTAGGATTAAAAACAGTAGCCAAATTAAAAGCTAAGGAATGAAAATCATTAATCTAAAAGGAATGTACAGATCTGGTCATAAAGAGAATTCATTGTTCTAGAAAATAAGCACAAAAGATTACAAGCAAAAGGAATCATGAACTGCTTGGTTACAACACTAATCTAATTCTAACAATTCATCTTCATTTTGCTCTTCTTCTTCTTCTTCATTGTTCCACTGCTCCCAATCGAATAATATGCCTTCCTCACCAGTTGCTCTTCTAAACTGCTTGACTATGTCAAATAATTCACATGGTATGCATTCCATCCTTTCAGTCAAGGGTAATTGTTGTCGTTCGATAAGAGAGTGATTCTTACAGAAGCTCCTTTCCTCTTGAGCAAGGAATGGATTTGGGAACTTTTCACAGTAAAGAAGCCAGTGTAAAACAGTTATTTTAAGGAAGGCTAAATCAAAAGAATCCTGGGTTACATATTTGATCAGTTGAATTCCTTCTTCATGCAATTGTTGGTCTTGCTTGGAGAGCAATAGAAGACATCTTATGAAGGCAGATGGTTGTTGTTTATCATCTAATCCAGGCTTTAAGAGTTCATAGGCTTTTTTCTCATCTTTATTATCAACAAAGGCTATCAGTGCAAGTTTGATATTAAACATATAGTTTCCTGCATCCTGACATTCTTTAATAAATTTAACCTGATTACTGGGATAAACACTTTCTCTCCACATAGCACAAGTTTCCGGATTAACTCTATTTAGAGCTAGTGATGTTCTGCTTGCTGAAAGAAATTGTTTAGAAATCTCTGATGCTCTAAAAAGTTTCTTTATGCTATCCTTTCCCAATCTCGACAGAATGTCTCCCAACAACTCAGTTGGTAAATCAAATATTTGAGTTTCCAAGAGTTGAGGAATTCTGACATTTCTGTTTAAAAAGAAAAGGAAGAAAAACACAAAATTCAGAGAAGAACTTATTGTTTGTGCAGTAACTACAAAGTAAAAGATTAGATTTCATTGACAATACCAAGCTGCCTTACAAAATACAAGAAACTTGGAATTGGTGACAATTTCAAAATCTAATACTAGAAAGCTTTTCACAAACATTAATCTCTTCCTTCATCATCCAAGAAATCTCCAGTCATACTATGGTTATAAGAGACCTCCTTTGCCGCCATCCTAAAGTCAGCTATTGCCCTAGTTGTATCACAACAAAGACAGATAATCCGACCTGCTCCATGATTGAAATATGGTGGCCTATGGATGATTTCCCAGTCATGATTATCAAGGTTGCAGAATTCCCTCTTATTCTGTCCTAAGAAAGGATTTGGAACATATTCCCACTCTGAGAGTAAAGTCAGAAGATTATATCTAAAATCATAGCTATTTAACCTATCATTTAATATAGAACTCATTAAACAAAGCCCTCTATCTATTTCCTTTTTAGAATCTCTGCTTAAACAACATAAAGCTTTAATATACTGGAAAACTTATGATTGTCATTAATTCCTTCTTCCAGAATTTGAAACGTTTTGTTCTCTTCACCCTGCGTGAACAGTTCCATAGCTTTATGAAGGTTCAATATGTGATTATTAGCCCGTCTGCAGGAGTGTAGGAACTCAGCCTTACCAGAGGATTTGTTAGAAATACTCTTAAAAACTGGATCCTCTACATTGAATCTCCGAAAGACAATAGGATAGTTTGAAACAATTCTGAATGTTGAACATGTTCCTTTACAGTGGAGCAAGTCTTCAAAGCTGCTCTGCCCTACTCGTGACACAATCTCTCCAATGATGTCCAGTGGAAGATCAGTCATTTGTAGTGCAGAGAACTCAGAAGCCTGCTCTCCAAAGTTTGTTTAAGCGAGTTTTAAGGAAGAAAAATTAGTTGTTTGGATTAATGAAATTCTAATACCAATATTCTACGAGTTTTAAGAGAAGTGTAAACGAGTGAAGAAAGATTATGCGAAATGCAGAATACAAACCCTAATGCTACGAATCAAGCATTTAGACGCGAAATACAGAAGCAAAATCTGCAGAATTTAAACACCAGTAAGAAGAAAATGAAATAAGCTTGAAGGCTTACGGATTGTCGCCTGCCATTTTCTGAGTGAGTTCCTGGAAATGAAAATGTTGCGAACGTTTCTGGATGGAAATGTTGCAAATAGGATGAGAGAAACTTGACGATGGCGGTTTCTTCTCCGAGAGAAAAGATATGGATAGATTTGAGAGTGATTTGAAAAGATATGGAAGTTACAAGATATAAAAATGGGTCGGCCTAGTCTAAAGACTGCAGAGTAGGATACTCAAGTGTTATTCTTCTCTTAAATTCTAATGACTAAGTCTAGGCTTGCCACATCAGCGGATTTGAAATTAACTAAAAATTTGAGTTAATAAACTTATGCAGGCAAAAAAAAAAATTAGATGAGAACAAGTTATTCACGAAAAACAACGAGAGAATTAAAACTACATAAAGATTTCATTTATACAAAAACATAGACTGAAAGGGGTTACATGATAACAAAGAAATGCATTCAGTCTAATTAGATTCTAAATCAGACTTAGAGTCTGAATCTAATTCATCTACATACTCATTAAAGGCTACCCTCAATTCCTTAATTAAGGTTGTAACCACACAGCATAAACAATTAATGTTTGTAGCACCATAATTGTAATGCGGAGGTTGCAAAACTAAATTCCTATCATGAGGGGCTAAGTATTCACAATAATCCCTATGTTTTTTCCCTAAAAATGGATTTGGTTCCTCCTCACTATTGGCAAAAACTTTACTAATCTTCTCCTTCATCCTCTGAATGTGCTCCTCTTCTTTGAAGATTGTGTAACATCCCAGATAATTAATTCATGATTAAATTAATTTAATTATGATTACTTAACTAAGTTGGCTTAATTAATTAAGTTGGTGCTTGATAAATTAGTTAGATAGCACAACGAGATAAATTAAGAGTCCAATTCATTAAATGAGTGATAGAAGAATGAATCACATCCCATATATTAATTAGAGAGTGGCCCAATAAAGTAACCCACTAACTCTGACCCGGTCCATTACTCTCATTCACTAAAAGAGATCAGGATTTTGGAATTGGGGACAATTCTCCCCATTTGTTCTCTTGCACAAACGCAGAAGAGAACTAGGGCACAAAATTGGGAAAGCCACGATGAGGAGAAGAGGAGCAGCGGTTGGAATCTTGAGGTGGAGAAGAAGAGCTCGACACTATGAGGTGAGAAGTCTCTTCTATTTCATTCTTCGTTTCTCAGTTTTCTGGATTTGGGGGAGAATCGGGTTTCACAGATTTTGAGGGGAGAAGCTCGATCGGTCGTCGGGGGAGGTAGGACGATGGTGTTGGAGGTCAGAGGTGAGGATGGAGTTGATGACTACAGCGTGGTGGAGGTGGCGGCTGTTGCCGCTATGGTGGGGGGAGCAGCAGCGGCTGCTGCCGCTGTACAGAGCAGCGCGCTGCGCTGCCATGGCGGCGGCGACGCCGTCGTCGACGGCGACGGCGTGGTGGAGGCCGGCGTGGTGATGTCCCGCGTGGTGGTGGCGGCTGCTGTGGTGGTACCTGGCAGTGGTGGTGATGTTTTGTTTTCTTTGTTTAAATGCTAAATATTGATTGGATTGATTGGATTTTCTGTACTTGTTGGTATTGTTGATTGTTGGAGTATGGGTTGCTAGTATTGTTTAGAATGGTTGGGTTGGATTTTGATAACTTCTTGTGATGTATTGTTGTAGGGAGATTCTTGATTAGTTTGGTAGTTATTGAAATTGGGGACTTGAATTATCGAAATATGTGGAATTACTTCATATAGAGTCTTTGCATGTTAATATGAGATGTTGGCAAGAGTTTAAATTGGTAAATCGTGGAAGTTTGTTTCTTGAATAACTAAAGATGTTGATGAGTTTTGTAATTAGAGAAGGATTTGTGCTAGTTGGTTTTTGAGGATTGCGATTCTTGGTTATTGTTATTTTCATCAAATGAATTGTTGAGTAATTGTTGGATCTTTTATAACTTGACATGGTTTTATTGTCATCATGGGGCTTGATTGATTATATATGAATTCAAGAGTTAAATAAATTGTGTAAGTAACTATTGAATAAACATGTTGTGGATTTAAAGTGGGAATTTGTAGGTGTTAGTTTAATTAATTGGGATACCTTGTTAGTATTTTAATGTTGTGATACTTGAATGCTTGGAGAACTTGTAGTATATAGTGTGACATGTTGGATTGAATTATTCTTTATATTTATTGATATTGTTGGGTTATTCTATAAGAGTCAATTCTATGTTGGTAAACATAGAATGAGAGTTGTTGGATGGTTTGTTTGGTGGGATTGATGAAGGGGATTGGAGGCGGAGGTTGTATTGGAGAGGGTAGGAGACATATGTATTGGTATTGTTAGAATTATTTTAATTCTCATGATAATATTCTTGTATAGGGATCACTCATGAAGCCTTGGGAGTTTGAAGACAAACAAATGAAGCTTTGAAGATTTATAATAAAGGCAAGGGTTAGAATGGCATAATTGCATAAAGAGATAAGTGGAGATGTTAGACAATGTGAATTTAGATGATTAGGAATATTATTCCTAGGAATGCTTAAAACCTATTTCTAGATAACCTAGACGTATTTAAGTGTTCCACACGAATTGTATGATGTTTCTAGATAACCTAGACGTATTTAAGTGTTCCACACGAGTTGTATGATGCCTTAGATGAGCTTGGATTATTATGCCTTAGATGAATCTAAGTGTTCTCGCGAATCATATGTTGCTTTAACAACTAGGTCAAACCTTAGAATCTTAAGGAATACCGGGTGGACGGGTTCCTTGCGCTATGACTTAAGAGAATATTTACTGTTATGTTCAAGACATTTTAATGATACTTGACAACTCTTATTATGTGTTCAATCTATGGTTTGGTTTTGGTAAATTATATGTCTTATGAAACCAATGCATGAGCCACATGGTATATGGAATTTCGGATATCGGATGAGGGTAATTGTCCCTCCTACGGGTAGAGCCTATATGTGTCTATAACCCTAGGCAGTTGGAGCACTATCTGGGACACCAGTGTTGGTAGTTATAGAGTCCTCTGCATGGCGAGATAAGCCTGTATGTGTCTATAACCCTAGACAGTTGAAAACTAGTCTAGGATGCCGGTGTTAGTAGTTATAGAGTCCCCTGCATGGCGAGAGATGATATTATTTGGTTAATGGATTATGGTGCATTGGATTGGTTTCATCTGACATATAATTTGACTGATGGATTATTGTGCGTTGGATTGGTTTCATCTGACATATACTTGATTATTGGATTATGGTGCACTGAATTGGTTTCATATTTGACATATGTGCAGGGCGAGAGGTGATATTGGTAACTAATGGATTATGGATATGATCATGTTGTATATGACTCGAGGAATATGTCCAGAATTTACTTTATGTCTTTAATTATTGTTATTAACTGTTGCTATAGATTCTTTATGATATGCTACTTCTATTCCTTGCCAGTACAACGTTATGTTGTGCTGACACCTTGTCGTTGTTTGGTTGTTTTATAGATCTTTCTACGGACGGCGCAGAACATGATGATGGGGGTATGGGCTGAGTGAACTAGCTAGGGTGCATCTTTATGTTTTTATTTAATTGGAATATATTTTTATACACATGTATCGGTTATTTTATGTAGAGTTAATTGTCATTCATAGAGGTGATCGGTGAACCACTTGGATTTTATTATGTGTTAATTTCTGGTATGGAAATTGTGAGCATGTCGATAATTTATTCAGGGCTTGTAGCCCGGATATGCAATGCGATGTTCCTGGGATTGCTCACTGCTTATGATAGTTTTTTCTTGCTACAGTTATTTCTTTGTACTTGTATCTAGCCTTGTATTGACTGTCTAAGCTGAGTAATCGACAGTTTAGAATAGTTAATACGGTGGTGACGTCACGAAAATGGTTTTAGATTTTCGGGGCGTCACAGAGTGGTATCAGAGCAGTTTCGCTCCACGGGAATTTGCATTATAATCATCATAGCGGGTTTGCTCTATTATGTGCTTAGAACTTGATAAAAGCATGTGGTGAGGTGTGCGGGGATTGCATATAGGATAGGTTTGCATTGTCATATGCTAGTTAGATTTACTTTTGTTGCATTGGATTTGTAATTATTTACTGCGTGCCTTGTGGATTTGAGATATGGTTTGGGAAATAACCATGAGCAAATAACAAGGATATCTTAAGGGATCTATATTTTAATTCAGGTGGCAACTTATTCAGAAGTTGCCAAATAATTATTGTTATTGAAATACTCTTATGATATAAGAGACTTTGTTGTAAAGACGTAGTGCTCTACTTAACAGGTTCATAACTTTTATTACATTCGAGGACGAATGATTCTAAGGGGGAGAGAATGTAACATCCCGGATAATTAATTCATGATTAAATTAATTTAATTATGATTACTTAACTAAGTTGGCTTAATTAATTAAGTTGGTGCTTGATAAATTAGTTAGATAGCACAACGAGATAAATTAAGAGTCCAATTCATTAAATGAGTGATTGAAGAATGAATCACATCCCATATATTAATTAGAGAGTGGCCCAACAAAGTAACCCACTAACTCTGACCCGGTCCATTACTCTCATTCACTAAAAGAGATCAGGATTTTGGAATTGGGGACAATTCTCCCCATTTGTTCTCGTGCACAAACGCAGAAGAGAACTAGGGCACAAAATTGGGAAAGCCACGATGAGGAGAAGAGGAGCAGCGGCTGGAATCTTGAGGTGGAGAAGAAGAGCTCGACACTATGAGGTGAGAAGTCTCTTCTATTTCATTCTTCGTTTCTCAGTTTTCTGGATTTGGGGGAGAATCGGGTTTCACAGATTTTGAGGGGAGAAGCTCGATCGGTCGTCGGGGGAGGTAGGACGATGGTGTTGGAGGTCGGAGGTGAGGATGGAGTTGAAGACTACAGCGTGGTGGAGGTGGCGGCTGTTGCCGCTATGGTGGGGGGAGCAGCAGCTGCTGCCGCTGTACAGAGCAGCGCGCTGCGCTGCCATGGCGGCGGCGACGCCGTCGTCGACGGCGACGGCGTGGTGGAGGCTGGCGTGGTGATGTCCCGCGTGGTGGTGGCGGCTGCTGTGGTGGTACCTGGCAGTGGTGGTGATGTTTTCTTTTCTTTGTTTAAATGCTAAATATTGGTTGGATTGATTGGATTTTCTGTACTTGTTGGTATTGTTGATTGTTGGAGTATGGGTTGCTAGTATTGTTTAGAATGGTTGGGTTGGATTTTGATAACTTCTTGTGATGTATTGTTGTAGGGAGATTCTTGATTAGTTTGGTAGTTATTGAAATTGGGGACTTGAATTATCGAAATATGTGGAATTACTTCATATAGAGTCTTTGCATGTTAATTTGAGATGTTGGCAAGAGTTTAAATTGGTAAATCGTGGAAGTTTGATTCTTGAATAACTAAAGATGTTGATGAGTTTTGTAATTAGAGAAGGATTTGTGCTAGTTGGTTTTTGAGGATTGCGATTCTTGGTTATTGTTATTTTTATCAAATGAATTGTTGAGTAATTGTTGGATCTTTTATAACTTGACATGGTTTTATTGTCATCATGGGGCTTGATTGATTATATATGAATTCAAGAGTTAAATAAATTTTGTAAGTAACTATTGAATAAACATGTTGTGGATTTAAAGTGGGAATTTGTAGGTGTTAGTTTAATTAATTGGGATACCTTGTTAGTATTTTAATGTTGTGATACTTGAATGCTTGGAGAACTTGTAGTATACAGTGTGACATGTTGGATTGAATTATTCTTTATATTTATTGATATTGTTGGGTTATTCTATAAGAGTCAATTCTATGTTGGTAAACATAGAATGAGAGTTGTTGGATGGTTTGTTTGGTGGGATTGATGAAGGGGATTGGAGGTGGAGGTTGTATTGGAGAGGGTAGGAGACATATGTATTGGTATTGTTAGAATTATTTAATTCTCATGATAATATTCTTGTATAGGGATCACTCATGAAGCCTTGGGAGTTTGAAGACAAACAAATGAAGCTTTGAAGATTTATAATAAAGGCAAGGGTTAGAATGGCATAATTGCATAAAGAGATAAGTGGAGATGTTAGACAATGTGAATTTAGATGATTAGGAATATTATTCCTAGGAATGCTTAAAACCTATTTCTAGATAACCTAGACGTATTTAAGTGTTCCACTCGAATTGTATGATGTTTCTAGATAACCTAGACGTATTTAAGTGTTCCACACGAATTGTATGATGCCTTAGATGAGCTTGGATTATTATGCCTTAGATGAATCTATGTGTTCTCGCGAATCATATGTTGCTTTAACAACTAGGTCAAACCTTAGAATCTTAAGGAATACCGGGTGGACGGGTTCCTTGCGCTATGACTTAAGAGAATATTTACTGTTATGTTGAGATTGGTGTATTTCAAGACATTTTAATGATACTTGACAACTCTTATTATGTGTTCAATCTATGGTTTGGTTTTGGTAAATTATATGTCTTATGAAACCAATGCATGAGCCACATGGTATATGGAATTTCGGATATCGGATGAGGGTAATTGTCCCTCCTACGGGTAGAGCCTGCATGTGTCTATAACCCTAGGCAGTTGGAGCACTGTCTGGGACACCGGTGTTGGTAGTTATATAGTCCTCTGCATGGCGAGATAAGCCTGTATGTGTCTATAACCCTAAACTGTTGAAAACTAGTCTAGGATGCCGGTGTTAGTAGTTATAGAGTCCTCTGCATGGCGAGGGATGATATTATTTGGTTAATGGATTATGGTGCATTGGATTGGTTTCATCTGACATATAATTTGACTGATGGATTATTGTGCGTTGGATTAGTTTCATCTGACATATACTTGATTATTGGATTATGGTGCACTGGATTGGTTTCATATTTGACATATGTGCAGGGCGAGAGGTGATATTGGTAACTAATGGATTATGGATATGATCATGTTGTATATGACTCGAGGAATATGTCCAGAATTTACTTTATGTCTTTAATTATTGTTATTAACTGTTGCTATAGATTCTTTATGATATGCTACTTCTATTCCTTGCCAGTACAACGTTATGTTGTGCTGACACCTTGTCGTTGTTTGGTTGTTTTATAGATCTTTCTACGGACGGCGCAGAACATGATGATGGGGGTATGGGCTGAGCGAACTAGCTAGGGTGCATCTTTATGTTTTTATTTAATTGGAATATATTTTTATACACATGTATCGGTTATTTTATGTAGAGTTAATTGTCATTCATAGAGGTGATCGGTGAACCACTTGGATTTTATTATGTGTTAATTTCTGGTATGGAAATTGTGAGCATGTCGATAATTTATTCAGGGCTTATAGCCCGGATATGCAATGCGATGTTCCTGGGATTGCTCACTGCTTATGATAGTTTTTTCTTGCTACAGTTATTTCTTTGTACTTGTATCTAGCCTTGTATTGACTGTCTAAGCTGAGTAATCGACAGTTTAGAATAGTTAATACGGCGGTGACGTCACGAAAATGGTTTTAGATTTTCGGGGCGTCACAGATTGATCCCATCAAATAAAGGCCTTCATCAATCTTCTCAAAGCTCTCTGAACTCATCAGAATAAACGCTTTGATGAAGATTGAAGGATGATGTTCATCTTCTATTCTTGGCCGCAAGATTTCAAATGCGGCTTCCATGAGCCCTGTGCTCCGGAAGGCTTTCAATGCGGGTTCCAAGTTGAGCATATAGTTATTGTCTTCCCTGCATCTTCTCAAGAATGCTCGATATTCTTGATCAAAGGTTCTCTCAGCAGTGATTTCCTCGACCACGTTTGCTCTTCTCCGCACAACATGAAGTTCACTTGCTCTGTGGAATTTTCTGCAAGTTGGTGCTGCTCTGGCAACATCCTTGATATCTTCCTGCCCCATTCTTGACAAAATATCCCCTAAAATCTAATCAAGGATATCTAAAATGGAGGTTCTACGATTTGGGGGTAATCCAACCATTTATCTGATTTCTAAAGAAGGTTATAGGATAATCGTTCTAATATGAGAGTGTTTGAGAGTAAGGAGAGAAAGAATCGAATACATTTATAGCAGAAAAACTGAATTCTGTCATAATTACAGGCGCTTGAAACGACGTGTGATGGTTAGTACAGAGGAAGAAGAAGAGTCTGAAAAGGGGTATTTTAGTCTTGAGAAGTTTGAAAATTCTATCCGTTTAGTATTCCCATACTCTTGCTTTGTTACTTGTTATCGCGTGATCATGTAAACTGTCTCTCGCTTCATAAATTACAAAGCGAGAGAGAATTCTTGTATATTCTCCAGAGAAAATGGTCACACTTCATGTTTCAACAAAACATAGACATAAAATTCTTTGACATTTATTATCAAAGTAGGATAGAGTTAATAAAGATGAGACAGATCAAATTTTTCATAATAATGAGCATTTGAACTTATCACCTCGCTTTGTAATTTCTACAAAGCGTGAACGAGTGTAGTTCATGTTTAACCACGCTTTGTCAATTAGCAAAAGCATGAAATCAGAATTCGTTCATACTTATTTCCAAACACTTAATACTCAAAACCTGGTTGAAGATTTCCTTCTCATCCCTCTTCAATCCATCACAGCTTCATTTCTCGAGTTCCTGAAAATATAAAAAAAATAAAAATTAGAGATAAAACAAATACCAAAAGAAAAAGGGAAATACTACTCAGTTAACCTGGGTAGTATCCACCCCCTATATATATATATATATATATTTTCAGAAAACTAGGGATTATCCAAGTATTCAGTCTGGATGTTTAAATATTGACCAATATATTCTTTAAGCATGTGTCCATTTACAGTCTTTTCTCCTTCACTGAGCATGATTGTGACTGCTCCATTGTCATGAACAGCTACAATGGGGAATGGGCCTGTCCACCTTGATCTGAGCTTACTTGGAAATAATTTCAAACGAGAATTATAAAGTAAAACCAATTGGCCAACATAAAATTCCTTATGTTTAATTTTTGAATCATGAATTTTCTTGGTTCGATCTTTATAAATCTTGCTGCTTTCATATGCTTCCAGTCTCATCTCTTCCAACTTAGACAGATCGAATTTCCTTATTTCTTGTCCTAACTGAACATCCATATTGAGCATCTTAATGGCCCAATATGCTCTATGTTCTAGCTCAACTGGAAGATGACAAGCTTTTCCAAAAACTAATCTGTAGGGAGACATCCCTATGGGAGTCTTGAAAGCAGTTCTGTATGCCCATAAAGCATCATCCAGTTTCTTTGACCAGTCTTTTCTTGTAATATTCACAGAAGCTTGTAAAATATGCTTAATTTCCTTATTAGATACCTCCACTTGTCCACTTGTCTGAGGATGATATGGTGATCCAACCTTATGATGAACACCATATTGTTTCAGCAACTTCTCAAAGAGTTTATTCACAAAGTGAGATCCTCCATCAGATATAATGGCACGAGGGGCTCCAAACCTGGTAAAAATATTCTTTTGCAGAAATTTAATAACTTGTTTAGCTTCGTTATTGGGTAAAGCCACTGCTTCTACCCATTTTGAGACATAATCAACAGCTACTAGAATGTAGTGATTACCATATGAAGGGGGAAAAGGTCTCATAAAATCAATTCCCCAAACATCAAATATCTCAACTTCTAAAATTCCTTTTTGAGGCATTTCTTCTCTCATTGAAATGTTTCCCAATCTTTGGCATCTGTCACACATCTTTATAAGTTTCTGGCAATCCAAAAAGATAGTCGGCCAGAAGAAACCACAATCTAGAACTTTTCTAGCAGTTCTAGCAGGACCATGATGGCCTCCTAGAGGATTCTCATGACACTTTCTAACAATTTGAAAACCTTCCTTCTCATGAACACAGCGCCTAATAACCTGATCGGAACAAAATTTAAATAAAAAGGGGTCATCCCAGTAGTATTTCTAAATTTCTCTGAAAAATCTTGACTTCTGATGAGAGTCTTTAAACTTTGGAACAATCTTGCAGGCCAGATAATTAGCAAAATCTGAAAACCAAAGACAATCAAATTGATGCAACTGCAAAGCATACAACTGTTCATCTAGAAATTTATCATTTACAACTTCCTCCTTTTCTGTTTTCTCTTCCAATCTAGAAAGATGATCTGCTACTCCATTGTCTTTTCCTTTCCTGTCTTTAATAATAATGCCAAACTCTTGTAAAAGTAAAACCCATCTTATCAGCCTAGGTTTGCCTCCTTGCTTTGAGAAAAGATATCTTAATGCAGAATGATCTGTGTAAACTATAGTTTGAGCTCCAATAAGATACTGTCTGAACTTGTCAAAGGCAAAAACTACAACATATATTTCCTTTTCCGTAGTGGTGTAGTTAATCTTCGCATCATTAAGAGTATGGCTAGCATAATAGATGACATGATGTTTGCCTTCTTTATGTTGCCCTAAAACTGCTCCCACTGCATTCTCGCTTCCATCACACATAAGTTCAAAAGGTAGATTCCAATCAGGAGACAGAACTATAGGTGCAGTGATAAGTTTCTCCTTCAAGGTCTTAAAAGCAGTCAAACAATCTTCATCAAAGCTAAATACCACATCCTTATGAAGAAGATTACATAAAGGTCTTGCTATTTTACAAAAGTCCTTTATAAACCTTCTATAAAAACCAGCATGACCAAGAAAACTCCTTACTGCCTTGATTGTTTTAGGGGGTGGTAAATTTGCTATCACAGAAACCTTAGCTTTGTCTACTTCTATTCCCGCTCTAGATACTTTGTGTCCTAGGACAATTCCTTCCTGAACCATGAAATGACACTTTTCCCAGTTAAGAACCAAGTTAGTGTCTTCACATCTCTGCAAAATTTTTGACAAATTTTGTAAACAGTCTTCAAATTCAGTTCCATAAACGGTAAAATCATCCATAAACACTTCAATGCATTTTTCAATAAAATCAGAGAAAATACTCATCATGCATCTTTGAAAAGTGGCAGGAGCATTACATAATCCAAAGGGCATTCTTCTATAAGCAAATGTTCCATATATGGGCAAGTAAAGGTTGTTTTCTCATGATCTTCACTAGCAATTACTATTTGATTATAACCAGAATAACCATCTAAGAAGCTGTAAAATAGTTTACCTGACAGTCTTTCTAACATTTGATCAATAAAAGGTAAAGGAAAATGATATTTTCTTGTGGCAGTATTTAGTTTTCTATAATCAATGCAAACTCTCCAACCAGGTCTTGTTGCTACTTCATCACCATGTTCATTAGTCACAATACAAATCCCACCCTTTTTAGGTACAACTTATGTTGGACTTACCCATTTGCTATCAGAAATAGGATAGATTATACCTGCATCAAGTAGTTTGATTACCTCCATCTTGACAACTTCCTGCATTGGTGGATTTAGCCTCCTCTGTGGTTGCCTGGATGGTTTCTATTCATCTTCCATCAGGATCCTATGCATACAAATGTGAGGACTGATGCCTTTAATATCTGCTATAGTCCAAGCAATTGCCTGAATATGATTTTTAAGAGTACACACTAGAGCTTGTTCTTGTTCTTCACTCAATTTGGATGAAATTATTACTGGAAGCTTCTTTTTGTCTGCCAAAAAGGCATACTTAAGATGTTCTGGTAGTACTTTAAGTTCAATCTCTGGTGGATTTTCTATAGATGGAATTAATTTGCTTCGAGTTTGCACTTCCATTTTTAATCAGATCCTTCTTTTTATCAATGTCATCCTCAGATTGTTCTGAAGATGTCATATCCTCACTTTCTGATCCATCCTTGATTTCACCAGTCTCAGGATCAGCGAATCTAACCGCGCACAAGTAAGCAAAAGTAGCATCTTCAGCATTTGTGAGTGGGGTGAGATTGTTCTCAATTACATCAGTGGTAAAGAGATTATAGTAATCAAAAAGATTTCCCCCCTCCATAGTACTAGAATCCAATCCCTTCCCTGGTACATTGGTTTCAAAAGCATTAAAAGGATATGTTGCCATCTTCATCATGTCGAAGGTAACTTCCTGATCATCAACGTGAAGTTTAACTATGCCATTCTTTGCATCAATCATAGCTCCTGCAGTAACCAGGAAAGGTCTTCCTAGTATGATAGGAATTCTGACATTTTCATCAATATCAAGAATGACAAAGTCAGCTGGAAAACAAAGGCCTCCTGTCTTTACTAGAACATCTTCAATGATCCCTTCTGGTCTGGTGCTCGATTGATCAGCAAAGAAGAGAGTCATATTCACTGGCCTCATCTTCCCCAAGTCCAATCGTCTGGCCATAGCAAGTGGCATTACATTGATGCTGCTTCCTAAGTCACAAAGCCCTCGTCCTGCTTCTTTACAGTTGATAATCAAGGGTAAAGTAAAACTCCCTGGATCTTCAAGCTTTGGAGGAATCCGTTGTTGAAGAACCAAGCTGCGATTCTGATTTAAGACCACCATTTGCTACTCTCCCGCACTTCGTTTCCTTGAAATCAATTCTTTCAGAAACTTGGCGTAAGCGGGAATTTCTGCAATTAATTCAACCAAAGGGATTGAGATTTCAATGGCCTTATTCTTTTCAAGAAATTTCTTAAATTTAATTTCTTGAAGATCATTTTTGAGTCTCCTAGGATATGGTATCCTGGGCATGTGTTCATCCAGTGAATCCTTTTTGTTACCTGTAGAGTTAGGGATATCATTACCTCCCTCTTTTTCCTTTGGAAAGGAGTGTCCTGAGACATTCTTTTCCAAACCCTTATCCTCAAGTATACGCCTTTCTTCAAGCTGATCATCTTCTTCCATTGTCTGGACATCTTTGAACTTTTTCTGTTGTAGCAACCTATCTCGTTTCTTTTCAAATTCGTGATCAACAACTTCTTTCCCTCCCCTCAACGTAACTGCCTTACATTGTGGATTTGTTTCAGAAGAACTTGGTAGTTTTCCTTTTTCTCTTTGCTGTAATAACTTGGCCATCTCTGTTACTGAATTTTCAACATTCTTGATTGAAGCCTGCAGTTGGTTATTCGTCTATGTCTGCTTAACAATAAACTCCTTCAGAGCATTCTCCACCTTTAAAGAATAAGTATTATCTTGAACAACAGGATAAGAGCCTGGTGGCACTGGTTGCTGTGGAAAATTTGCAGGCATTGGTGCAAACGGTCCATATGGTCTATTCTGTTGATTCATTTGTTGAGGAGGTCTCTGAGGATACATTTGCTGCTGAGGATAGAATTGTTGCTGAGGACGAAACTGTTGCTGGTTCTGTTGAGGAGGATTCAGGAGATGTGCATTTTGAGTGTTACCATAGCTCAAGTTTGGATGTTTGTTCTGGAAACCAGTGTAATTACAACTTTCATCTTGTTTAGGTGCTTCCTGAAGCTGCGGACATTGATCATTATGATGTGGTCCAGAACATATTCCACATTGATAAACTGTTCCAGGGGAGTGGGTTGGAGAATAACCATAGGTTGTTGTTGTTGATGCTGAATTTGTTGACTTGTCAATCTGTTTAGTGAGTGCTGCAAATTTTTCTTCATTTTTGTCTGTATGGATAACAAGACTCTTTCTTGTGGGTGACGGAGGGTCATCATCTTGGAGGACTACTCTGCTAGCTGTCATGGTGTCTATTGTTGACCAAGCTCTATCAAGTGGCATTTGAAGTAATTGTTCCCCTCCAGTGGCATTGATCATCATCTGCCAAGTATGAGTAAGTCCTATGAAAAAGATCTTCAAGAGTCTTGTTTCAGTGATACCATGCTGCGGGCATCTTTTAAGCATATCAAAGAATCTGTCTCGAGCATCCTTCAAAGATTCTCCTTTTCTCATCTTAAAGCTAGAAATCTTATCTACCCATTCATCTACTTTACTTTCTGGAAAGTACTTGAGCAAGAAGTTTCTGGCTAGTTCTGGCCAAGTAGCCTTCTGTTGAGCATTCAATGAGTCATACCATTCCTTCGCAGAACCATCCAAAGAGAATGGAAACATTGCTAGTTGAATGGTTTCTCTTGAAGCTCTACCCTTCTTTACTATCTTACTCAATTCAACAAACTTTTTAAGATGTAAGTGTGGATCTTCAGCACTCACCCGTAAAAAGCTCTGGAAGATGCCAAGTTTAATATACTAGGTGGTATATCAACCTCTTCATCTGTTCCAGCCAAGTACTGATCAACATTTGGTTGCCATGGTTGATACTGTTCTTCTTGAGGATTTGGAGCAAGATTAGCAAAATTAGGTGGAAAGTAATGCTGATGAACAAATTGTGGCGCAGCAGCCCTCTTTGGTGCTTGAAAATGTCCTCGAAGTGGTATGTTTTGCTGATTTTCTGGCTGTCCATTTGGTAAGTTCCCAGGTCCGTCATTTTGTCCATTGTTAGCCATTCCAGTTATCGTTGAAAGATTCCCTTCCACAAGATCTCTTTGTCTCCTTCTAGCGTTCGCTCTGATCAGCCTCGCTGTTCTTTCAAGTTCACAATTAAAAGGAAGCAAAGGTTGCCTTGAAGATCGAGTTGTTCTTTCGCTCATAAACTGTTGAGATTTCTCTGTGAACAAAATGAAAGAATTAATGAATTTATTCAATATGGTAAAAAGTAAATAATTACAATTAAACCAAAGAGTATCTATAGTTCTAAAATTCATAACGCTACACCCTCCCCGGCAACGGCGCCATGAAGCTTTGTGTGTGACCTACCTACTACATATCTCTCGATTATCTTTACACTACATTTCTCATAGGACTATCAAGAGTAATGCCTGGTCTGCCTACCGAAAGCGCACGTATCAAGCTTGCAGTATTTATTTATATTTGTCGGGATCATTCTCTGGAGGGTTACACGATAGAAGTGTTTTAATAGGATTATTGGTTCTAGAACTTGTTTCTACTCTTGGTTTAGGGTTGGTGTAATGATGATGACTAAGAATTAAATGCTGAATAGTAAATGCATAAAACTGTAAAGAAAATAAAGAAAGCAATTAAAATGATGTTGAATGATATGAATATATTCATGAGTTCATGAGTTAAAGATAGTGTGGACTAAGACAAACAAATGAAATAGGAATATGATGAGATTATCATACTTCAATGATTAGAAACAAGATGAAAGGTCATTGAGATAAACAAATCCTATATGCAAGTTAACCAAATCTTCATGTCTTAAATCACTTCCCAAGACAGGTACTTGTGATTCAGTGTCATGACATTTTAAGCACTGAAATCATGGGTACTAATATCATAGAATGATCGGTCAGACTCATTCTGCGACAACAGCTTTCAGAACTGTCACTTAATCTGTCTCTTTCAGATTCAGATTAAGCCTTTGGCAACCCAAGGTCACATCTATACCATCATACATTCATCTGAACTTGAAGTTATTCTCTTTATTACTCTGAGATGAGATAAAAATCCCATGCCCCTATGATTGATGTCCTCTACAAGAAACAAGAAAGCAAATATTTAAATCTATCATCCATTGGTTACATGAGCTTTTACCTTCTTAGAGTAACTCCTTCAAGTATTTATAAGAAATAATAGTCCTGTAAGTATATCAAGATAAAATTGCTAATCAAAATCCTTGACTTAAATGTACTATTCAAATTCATATTGATGTTTTAGCGTGAGCAGTCTCTGTAAACAATTCTGAATACCCATGACTTGACTCAGGATTAGTAAGACTTAGAAGAATATTTAATTTCCTACCCACAACATATAGTGCAAACCATAAAGCTATGAACCCTGGAAATTAATCTTCTTAGAATTCCCACTAATTATTGGGACAAAAGATGGTTTTTGAAACATCTTTCCCTTTTAAACGATAGGTACTGAATGCCCAACTAAAGAACAAGTTTGTTCTTCATCAACCTGAGTAAATAATGATTGAGAAAACTTATATCATCATTTTTCTCAATGTGCTAATGAAAATACTAACATGAATTCCAAATATGAATTATGAGTCTATATTTGAGAAGTAGGAGTGCTCATCATAAACAGGGAAATATCCCAAAATATCATACGTATAAGTTGTATTATATGTATAAAGAAACGATGACGGTTCTGAGTCCTCTTAATCAAAATGCTAGGGTGTTTCCATAATATAAACTGGAAACTAGACAGAATTAGGAAATTACTTTTTTAAGAAAAAGATTTGAGAAATAATTCTGCAAAATAAATGTCCAAGATAGCTCGCAGTAACTATTTTGGGTTTCAAACTATGAACATTCCAATTTCCCGCACGCCATGTCTGTACAGCGTGGAGGGAATTATTGTTCAAAGAATGTTCCTCAGATTTAGTTTATACAGAGAACTGAATCCCTCGCAATATAATCTGAAGGAATGCAGCGAGATTATTCAATTCCCACTTATAGAATAGGAGTTATATATGTATAAGAAATGAGTAGTTGATATCCCAGAGAATGGAAATCAATTCTGTTGCTATTTCAAGTTAACTCTCTCGCTCTGTCAAAATGACATCGCGAGAGCATTGAAATAACTTCTTTTGAAACAAAGTTGTCTGGATAATTCCTCGCGTCATCTTTTAAGATGAAGCGTAATTTTATCCTTATATGGAGTAAATGATCAAATCCTAAAATTTATCATAACTCCTTCTAGAACATTTATTCAGAAAATAATGAAACAACAGAACTTTCTACATCCAGATTTGAGAATTTAGAGTTGTTTAATTCTTAAAGATTATCACGCGATGGTTAACACTGCATGGGTCTTTAGGAACTTCTTAAAGTTCTGAACATTAATTTCTGCGGATTTCTTCTAAATTTGTAATCAAGGTATAATATCAACAGAAAATCGAATGAATTCATAATTCTGTCAGTTTCATACCTAACTCGGTTACAATGTCCAAACTTTTTGAGTAATTATGGTAGACAAATTACGAATTAAAGACATGATACTAGCATAATCTCGAAAATCAAATTATGGTCGTTATGAAGATTCCAAGAAGCAAATACTGTGTTCGAGGTTTATACTTCTCTAAAACAGAATTGAAGAACATTAAATTCTGATAAAACCTTTCGAAATTGTAACCAGAAAGATAAGAAATACACGATTTGATAACTGATCTTCCTTCATATATCATGAATAGCAAAGAAATTAAAAACGAATACACCTGGAAATCTGATTGCAATCAGAATAATGCGAATTTGAACGAAGAAGTCGGAAACTAGATGGCGATCGTCATAATGGATGAACAAAAGCATTCCGATAGCAATCCTTCTTCCAGGGTACTCTCAAACTAATCTACTAAAATATCCCGAAGAAAATCTACTGCGAAATCGAATTACAAATCTGAAGAACATGAATTAAATTGCAGCGAAAAATAAACCCTAGCTAACCTACCTACTGAATTCTAAAAGTGATCTGGAGAGTAAAATGAGCTATTCTCTTCAATCTCCCGCTACTTGAGCTGATCCCCCAAGGGTCTTATTTATAGATGGGCGTTGTAACTGCTTCCGCCTTGGATAATAACCGCTCGCATCAGAATAGCTCTCCTCTCGCTTTGTCCAGTTCTCTCAAAGCGAGAGTCAAAAATGGAATTATCTTTCTCAACAAGGCGAGATTTCACAGTCTTCTTCCAACAGTTCGCTTCTCGCCATAACACTTAAGGCTTCCTGTCTTGCACAAACTTTCTTTCCTCGCGATGTCAAACAATCATCGCGTGGACTTCAGCTTCTGAACATTTTTCCTTAGATCTTTCCTGATTTCGTATTTGAGTCCTCGCATCATTCATTTCTTTTCTCGCTACGTCCATTTCCATCTCCCGCAGCCTTTCAACTTAACTTCCTGCTGAATGACAAAGCGTGAGTCAAATCAAATAAAAACATAGCGTGCGAGACTTGTAATAAAAACTTAGAATTTCAAGCCATTTTTATGTAATTTCCAGTTTATTCACAATCTCGGTTCTTCTTCCATCTTTTTACATCTTCCATGATTATTCATTAAAAACTTAAGGAATTAAGAACAAAAGATCATCATTAAGACACTAAATTGGACGCAAATGACAGTTATAAAAGACTGTCATCAGGCTTGCCGAAAAGGTTTAGCGTCTTCCTCCAGGATAATCTTGTGTGTACAAAGGAATGGGCTAATCCCTTTTATGTTGGCTATGGTCCAACCAATTGCCTCCTTATGGTCTGCCAAGGTTCTCACAATTTCTCCTCTTGCAGCCTGGTGAGATTGGATGAAATTATAACAGGCAATGTCTCATCTTTTCCCAGGAAAGCATACTTCAAATTTGAAGGCAATGGTTTTAATTCCAACTCAGGAGCCTGCAAAACAGATGGCAACTTCCTTTCGTTAGACTCGGTTGAAATTAATTGAATGGACTTATACCTTGCATTTTGCTGCTCCAGGGAATTCAAAGCATCCAACATCTCTTGTATTTCTTTACCAGCTCCATCTTCCCCAAGGTCTTCCTGGTAGTTGAGGAGTGCTGCTTCTAAAGGATCTCTTCCACTTTGGAGAAAAATATTATGCACACTTTCATCAACTATATCCACTCTAAAACAATCATGAGATGAAGCAGGATATTTTAAAGCATAAAAAATGTTGAATTGAATTTTCTCACCATCAAATTCCATGGTTAAAGCTCCCTGCTTGACATCAATTTTAGTTTGAGCAGTACACATGAAGGGACGACCAAGCAACACAGGTGACGAATTGGGGGAATTATCATCATGCATGTCCAAGATATAAAAATCGACAGGGAAAATTAATTCATTGACTTGCACAAGAACATCCTCAATTATACCCTCGGGATAAGCATGGGTTCTATCTGCTAGTTGGATTATTACACCTGTTTCTTTTAATGGACCCACATTCAAATTCTTAAATACAGACAATGGCATCACATTAATGGCGGCTCCAAGATCTAACATAGTATTTCCAGCTTTCCAATCTTACAAGGGACTAGAAACATACCTGGGTCCCCACATTTTGGTGGAAGTTTGCGTTGAAGCATTGCAGACACGGCTTCCCCAGCTATGATCTTTTCATCCCCACGAAACTTTTTCTTATTAGTGCACAACTCCTTCAAAAATTTGGCATAGCGCGGAATTTCCTGGATGGCATCCAGGAGAGGAATGCTCAGTTCAACTTTCTTGAATATCTCCATCAGTTCCTTATTTTTGTCGCTCTTGGGAGGTCTGGCTAACCTGCTAGGGAAAGGAGTAGCATTATAGCAGGCACTGGAGAATTATTATCGACTAAAACCTTAGAAGAGAGTTTTTCATCCTGCTCAATTTCTTTTTCAATCGACTCTTCATCCTGTTTACTCTTCTCAGCAACCTCAGGTCCGGCCAACTCCCTTCCATTCCGAAGCACCATGGCACTCACATTGCATGGATTAATTTCAGGTTGCGCATGTAGTTTTCCTTTTTCCCGCTCCCTGGACTCGCGCACCTCCTTTGTCAGTTGAGCCATTTGATCTTCAAGGTTCTTAATGCTGGTGCGCGCTTCCTGTTGAAATTGCAAAGTGTTAGATGCCATGGACTTAACAATATCGTGTAGAGACATACCTGCTTTACCTTGAGGAGGTGGGCGATTTTGTTGTTGGTTAGCAGGTTGGAAATTATTGGAGGAATTTCCATAGCGAAGGTTGGGATGATCACGCCACCCTGGGTTGAATGTTTGGGAAAATGGATCATAGTTCTTCCTGGGCACAAACCCAGCAGCATTCACGTCAACTTCTTGCTGCAATGTCGGACACTCGTCGGTGGCATGGCCGGTGTGGCCGCAAATTCCACAAGTTTTAACTTGACCTTGTCCTACAGCAAGTTGTCTAACAAAAGCAGTTAATTCCGTAAGTTGTTGTTGAACGGAAGGAGAAGTTACCTCAGAGGCCTCTTTAACTCCCACAACTTTTTCCCTAGATCTGAACTGTTGGGTGTACTCAGCGGACATTTGAATCATGTCCCATGCTTCTGCTGGTGTCTTCTTCATCAGGGACCCTTCACAAGCCAAATCCAAGAGTCTTCTTTCCATGTTAGTAAGACCATCATAAAAATATTGGATTAGTAAGGATTCAGGAATCTGATGATGCGGACACTTAGTAATTAATTTATTAAATCGTTCCCAATACTCATAAAGAGATTCTCCCTGAGATTGAGTGATTCCACAAATTTCTTTGCGCAAAGTAGAAGCTCGGGAGGCGGGGAAATATTTTTCCAGGAACTTCTTATGCTAGTCCGCCCATGTTTCAATACTTCCAGCAGGTAAGTGGTAGAGCCATTCCTTAGCAGCATCTCGCAAGGAGAAAGGGAAGGCACGAAGGCGGATTTGTTCATCAGTGACGCCTCTTGGTTTCATGCTCAAGCATATAACATCGAATTCTTGCAAGTGCCTGTGCGGCTCTTCCCCTGAAAGTCCATGAAAAACAGGAAGCAAATGAATTAAACCCGTTTTAAGTCCAAAATCAGTATTAGCGGGAAGAGCATGAAAGGTAATGCAAAGAGGTTGCTGCGCCAAGTTAGGCGCAGCTAATTCCTGGAGAGTGCGTTGCTCTTGAGCCATCTCTTGCTCAAACTCTTCACTTTCGTCACCACTTAGCTCACTACCAGATGTAGCAACTTCCTCAAGTGCAAGATCCAGGTCAGTCTGTTCTCCTTGGCGCGCAGCGAGTCTTGCTTCCCTGATTTCTCTCCTCAATCGTCTAGCAATTCTCTCAATCTCTGGATCGTAGATCAATTCCCCTGTCCGAGTAGATCGAGGCATAAACCAGAAAAAAAAAATAATATTAGTAAATATAAGATAATAGCAATTAACCACAGAATAATAAATCAATTTGAATCCCCGGCAACGGCGCCAAAATTTGATAGCTGTCGTCTAGCTACAAAAATAAATAATTCTACTCTTATGAAAATAAATAGATAGTGATGAGTAGAGTCGTCTCCACAAGGATTCAAACGAAATATTAACTATGATTAACCACAATAATAAAATTGGGGGGTTTTTGAATTTAACTAATACTAAGAAAATAAAATAAAATAGAAGAACAAAATTAAATAAAGCAGGCAAAGGCAGGACACACACTGGAAAGTATATGAAATCTAATGATGAAAAATACCTAGCTTAGGACTTGAACTCGCCGGATTGGAATTGGATTTATTGTTGATCATTGACAATTATTCTCTTAGCCTATTAAATAAATTAGTTATAGTCACTCGGCAACCGCTCCGTGACCAACTTTTCCTTACTTAATCGGTGAACAAGGCACGGCCGTTATTCACTTCCCTAACCGAATTAAGATCTTAGGTACGACCATAGAAGTACTTATCCGATTGCATTAAATTCTAGAAAAGCCTAATTCAAAGGGATGAACCTACCTACGCGGTTTATTCTCTCAATTGATTCCATGATTCCCTAGAGCTTTAATTCTCTAGTTGTTACTAAATTAGATTAAAGTGCAATTACACGGACACCAATCTAATTATAACGGTAAAATTCCTAAGCTAATCAACTATGTGCGCATCATAATCAATCAACATAAGAACTCATGTCGTGAAAATAGAAATCATGAAAACACTTAATAGCAAAAGGAAATCAAACATTCAACACATAGCAAGCCTCACAACGGCAATCCAATCCCAACACGGGGTTCAATCCTAAGCTAGATAAAGTAAACTACTCACTAAACATGAAAACAAGAACAAAATATAAAATAGAATTCATCACAAATACTATGCAGCAGGAAGAAAAGAACTCCAATGATGATCAAGTCTCCAGCAACGTCTCCACTCTTCAGGCCAAGTCCCTACTCTCCAGCAATCCAAGTCTGCTCCAAAACAACAGCAACAAGATGGTTTTAACCTTGTGAAATCCCCCAAATTCGTCCAGCAGCCTCCAACACCAAGGAAAGGGAAGAAATCAAACAATACTCCAAGTTTCCTTATTTGCCAAATCTCTTTCCCTCTTTGTCAAATCTTGATCTCTCTTTTGGAAACAAGTATCTAGCCACAAGGGGCCTTCCAGGATCCCAAAGTATCTAGAATTAAGTCTTGAAATTCGTCCACATCATCAGCTAAATCACCCGGACAAGTAAGCACTCGAGCTGGAAACACATCAGCATCAACCTTTGTACAACAGCTTAGACCACTCCTCTTATATGTGGGCACACGACCTGTTACTTCTCCAAAATGCCACCATTTTGATGTTTTCTTCAAGTCAAGCTCACTTTGCTTCTGAAATGCAAAATACTCCAATAAGACACTACAGTGGATCAATACTCATCAATAAACCACATGGAATCATGTAAAACATGCGCACAAAATGATGAATATCACTTGTCAATCCTCCGGCATTAGTCCCAACTTATCAACTAATCGTTTTATTTCAATCTATTTTGGATTGTATGTAAAAGTAATGTATAAAAACGGATACCCAGTCCATCTACAAATAGCCATTGCATCTTGATAATTTTGTATCATATACCTCCTCCCTCCCGTGAATGATGATGGTAATATTACTGGTGTGCTGATAGATGAAGTTTGTAAATTTCCTTTCTTTTAAAGCCTTAAAATAAGACCTCAAAGATGGTTGATTACGTCGGAGCCATTGTAGCCTTTGTGACTCCATCATGGTGTATCCGTCAACAACAAACTGTTGTAGAAGGTGCCTAGCCAAAAGAAGTTGTTTCCCCTCATTTTCTCTATCTTGAATTCTAAATGCTAAGAAATCTCTCAGTGTAAGTTTGTATCGTTTACTGTTATGGGAGTCTGCATGTGGAATGTTTGTATAGAATCCATCCCCCCCATAGATGAATATAAGTGGGTATTGCAATGGGAGAGAAGAAGGGTGAAATTCATGTATCCGTTGTAGTCCACCATTGCATTTCTCTATAACTACAGCTGTTTTGTCTGGCATCGTCTCAAAATCTCCAACGATAAGAGCAGAAACCTCTGGCACAGTTGGTATATTGTATGACCTGCCATCCTTTGACCTGTTTCCTATGAGTTGAAGCTTTAGATCAATCGTTCCATCTTGTGCGATATGATTTGCAGCCATTCTATAAATCTTTGCATAAGGATTGTAGTGGTCAATCATTTGTTTAAGCTCATCCACTATTTAATCATCGAAATTATTTGGATTTCCATTGCTAGAAGAGAAACAAAAATGGAAATAACAATAACAAAGTGATCCCTAAAATACATTCGGAGTATATAATTACAATCTTTTGTGAAAAATAAGGACTAACCTCATTGCATTTTTACGATTGTAGTGGTCAATCATTCATTTAAGCTCATCCACTATTTAATCATCGAAATTATTCGGCTTTCCATTGCTAGAAGAGAACAAAAATGGAAATAACAATAAAAAAGTGATCCTTAAAATACATTCGGAGTATATAATTACAATCGTTACTGAAAAATAAGGACTAACCTTATTGCATTTTTACGAAGTGCTGTTTCATCGTCCAGGTCATAGATATAGAGTTGTGAGAATTTAGGTGTGGAACCTTCACGCGGTAACAAACTCCCAATATTATACACATTTTGACCCCCTAAAAGAAATGTGTAGGGACCACTACCAACTTTGTTCACAGAATAATCAATTATCACATCCATTGAAGTAAATGAGAACATCATGTTGTAACCACGAATATCCTCAATAAATTTCCGGCTCATCTCATGTCTATTCCCTAAAAGATCGATATAAAGTTGAGGTGGTTTTTTCAATAGAGGCAAGACCACCTTTCCTCTTGAACAACACAATGAGAATTTAAGGGATGATGATATGTTTTGCTCCACATTCTCTCCAATCCACATTTTAGCATGACAATATTCACACTCATGCACGGGATCTCCAACATCAAAATACTCTGTCACAGTATTATTTATAATATTTTTTTAGTAGAGGATTAATAGATTAAGAAAAAATAGGTTAAGCTACAATTTAATATTAGAAAACCATATGCAGCAAATCCACTACACCAGCATGCAATAAACTTACTAAACCAGGGAGAGATAAGCTTTGAGACTCTCTAGATGCGCCTAAAGGTGATGTTTTTTCTGAGAATCTTGAATTTGCTTTAATTGCATGTTGAGCCTGCACTATTTCATTTCGATGCATCGGATATGAGGAGGGCACTTGCTATTCCTTAGCTTAAATCATGACTGTCGATCCCAAGAACACCCTTCCTCCGTTGCTTATCATAATAATTCCCTATTCCAATCATAATTGGCTTGCATCCTACCTTCTGAACCTATTCCTTTTCCTACCCTAGCCAAACAGCTTAATCTGGCCCTGGAGATCTTAAGGTCCTGTCTATGCATGTACAAAAAAAAAAAAAAAAAAAGCTTCTCCCATGTCTGTCTTTTTGAAGCTATATCTTCTGAGTGCTGATTCAAACATTTGAAAGGGCGGTTTGTCATTTTGTCGGGTGATTAAATGGTATATGAAAAGATTGATGCTTTGATCTTTCTTGTGCATTTGTTTTGGCAATCGGGGGACCCCTTTGAAAGAGAAGGAAAAAAAAGAAAAAAAAAGAAAAAAAAAAGAAGAAAAAAAATAATACAGAAAAGAAAAAGAGATGTGAGTTTTGGTGTAAAGAGGAGAGTAGAAAAAGTAAGAAGGAAGAAACTAAGTTTGGGACAAGGGGAGAAAGCTTCCAGTTTCTGTGAAGGAGTTCTCTTTTTAGATACCAGTTGAAAGATGTTTTTGATGCTCACTGGTGGTGGAAGTCCTCGTAATACGTCATGTATTCTTTTTCTTAGGTTTTGTGTACATTGTATAGATGGTCCTTTTATCTCCTTTCCCAAACCTAGTGCCTGGACCTGTCCTCACAGCCTCGAACCTTAATCGCTATATAGCCCTTGACTTGGTGTTTTTTGCATTATTAGCTACGCCCTCCGATCCGGTGCAATTTTGATTTGATCCCTTATGCAGGGGAGATGTGTTTCTTGAAGCAAATTTATAGATTGTCTTTTAAAGCACCACTTGAGTAATATAATTGTTGATGATTTTAGAATATTTGAGAATTTGATCTCTTGATGGTGGTTGGTCTCGGTTGTGTATGGAGAAATAAGAGCCAAGCTTTGGAAAGGATGCTGATTACCGGGTATTGTGCCAGTTAGGTGGTCGGGATAGAGTTAGTAGTATGATGTTGGGAAGCCGTGTAAATGATAATGTGAAAATGAGTTGATGTCCGGCTCTCGCTGCTGCATATTTGAGATGGCTATCTCAGTTGTGTCAGCTTCTCTTGTAATAGTACTTTGGTTATATGAAATAAAAATGCTGTTTTTCCTCACAAAAAAAAAAAAAAAAAAATTATAAAAGTCGATGTAGAAAAAATTCGTACCTGGCTTGTTCAAAGCATTGATCTATTTGGTTGAGTAGGCACTTCTTTACTCATTATAGTGACAATTAAAACACATTAATAAATAAATTACATATCATCATACCTTATATAAAAAATTAAAAGGTGAAATGGCATGTATTGGAAAGTTAAGAAATAAAATTTTAAATATTGCTATATTTTTTTTCCCTGTGTTGAGTTTAATCGCGACAGAATTTATTAGAGGTTCATTTCTTTTCTGGGGTATTATTTCGCGCCTACTATGTCTAGAAATGTATGTTGAGTATCTGGTGTCTGGAGACGAATTCTCATATTTAATAACAATAAACATTGTTATCTAATGATCATTTGACTAAATTTTATAACATATGTAATTATTGACATGCATTTATTATTTTTGTTTCTTTTCTGTCACATACCTATTTCGAAATCTTGGTGAGTAGAATAGCAAGGAGTGAGATTCTTTTGTCTTGAAATGATTTGACGCCTCTTTTGTCTAGCAAGCCATGATGAATAATTCTGATCTGCAACAAATTATAATATTTATACAAATTAAACTAAAAAAACATAAAACAAAGTACTTATATATAATATCGAATAATATGAATAGTAGTATAATACAATTTGCTTCCTGCATGCTGGTAATACTTGGATCTTATGGTATAATAATTCCCTCAAGTATAGGAAAAATATTTCAGTAACATCTCAATGCCATGTTTTCCGGACATATCTTTCTGAAGCTATAGTCTTAGAACCCTAACAATAACAGCATTGTTCACTGTTTTGATATGGATAGAATTCAAAATAATGATTTTCTGAATCCATAATGTATAGAAATTGATCAAAGATGAAAATTGAATGATGATAGGCAAAAAGTGTAGTAGGAGAAGTGGACATGTTCTTGGGAAAATATGGCCTATATATGCATTAGTTCATATATAGAGATATTTTCCATAGATTCATATTTAATATATCTTTTAGTAATATAAGAAAATTTGACATTGCATATACAAAATAATATATCCCCCTTCTCCCCACCATAGGTTGGGGGTTCGATCCCCACCCGACCCCTATCCCACCCGTTTATCCCCCTTTGTAATTTGTGTGGTTTGGACTCCCACACACATTTGCCAATATATGAGTGTCACGTTTACCAAAAAAATCAAAATCTAATATAAATAAATGCAAATATATAAAATTTCAAATTTCAAATCTTTTAAAAATAGGAAATTGTGGGAATTCCATATAACTTGAAAATTTCATATCTTTTAAAAAATGAAAATTAGTATTTCCATATCCAAATCAATATATATTTTGCCATAAATAAATAGTAAATAAATAAGAAAATGCAAAAATCTAAATTCAATTAATAAAAAATGCAAAAATCTAAAAAAATTAGAAATTTAGAATGGAAACACTACATTAAATGTTGACTTGGTTGACCACTAATGGTTTTAATAATATATAGATTATTGAATAATTTGATATCTTTTAGAATTATTGATAATTTTTAATATATATATATATATATTAAACCATTAGTGAACAGCCCATCCTACATTTAATGTGTTGTCTCCATTTCAAATTCCTAATTTTTATAGATTTTTGTATTTTTTTATTTATTATTTTTAGATTTTTAGATTTTTTTATTTATTTATACATTATAGATTTTCAGTTTTTGAAATATATGGAATTTCTAGTTTATATTGAATTCCCACAATGTTCACTTTTAAAATGATTTGAAGATTGAAATTTGAAATTTGAAATTTTTATTTTATACTATATGTTATTTTGCATTTTTTTAATTTAATAATTTTCGATTTTCGCATTTATTTATTTATTCATTATAGATTTTAGCCTATCGCGTCATTAAAATATATCATTAACTTATAAATTCCCACTCCATCATCCTATTGGTCACTATATATGCACTTTTAAAAAGTTTTGAAAGATAAAATTTAAAATTTTGCATTTTCTATTTTATCTAATTTGAATTTATTATTTTGTATTTTTTATTTTATCTATTTTAGATTTTTTTAGTTATTTTATTTATTTTTTATTTTATTGCGGCATTCATTATTTATTTATAAGTTTATAATTTTGATACCATAAGATTATTATGACATGAATAGACATTTTCAGCTTTTGCATCATAGAAGTATTATGACGAGATTCTGCACTGGTAAATGATATAATCAAAATGTACATTATATATATGTATTTATTCATGTTAAACATATATTAATGAGTATATGACAATTCCATTTTTCCCACAATTTTTTAGTTTTTAAAAGATTTGGAATACCAAATTTATATGAAATTCGCAGTGTATATATGGAATTTATATTATTAAAAGATACATTAATGTATATATGGAAAAGATTGTATATATTAATTAATGTAAATATAGGTCATGTTTTCACAAAAATATGTCAATTCTAAAAGTAATATACAATTATATAGTTGCTAATCATTAAAAAATATGTTTTATTGTATCATTCTAATTGTATATAAATCTATAATAAATACTATAAATTGTATATAAATATATAATAAATACTATAAATTTTATTCATGTTTTATTATAATATAAATAATACAGAACAATTATAATTATAAAGAGAATTTTGAAAATTTATTTTCTATGGATAATTGGTTTAGAGTATATTAATTTGTGACGACCCGAATATTTCCGGATATTTTATACGAATACTTTGTACCCCAAAGAAACAAATTCAAATTGTTTTGAACTACGTAATGACTTGATCCCTTCACGGGGTACGTAGGCAACTCGGAAATTTCAATTCTGGGTTCAGTCAAATAATAACAAACAACGACACACAATAATACAATCGCTTAATCAAACAATTCCCGAACTCGCGAGAGGATGAAGTGCAACTTCGAGGACGAAGTTGGTTCTTAAGGGGGGGTTGTAATACCCGAGAATTTTCCAACATAAAATAAAACAATAATTAAATAATAAATAAAATAAATACCATAAATAAATAAATTAATCCAGCAAATAAAGAAATAAATAAAGATAAGGAAATGAGGAAATGAGATTTTTACTTAAATAGGAATTAAAGGAATTTAATTAAATAAAAGGATGGATTAAAGGTAAATAAATTATACACCGAAACTCGACACTAATGAACTCGAGGATTCGAGTCCAAACATCCAATTAGACCCGAGAATAAATTTAGAGAGAAAGTAGAAACCCGAAGATACCCCGGAAATCGGAATTCGGGAGCATAGAGGGATAGAAACCCGAAAGAGAGGCGGAAAAGCACGACGGATCGCACGACCCGCCCGTACCGGAGTCCAGGCGTGAGTGGCGCGCTGGCCGTGCGGTTAATGGCCTTAGACCGCGCCACGACCGCGCCACTCTGGCAGCAACAAACCAAGCGAGATTTTCTCGCCCGAACGCGGATTTTTCGACTTTCGGTTGAACGTCTCTCGATCCAAGACCCTTGGGGTCAGATTTTGGACGCCCTAGGTCTTAGATATCTATAAATAAGACCTTCTAGGAGCTCCGAATACCTTTACGAAACCCTACAACTCTCTACACATTCGAAACCCTAAATTCGGAGTCGACGGATAGCACCAAACGGAGGCAGCAGCTTTGGACGAAAATCCAAGGGTCTCCAAACGTTGTGGTAAGCTCTGGTTCGATAAATCTCTTCACGTTTCAATCCGAAAACGGATTCTAACTTCGGTTCTTTTCTTTCTACACCCCGTATTGAATCTAGATCGTAGAACCCGACGAACGGAGAGGAGAAACGGTGATCTGGAAGCCACGCCTCCGAATTAGACATCCCCGACGTTCATAAACTCGGTAAGTTAACTCTTACATGGTTTTGGGATGAATTAAAACATTCAAAACTAAAAGATTATCAAGAAACCGTAAATCTGTCAATCTAAACTTTCTACCGGCGCAACAGATTTGTTGAATTTTTCCAAACCTTAAAACGAACTCAAACGGAAAAACTTAAAACACGAAAAACGTTCCTAAGACTTAGATCTAGCTACTGTAAATTTTTGAGAATTTTTGGAGTTGATTTGATATGTGAAAACCCGTTGAAACCGAACTGTTTGATTCTAGATCTCGAAATCTTGGACAGAACTTAGGAATGATCTTGATCACGTTTTTGACATAGGATCTAGGCTGTTTTAGATCTTTGGCCGAACATGAAAGTTGTAGATAAATGTCTTAAGATGATCCCTGTCAAATTTCATTAAATTTGGAGTTGAATTGATATGGTAGAATTTGAAATCTTTGAACTGTGATGTATTAAACTCGGACAGATTTCTTCTTATGCGAAAATTGGCGATTTTGACCTACTTAGGTATCTCGGATTGAAAAAGTTAAAACACGAAAGTTGTAGATCTTGATGTTTTGGAGTCAGATATGAAATTTTGGAAATTTTGGAATTAAATCTGATTTTAGACGAATTTTGGAGTAAACTGTGATTTACCGAAACGAAATCTTGAAATCTTGTTGAAACATGGAATTAACCTTTAGGGTTGAAATAAGTTGAGATATAACCGAGTCAAATCTTGAAATCTTGTTCAAACGGTGAAATTAGCCTTTAAGGTTTAAATGATTGGGAATTCTTTGAAATAAAGTACACATGAAATATCCTGCTTGCCGAAAGGCAATTGAAAAATCTTGCTTGCCGAAAGGCAATTGAAATATCTTGCTTGCCGAAAGGCAATTGAAATATCTTGCTTGCTGAAAGGCAATTGAAATATCCTGCTTGCCGAAAGGCAATTGAAATATCTTGCTTGCCGAAAGGCAATTGAAATATCTTGCTTGCCGAAAGGCAATTGAAATATACTGCTTGCCGAAAGGCAATTGAAATATAAAACTTGCCGAATGGAAATTGAAATATAAACTTGAAACATGAGACATGAGATATGAAACTAGGAGACTCGAAAATTGTTCCTTTTGGATTATGCTTTTAAATTACGTCCTATAATTATATTGCTTTGCAAATTATATTTATGATCTTATGAAATCTCTATCCTTTAAATTATGCCATTGAATTATTGTTAGCGAAATAAATTAAATTATGTGGTGTTGTGCACATGTTTTCTTTAAATATTAAATAATGGCTTTGAAACCCCATAGTTATGTATGTGTTAACTTACTCAGCACGTAGTGCTGACCAAAACCATATTTTCTTTTTCTTTTTCTTCCAGAGTTGAGAATTATGCATCGTCATATGCATACTCGGGAAGCTTGGGATTATATATTATTTTGAATTTTTGTATTAGACTAGATCTTGCATGAACGGGCCTGTTTAACCCGTGATTAGGCCATGTTGGCCCTATATTTAAATTCCGCTGCGATACATATATGTAAATATTATTTTCCGCTGCAACTTGATGTATTATTTTTAAATTATATATATAAATGGGCTGTTTGAATGTTTTAAATACTGAAAACCATAGCCTTGCATCTCTTTAGTAAGCTCGGAGAAACCGTGTCTTGCTAGGGAGGTGTGGCGGTGACATCCCGACCTGGGTGACCAAAAACCGGGGTGTTACAAGGTGGTATCAGAGCCCAGAATATTTTAAAGCTATCTATTTTAAAGAAAATATCTGATACCAAAGGTGGTATCAGAGACCGGAATATTTTTAAACCTATTATTATTATTTTTAAACTACTATTTTTAAACCATTAATATTTTTAAAACTACTATTAATATTTTGACCATTATTTCAAATTTTAAAGTATTATTTCCATGGCAAATTTTTATTTTAAAACCCATGGAAAATGTATATATATGTGGTGCATTAAATTATTATTGGGGGAAATTATCATTTGCATTTGCATGTTGCATCTCTGTTATGAACTTAGAATCTTGGCGAAACTTGAACTTAGAATCTTTGCAAATTCTAACTTAGAATCTTTGCGAATTGAACTTAGAATCTTGGCGAAATTAACTTAGATCTCTTGTTACACCTATATAATCTTGAGGCATGACATCGAACTAGAAACAATAACTAGATACTGATCTTGCCTTAGTTCTAGATCGCGTTCATCTATGCGTTCGCCTAAGCATAACAATCCTCGGCCTTGGCCATTCCTACCCTTGTACGAATTAGAAAATTTTCTTATGTGGAACAATAAAAATCAAGTTTTATTAAAACACTCTTCATTCCAAAAATCTTGTTTGGATTTCCAAACAACAAATCCGAAAATTTGAAATTAGAAATCTACGAAACGTCTTGTTCGAGCGATCTATCTAAACTCTACACGTTATAACAGAAAATGGCGCCTAGGAGGAAACCAAGGAAGGTGAGTCCAAACGGCACTGACGCTAACCTTTCCAACACGCCCAACAACAGTGAAAGTCCTCAGAACCTAGGAGAGCAAGTGCCTCAAGCGCCCAATAATATGGAAGCACGTTTAAAAACGATAGAGGGATTCCTAGTAGCATTAGGAAATGCGGAGGTGCATAGGACATCTGCAGCAGTAACTCCGCCCGTAGCTCAAACCAACTATCTAGCGTTGGTGAATCCCTATCAACCACCACGTTATGATGGCCAGGAGGATCCCGCCAAACTAGAGGGGTGGATCCGTACATTTGATAAGCTCTTGGATGCTATCAAATGTCCTGATGAGGCAAAGACACGAGTAGCAACCTACTACCTAGGAGGCGAAGCCGATGAGTGGTGGCAAGACCTCCAGAGGAATTTAGAAGAAGCTGAAGAAGCTTATTCGTGGACTAAACTTAAGGAGGATCTAAGGGACCGCTTCTACCCCATGAGCACCAAGGCGGCAATGTACGAGGAGTTTTTGTCACTGAAGCAAGAGGGACGGACGGTGCAGGAGTATTACACCCGGTTTAAGGAGTTGGTACGATTTGCTACGAGGATAGTACTAACCGACTCTGACAAGGCTCAGAAATTCGAGATGGGTCTGAACCTTAGTATCCGGGAGATACTCGCAGTAGGACAATTCACGAACCTGCAGACGGTTTATGATCGTGCGGTAGCGGTTGCACGAGTCCAAGGACTGAAACGGAAATCGGTAGATGAGGCTAACCAAGGACCACAAGGAGAATACAAGGTGGATAAGGATCATTTCGATGGAAACTCGGAAGGACAACATCAAAATGACAATGGGGAGAAAAAGGGGATAGTCTTCAACCATTGTGACTATGCGTCACCGTGTCCAAAGTGTGGTAAACCGCATTATGCGAGAGGATGCCCTCAGCCTGGAGCATGCCTTCGATGTGGTCGACATGGTCATCAGCTGCGTGATTGCCGGACACGGAAAGAGAACATCGACAAGAGAGAAGATGTGACTACTCGACCTAAGCAACCACGAAACCCAGACGGTCAAGGTGGCAACAACCAACGGCACCAGTACCATCAGAATAAAGACCAAAACTCGAAACCTCTCGAGAGTGCTGAATAGGCAGTTATGGGGACATAACTGGAGTCTTAAGGGGGAGAGGATGTCATACCCCCTAATTTTTCGTGCATTTTTGTAAACTTTTGAACTACGTTATGGCTTGATCCCTTCACAGGGTACGTAGGCAGCTTAGAAGTTTTAATTCTAAGTTCAGTCGCAAAATAATAAAACAACAAAAAGACTTTGGCACGAGAAGAGCCGAAACACAACTTCGAGGACGAAGTTGATTCTTAAGGAGGGTAGACTGTAATACCCGAGAATTTTCCAACATAAAATAAAACAATAATTAAATAATAAATAAAATAAATACCATAAATAAATAAATTAATCCAGCAAATAAAGAAATAAATAAAGATAAGGAAATGAGGAAATGAGATTTTTACTTAAATAGGAATTAAAGGAATTTAATTAAATAAAAGGATGGATTAAAGGTAAATAAATTATACACCGAAACTCGACACTAATGAACTCGAGGATTCGAGTCCAAACATCCAATTAGACCCGAGAATAAATTTAGAGAGAAAGTAGAAACCCGAAGATACCCCGGAAATCGGAATTCGGGAGCATAGAGGGATAGAAACCCGAAAGAGAGGCGGAAAAGCACGACGGATCGCACGACCCGCCCGTACCGGAGTCCAGGCGTGAGTGGCGCGCTGGCCGCGCGGTTAATGGCCTTAGACCGCGCCACGACCGCGCCACTCTGGCAGCAACAAACCAAGCGAGATTTTCTCGCCCGAACGCGGATTTTTCGACTTTCGGTTGAACGTCTCTCGATCCAAGACCCTTGGGGTCAGATTTTGGACGCCCTAGGTCTTAGATATCTATAAATAAGACCTTCTAGGAGCTCCGAATACCTTTACGAAACCCTACAACTCTCTACACATTCGAAACCCTAAATTCGGAGTCGACGGATAGCACCAAACGGAGGCAGCAGCTTTGGACGAAAATCCAAGGGTCTCCAAACGTTGTGGTAAGCTCTGGTTCGATAAATCTCTTCACGTTTCAATCCGAAAACGGATTCTAACTTCGGTTCTTTTCTTTCTACACCCCGTATTGAATCTAGATCGTAGAACCCGACGAACGGAGAGGAGAAACGGTGATCTGGAAGCCACGCCTCCGAATTAGACATCCCCGACGTTCATAAACTCGGTAAGTTAACTCTTACATGGTTTTGGGATGAATTAAAACATTCAAAACTAAAAGATTATCAAGAAACCGTAAATCTGTCAATCTAAACTTTCTACCGGCGCAACAGATTTGTTGAATTTTTCCGAACCTTAAAACGAACTCAAACGGAAAAACTTAAAACACGAAAAATGTTCCTAAGACTTAGATCTAGCTACTGTAAATTTTTGAGAATTTTTGGAGTTGATTTGATATGTGAAAACCCGTTGAAACCGAACTGTTTGATTCTAGATCTCGAAATCTTGGACAGAACTTAGGAATGATCTTGATCACGTTTTTGACATAGGATCTAGGCTGTTTTAGATCTTTGGCCGAACATGAAAGTTGTAGATAAATATCTTAAGATGATCCCTGTCAAATTTCATTAAATTTGGAGTTGAATTGATATGGTAGAATTTGAAATCTTTGAACTGTGATGTATTAAACTCGGACAGATTTCTTCTTATGCGAAAATTGGCGATTTTGACCTACTTAGGTATCTCGGATTGAAAAAGTTAAAACACGAAAGTTGTAGATCTTGATGTTTCGGAGTCAGATATGAAATTTTGGAAATTTTGGAATTAAATCTGATTTTAGACGAATTTTGGAGTAAACTGTGATTTACCGAAACGAAATCTTGAAATCTTGTTGAAACATGGAATTAACCTTTAGGGTTGAAATAAGTTGAGATATAACCGAGTCAAATCTTGAAATCTTGTTCAAACGGTGAAATTAGCCTTTAAGGTTTAAATGATTGGGAATTCTTTGAAATAAAGTACACATGAAATATCCTGCTTGCCGAAAGGCAATTGAAAAATCTTGCTTGCCGAAAGGCAATTGAAATATCTTGCTTGCCGAAAGGCAATTGAAATATCTTGCTTGCTGAAAGGCAATTGAAATATCCTGCTTGCCGAAAGGCAATTGAAATATCTTGCTTGCCGAAAGGCAATTGAAATATCTTGCTTGCCGAAAGGCAATTGAAATATACTGCTTGCCGAAAGGCAATTGAAATATAAAACTTGCCGAATGGAAATTGAAATATAAACTTGAAACATGAGACATGAGATATGAAACTAGGAGACTCGAAAATTGTTCCTTTTGGATTATGCTTTTAAATTACGTCCTATAATTATATTGCTTTGCAAATTATATTTATGATCTTATGAAATCTCTATCCTTTAAATTATGCCATTGAATTATTGTTAGCGAAATAAATTAAATTATGTGGTGTTGTGCACATGTTTTCTTTAAATATTAAATAATGGCTTTGAAACCCCATAGTTATGTATGTGTTAACTTACTCAGCACGTAGTGCTGACCAAAACCATATTTTCTTTTTCTTTTTCTTCCAGAGTTGAGAATTATGCATCGTCATATGCATACTCGGGAAGCTTGGGATGATATATTATTTTGAATTTTTGTATTAGACTAGATCTTGCATGAACGGGCCTGTTTAACCCGTGATTAGGCCATGTTGGCCCTATATTTAAATTCCGCTGCGATACATATATGTAAATATTATTTTCCGCTGCAACTTGATGTATTATTTTTAAATTATATATATAAATGGGCTGTTTGAATGTTTTAAATACTGAAAACCATAGCCTTGCATCTCTTTAGTAAGCTCGGAGAAACCGTGTCTTGCTAGGGAGGTGTGGCGGTGACATCCCGACCTGGGTGACCAAAAACCGGGGTGTTACAGGGGTAGACTGTAATACCCGTAAATTTTAGAATATAAAAATAGGAATTAATCCAATAGGGAGAAGGTTTGGTTTCCGAGAACCGTAGACGCGGAAATGCACGGAAGTCAAAAGACGACGAATTAGAACCCGACGGACCAAAACCGACGGTCTTGGGGTTTCAAGCATGAAATCGAATTGAGACGGAATAAATTTATGATGAGAAGCATAATCCGAAAATGACCCGGAAAATCGAGCGCGAAAACGTGGAAGGATAGAAGTCCGAAAGAGAGGAGAAAAAGACCCGACGGATCGAATCGCACGGACCCGCCCGGACCGCAGTCCAGGCGAGGGCCGCGCGCTGGCCGGGCGGGGTTTGGCCAAAAGGCGCGCCAACCCCGCGTGGCCCTACAGGTTTTGGCAACTTGCGCGTTTTCGGCGATTTCTTACCATAATTCGACCCCCCGACTTTGGAAAGTGGATTTTGAGCGGGGGAAGGAGTATTAGGTCGTGGGAGGGTTGTCTCCACCCCATTTTGCAGCCTCCAAAATCCTCCCAATTGACTCTCAAACTCTCCCAAGCCAAAACACTCTCCCGACGAACTTCCGACGGACTTCCGGCGACTTTCCGACAACCACCGACGGCCGTAGGAACCTGTAGATCAAGGATCACAGTCCTTAGATCATTGGTAAGTAGTATCTTAGGTTCTCAATCTCGTTTTTCCTTTCAAATCCCCAATCTAACTCTTGAATCGTTGATTGCAAATACGTTCGTGGCCAAAGTCGGGAACTTTGCGTTTCGTAGATCCGTTCGTAGGATTTTGGACGAGCCGAGCGACCCTAGGACTACTCAAGAACACAATCACTGTAAGTTGAGCCTTCCATATCAATACAGGTGATTTAGGGGCGTCCGGAATAGGCGTAATGTAACGAAACGTAAAAATTGAAATTAAAAACCCCAACTTGCGCAGTTTCTGAAATCGGCCTAAAACTCCTATTTCGAGGATTCAATCCGAGAAACTCAAAACTAGACTTTTAATCCTAACATATAAATCTAGGTTGTGTAAAAATTTCAGACATTTTCATTAACGTTTGCTATTCTAAATCGCATCGAAAAGAAACTGTTTTGATAAAACGTGTTGAAATCTGCCTATGAACATGTTCGAACGTAGTGAGTTTGTTTCTATATTTTGTAGTCCGATTTGATCTTTACAATCTAAATGAAAGTTGTAGATAATCATGTCTAGTATATGTGGTTAAAATTTCAGAATTTTTTGAGTCCATTTGATATGTCAAAACGCCCATTTTCCGAACTGTGACAAATCTGTTTTGAGACAGTAAACTGTCTTCGCATTAAACTTGATTTTTGACATGTTTCCTCAACTTATTTCGAAAAAGTTAAAACACGAAAGTTGTTCGTTAAAGTGTTTTGCATTAACTGTGAAGTTTTCAGATTTTTCGGACTTAAACCAAATTTTAAATTGAAAAGGCGCAAACTGTGACGCCAATATATTTTTAAATCGAAGGATTTTGAAATTTCGAAACGAACGATCAAAGATTTGAAATACGATACATCTATACTTTTGAAAAACCCCGATACATTAAATCTAAACGATACATGAGATACTTGGTGGAGGGTGTGTGCTCTGCAGGGTGCCCCTCTAACCTTTCTCTTCGGGCCTATAATGGACGAGAGAATTTGATGAGATATTACGCCAATCGGCGGAAGATACATGGCCTACTCTCTCGGGTTGTCCGTATGGATTTCTCGAGGCTCCGGAGTGGTACTGGGTATGGCAGATACGGCTGCGGCCGCCGGATCACCGGCTAAACGAGATACTTACGAAACGGCTGCGGCCGCCGGATCACCGGCTATACAAAACACTGAGAAATGGTTACGTAACGGGGGAAATAAAAGATTTAATATTTTTGAGTATTTATTTATTTATGCATGCCTTTAAATTATGCATTTAAATTATGTCTTTAAATTTCATATCATGACTAAATTGTTATTGTGGATTAGATGCATGTTCAAGTACACAATTAAAATTATTATTTCCTTTAGATTTTGTGAATGCATGTTAGGAGTGGAATTTTAAATTATCTAATTAAATCCCTTTATTGCTATGTTAGGATCGACTTACTCAGTATTTTATATACTGATAAAATTGTTGTTTTCTCTTTTCCTTTCAGAGTATGAAGATAATGCATGAGCATATGCATTGGGGGATGGAAAAACTTAAACATTGTTTTTATTGCTTTTACGATACTTGCATAACGGGCATGTAAATCCCGAGTTTTGGCCATGTCGGCCCACTTTACATTTTTCCGCTGCGATATATTATTACTACTACTATATGTGTGGATGCCACTTATTATTATTTTTAAATAGATTCCGGACTTGTTTTTAAATCTTTTTGCAATACCTATAGTCTTGCATCTCTTTGGCAAGCTCGGAGAATCCGTGTCTTGCTAGAGAGATGTGGCGGTGACATCCCGGCCTGGGTTATCAAATCCGGGGTGTTACAAGTTGGTATCAGAGCCCGGAACATTTTAAAGCTACTATTATTATTATTTTAAAATATTTCGAACTGAGTATTATTTTTAAATTTATTATTATCATTATTATTTTTAAGACTACTAGTATTATTATTTTAGCCCAAAATTTGAGCCCAAAGGGGGTTAAATTATTTTGACCCAATAATTATAATTATTTATTTTAAACTCAACCACTTCGGCCCAAATACCCATGTTTTTACTTCTTAAGTCCAAATTATTATTTTTGGCCAATATAGAGGCCCAACTTTTTAAATCCATGATTAAATTTAAAAATACATTAAAATTAATTTTTGGGGGGATTGCATGTGCATATTCATATAGATTTAAATTCCTGCATATCATGACTTATATTCGAAACATACTCTAACTCTAACCTCCTTGTTGACATTAGATGGCCGAACCCAACATGAACATGGTCAACTTGATGGTGAAACTGACTAACGCATATTTAGAGTCCCAACAACATATCAACTATTTCAAGACTCGAGTAGGACAACTAGAGGGTCAAGTGGCCCATCTGGGGCATCTTAGGGAGACCGATCATCATAACATAACCCAGCTGCAAAATCAAGTCACGCAGCTCCAAGCCCAAGTGACCCAACTCCAAGACAAGGGCGATGACTTGGAGGAACAAATAGGGAACGTAGCCTGGGAGTTGACTACCTTAGCCAACGAGATTGACGGAGGGGTCCTTCAGAACCCGGGACCTCACCCTAATGCTGCAGCACCGATTGACATACCCAGCGACGGAGACGATCCCATCGGGGATGCACCTACCCATGCTCTCTAGACTTGGAGCCCATACTGATGCCCTACTATCTATGTTCTTTTTTTTCAAACTAGTACCAGCACTACTATTTCATTCCTGTTACGAATGCTTGTAATCAACTGAAAAATTTTTCCCTTGAGTAATAAATCTACAAGCATTTATTTTATACAAGTATATTTAGAGTATTCCTTACATTTTAATTAAATTATTTCTCTTCGAATACCCTGCTAAAACCCGATCAAACAAATGAACATGGTAATAATAATCAATGACCTATAGATAACAACTAAACAAAAATACAAGTAGTAAATATATATACATATACATTATATGGAGATAATTATCGAACAAGGGTATCTCCAACCCTAAACCCTAAACCCTAAACCCCAAACCCTAAAACCCTAAACCCCAACACCCTGAACCCTAGGGTCTCAAAAAAAAAAATCTGAACAGGTTACTGTTCACGAAAAAAAAAACAAAAAAAAAAACAAAACAAAACAGAAACAAAGCAGTAAGTAGAACCAACCCCAAATAACAACAAACAATACGCTAAACTCCAACAACCTATACCAACAGGTTCCAACAGACTGATACCTGTTAATATCGTCATTTATTTAGTCAAATTATTTCATAAGCATTACATAATACTTCAACAAAAAGAATCTAAACTCTCTTGTTCTTGCAACAGCATGGCACCGAGAGGAAGACCATGCGCCCAGCCCACTACTCCAAACACCAACGAAACCCCCATGCAACCAGAAATGCCTATACCCGGAGAAGGGGTACACGCTCAAGAGGAGCCGGCAAACCCCATGCCAAACAACATGGACGCGCGCCTACGCACTCTAGAAGAGGTTCTCATTGCGATAGGGAACGCGCATGTGAACCAAGGCCAGGCCGCTGCGGTACCTCCACCCGAGGCCCACATTAACTACTTAGCTATGGTGAACTCATATCGTCCGCCGAACTACGCCGGAGAAGAGGACCCGGCTAAACTTGAAGAATGGATCCGAACATTCGACAAGCTACTAAACGCGGTGAAGTGCCCAATTGGCGAGAAGGTGCCTGTGGCATCGTACTATCTCGAAGGGGAGGCGGATGACTGGTGGCGTGCCATGCAAGATAAGTTAGCCGAGGACGAGGAACCCTATTCTTGGGAAGAATTCATGGGTCTGATCAGGGATCGCTTTTATCCCATGAGCACAAAGTCAGCCATGTACGAGGAGTTCTTATCTCTGAAGCAAGGAGGGCAAACAGTCCAGGAATATTACACCCGTTTCAAGGAGTTGGTGCGTTTCGCACCGAGACTCGTGCCGACAGATGTGGAGAAGGCACAGAAATTTGAAATGGGGCTAAACTTGGCTATACGAGAGGTGATCACTGGCGTCCCATACCCAGACCTGCAATCGGTGTATGATCGTGCGGTAGCTGTTGCAAGGGTGCAACAACTAAAAAGGAAAGTGAGCGGAGAACCCAGCCGAGGATCTCAGGGTCAGGATAAGAGGGGTAGAGACAACCGTTCCGGTAACAATGCTGTAGGGAACAACTTTCGGGGAGATCTGAACAGACCCCCTCAAAACAACAACAGAGGATATGACGATAGAACCCTTTTCTGGGGTAACCCGGTACCACCTTGCCCGAGATGCGGCAGGCCTCATTTGGCCAGAGGGTGCCCCCAACAGGGCGCTTGCTACAGGTGTGGTCGCAACGGCCACATGGCGAATGAGTGCCGCACTCGACTGGAAAACATCACCAAGAGGGAGGACTTAGGCACGGGGCCAACTCAGCCTCGCAACCAGGATGGACGGAATGGAAACAACCAGGGGTATAGACCCCCTCAAAACCAGAATCTCAATCAGAATCAACGTCCCCCACAGAATCCAAATCAGCAACAGAATCAGAACCCGAACCGGGATCAGCAAGGCAACCCGGGACGTCCGATGGGGCGATTGAATGTCATCAATGAGGCAGATGTGCCTATGCAGGGGGACGTAATGGGAGGTACGTTCCATGTCTTAAGTACACCCCTTAGAGTTTTGTTTGACTCAGGAGCTAGTTGTTCGATAATATCATCTAGAGTCTTACCTGAACTAGATCTACCTAAGTGCGAATTGATTAACTTAGGGATTCAACTTCCATCGGGAGAGGTAGTATCATGCTCTAAGCGATATAACGGGATTCCGATAGTTATAAAGAACGTAGAGTTTTTCGCGAACTTGGTAGAATTCGAACTACAGGATTTTGACGTCATACTAGGGATGGATTGGCTAACCCAATATAAAGCCGTGATCGATTGCCAAAAACAAAAGATCACGTTGTCAAAGAGTAGGGGAAGGAGAGTCATCTTTTACTCCCAACCCCCTAAGAAGTCTACCAAGATAGTTAACGCCATTAAGCTATGTAGCTTAATGCGTAAGGGTTACGCGCTATATGCATGCTACATTCATAACCTTGAGGCCGAAGAGGTCAAGGTGGATAACATTCCGGTGGTGAGAGAATACCCGGATGTATTTCCGAAAGACGTTCCCGGCATGCCGCCTGAGAGAAATCTGGAATTCACCATAGATCTTATTCCGGGAACGGAGCCTGTCTCAAAGGCTCCTTACCGTATGGCGCCGCTGGAAATGAAGGAACTAAAAGAACAACTCGAGGAGTTGCTAGAAAAGGGCTACATAAGGCCAAGCACGTCCCCATGGGGAGCCCCGGTCTTATTCGTGAAGAAGAAAGATGGAGGTCTACGACTATGCATCGATTATAGGGGACTTAACCAAGTCACGGTCAAGAACAAGTACCCGTTGCCCAGAATCGAGGATTTGTTCGACCAACTGAAGGGAGCTTCAGTATTTTCAAAGATCGACCTACGATCCGGATATCACCAGTTAAGGATCGCCGAAAAGGATATCCCAAAGACGGCATTCAGGACTCGCTACGGGCATTACGAATTCACGGTGCTATCATTCGGGCTGACGAACGCCCCAGCGATGTTCATGAATCTCATGAATAACGTGTTTCGAGAACTATTAGATCAATGCGTAGTGGTGTTCATAGATGACATCCTGATCTACTCGAAAAGCGAAGAAGAGCATTCCGAACACTTACACAAAGTGTTAGGGATCTTACGAGCAAATCAGCTGTATGGCAAACTGTCCAAATGCGACTTCTGGCTAAGAGAAGTGGCATTTCTGGGACATATCGTATCCGCCAACGGAGTGGCAGTGGACCCAGCAAAGATCTCGGCAGTGACCGAATAGGTGCCACCGAAGAATCCAACCGAGATAAGAAGTTTTCTCGGATTGGCAGGGTACTACCGAAGGTTTGTAAAGGATTTCTCAAGGATCGCTCGCCCATTGACACAGCTGTTAAAGAAAGGGGTGAAATACGACTGGATCATCGAGTGTGATTCCGCATTCCAAGAATTGAAGAAACGGCTTACTACAGCGCCGGTGTTGGCATTACCATCGGAGGATGGAGACTTCGAGGTGTACAGCGGCGCCTCGAAGGAAGGATTGGGATGCGTGCTAATGCAAGATCAAAGGGTTATAGCATACGCATCACGTCAACTAAAGCCACACGAAGAGAACTATCCGACGCACGACTTGGAGCTAGCCGCAGTCGTGTTCGCTCTAAAGATATGGAGGCACTACCTCTATGGGCGAAAGTGTCGAATGTTCACCGACCATAAGAGCCTCAAGTATATATTCACGCAAAAAGAGCTGAATTTGAGGCAAAGGAGATGGTTGGAGCTGATTAAGGATTACGACCTGGAAATCGCGTATCACGAAGGAAAAGCCAACGTGGTGGCCGATGCCTTGAGTCGAAAGACTCAACACATGGTGAATTCACTTGTAGTACCGGCCGAATTGTATAGAGACTTGGCAAAGTTAAGTCTGGAGTTGGTACACTCTGGCGAAGTAAGTGAGGTCGTCAACACGATGGTAGTAGGATCTACCATACTCGATGAGATACGACTAGCACAACAGGGTGATGAAAAGCTGGAGGAAATTAGGAAGAACATTGCTGAAGGAAAGGCAATGAATTTTAAAATCCATGAGGACGGAAGCATCCGCTTCAAGGGAAGGTGGTGCATACCGCGAAAATGCGAGGACCTGAAGCAAAGAGTGATGGAGGAAGGCCATAATACCCCATACTCGGTCCATCCCGGAGGCGAGAAGCTATACAAGGACATAAAGAAGAACTATTGGTGGCCGAACATGAAGAGAGAAATAGCCGAGTTTGTGGCAAGATGCCTCACCTGCCAGAAGGTCAAGGTCGTACGGCAGAAACCCTTAGGATTAATGCAGCCATTGGAAATCCCAAGTTGGAAATGGGATAGCATTTTAATGGACTTCGTTTCGGGGTTACCACGTTCACCGAAGGGGATGAATAAAATCTGGGTGATCGTGGATAGGTTGACAAAAGCTGCCATATTTATCCCCATGAAGGATACCTGGTCCATGGACCAATTGGCAAGGGCGTATGTCGACAACGTGGTACGACGACATGGAGTACCACATGACATCATCTCGGACAGAGACAGTAGATTCGTCTCACATTTTTGGACAAAACTACAAGAAGCCCTCGGTACGAAGATAAAGATGAGTACCGCGTTCCATCCCATGACGGATGGACAAACGGAAAGGACGATCCAAACTTTGGAAGACATGCTGAGGGCATGCGTATTAGAGTTTAAAGGAAGTTGGGAAAATCACTTACCCTTGATCGAATTTTCCTACAACAACAGCTACCATGCTAGCATTGGCATGGCACCTTTCGAGGCACTGTATGGACGGAAATGCCGAAGCCCATTGAGCTGGGAAGAGGACGAGAGGACTATGGTAATTGGACCGCAACTTGTTGAGGACATGGCTCATCAAGTCAAAATAATCCAAGGAAAGATGAGAGCCGCGCAAGACCGGCAAAAGAGCTATGCCGACGTGAGACGGCAAGATTTGGAATTCCAAATAGGCGATAAGGTCATGTTAAAGGTATCACCAATGAAGGGAGTGATGCGCTTTGGCAAACGGGGAAAATTGAGCCCACGGTACATAAGACCATACGAGATCCTAGAAAGAGTGGGGAATCTTGCATACCGACTAGCATTACCGCCACAATTTGCTCGTGTCCACGACGTGTTCCACGTCTCGCAACTGAAGAAATACGTCCATGATCCGACCCACGTACTCCAACCGGAGGAAATTGAGCTGGACGATGACTTAAGCTACGAAGAAATTCCGGTGCGAATACTCGACAAGAAGGAGAGGGTAACAAGGAATAAGACCGTGAGGATGGTTAAGGTTCTTTGGTCTAACCACGAAGCCGAGACGGCAACGTGGGAGCTAGAGGCAGACATGAAGGATCGTTACCCAACCCTATTCCAAGACAATGCAACAACAGTTATGGGGGCATAACTGTAATCTTAAGAGGGGAGGATGTGACGACCCGAATATTTCCGGATATTTTATACGAATACTTTGTACCCCAAAGAAACAAATTCAAATTATTTTGAACTACGTAATGACTTGATCCCTTCACGGGGTACGTAGGCAACTCGGAAATTTCAATTCTGGGTTCAGTCAAATAATAACAAACAACGACACACAATAATACAATCGCTTAATCAAACAATTCCCGAACTCGCGAGAGGATGAAGTGCAACTTCGAGGACGAAGTTGGTTCTTAAGGGGGGTAGACTGTAATACCCGTAAATTTTAGAATATAAAAATAGGAATTAATCCAATAGGGAGAAGGTTTGGTTTCCGAGAACCGTAGACGCGGAAATGCACGGAAGTCAAAAGACGACGAATTAGAACCCGACGGACCAAAACCGACGGCCTTGGGGTTTCAAGCATGAAATCGAATTGAGACGGAATAAATTTATGATGAGAAGCATAATCCGAAAATGACCCGGAAAATCGAGCGCGAAAACGTGGAAGGATAGAAGTCCGAAAGAGAGGAGAAAAAGACCCGACGGATCGGATCGCACGGACCCGCCCGGACCACAGTCCAGGCGAGGGCCGCGCGCTGGCCGGGCGGGGTTTGGCCAAAAGGCGCGCCAACCCCGCGTGGCCCTACAGGTTTTGGCAACTTGCGCGTTTTCGGCGATTTCTTACCATAATTCGACCCCCCGACTTTGGAAAGTGGATTTTGAGCGGGGGAAGGAGTATTAGGTCGTGGGAGGGTTGTCTCCACCCCATTTTGCAGCCTCCAAAATCCTCCCAATTGACTCTCAAACTCTCCCAAGCCAAAACACTCTCCCGACGAACTTCCGACGGACTTCCGGCGACTTTCCGACAACCACCGACGGCCGTAGAACGTGTAGATCAAGGATCACAGTCCTTAGATCATTGGTAAGTAGTATCTTAGGTTCTCAATCTCGTTTTTCCTTTCAAATCCCCAATCTAACTCTTGAATCGTTGATTGCAAATACGTTCGTGGCCAAAGTCGGGAACTTTGCGTTTCGTAGATCCGTTCGTAGGATTTTGGACGAGCCGAGCGACCCTAGGACTACTCAAGAACACAATCACTGTAAGTTGAGCCTTCCATATCAATACGGGTGATTTAGGGGCGTCCGGAATAGGCGTAATGTAACGAAACGTAAAAATCGAAATTAAAAACCCCAACTTGCGCAGTTTTTGAAATCGGCCTAAAACTCCTATTTCGAGGATTCAATCCGAGAAACTCAAAACTAGACTTTTAATCCTAACACATAAATCTAGGTTGTGTAAAAATTTCAGGCATTTTCATTAATGTTTGCTATTTTAAATCGCATCGAAAAGAAATTGTTTTGATAAAACATGTTGAAATCTGCCTATGAACATGTTCGAACTTAGTGAGTTTGTTTCTATATTTTGTAGTCCGATTTGATCTTTACAATCTAAATGAAAGTTGTAGATAATCATGTCTAGTATATGTGGTTAAAATTTCAGAATTTTTGGAGTCCATTTGATATGTCAAAACGCCCATTTTCCGAACTGTGACAAATCTGTTTTGAGACAGTAAACTGTCTTCGCATTAAACTTGATTTTTGACATGTTTCCTCAACTTATTTCGAAAAAGTTAAAACACGAAAGTTGTTCGTTAAAGTGTTTTGCATAAACTGTGAAGTTTTCAGATTTTTCGGACTTAAACCGAATTTTTAAATGGAAAAGGCGCAAACTGTGATGCCAAGATACTTTTAAATCGAAGGATTTTGAAATTTCGAAACGAACGATCAAAGATTTGAAATACGATACATCTATACTTTTGAAAAACTCCGATACATTAAATCTAACTTGGTGGAGGGTGAGTGCTCTGCAGGGTGCCCCTCTAGCCTTTCTCTTCGGGCCTATAATGGACGAGAGAATTTGATGAGATATTACGCCAATCGGCGGGAGATACATGGCCTACTCTCTCGGGTTGTCCGTATGGATTTCTCGAGGCTCCGGAGTGGTACTGGGTATGGCAGATACGGTTGCGGCCGCCGGATCACCGGCTAAACGAGATACTTACGAAACGGCTGCGGCCGCCGGATCACCGGCTATACAAAACACTAAGAAATGGTTACGTAACGGGGGAAATAAAAGATTTAATATTTTTGAGTATTTATTTATTTATGCATGCCTTTAAATTATGCATTTAAATTATGTCTTTAAATTTCATATCATGACTAAATTGTTATTGTGGATTAGATGCATGTTCAAGTACACAATTAAAATTATTATTTCCTTTAGATTTTGTGAATGCATGTTAGGAGTGGAATTTTAAATTATCTAATTAAATCCCTTTATTGCTATGTTAGGATCGACTTACTCAGTATTTTATATACTGATAAAATTGTTGTTTTCTCTTTTCCTTTCAGAGTATGAAGATAATGCATGGGCATATGCATTGGGGGATGGAAAAACTTAAATATTATTTTTATTGCTTTTACGATACTTGCATAACGGGCATGTAAATCCCGAGTTTTGGCCATGTCGGCCCACTTTACATTTTTCCGCTGCGATATATTATTACTACTACTATATGTGTGGATGCCACTTATTATTATTTTTAAATAGATTCCGGACTTGTTTTTAAATCTTTTTGCAATACCTATAGCCTTGCATCTCTTTGGCAAGCTCGGAGAATCCGTGTCTTGCTAGAGAGATGTGGCGGTGACATCCCGGCCTGGGTTATCAAATCCGGGGTGTTACATAATTATTTTCTTAAAGCATATTACAAATAAAATAATCAGGTGTACAAAGAGTTATTGGGGGTGCGAATAGATTCATTAGTAAATAAAGAAGGAAATTTTATTTTTTTAATCTATTTTTTAAGAAATACTTCATTAATATATATTTTATCAGATTTACAATTGACGAAAGAACAAATATAAATCTAGCTTTGTTATAATTTGAAACGCTAATTCCTGCGAATTTTATATGTAACGCCCCAAAAATTTTAAACCTATTTTTGTGACGTCACTGCCGTGTTATCTCCCTTAAACTGTTGGCCAATCAAATTATGTTTGATAACACGAAGCCTAGTAATCAGAAAATCCAACACAGCATAATACCAGAGTAAGAGTAAGCAACAGAAACGAGTCCATCACATAATCAGAATATCTCGATTACAAGCCTCATACAGTACCTCACCTAGGTACTCATATCAACCCGTCCAAAATACCAAAAACCTAACAGGAATACAGAGAACGGTCCACAGACCAAGTCTAACATCATGAAAATAATCCGAGATGGCAGACAAGTCACAAATAGAAAACATGGATCCCAGACAACATCAGTCAATACATAGATATGCAACCCTAGTAGATCACTCAGCCCCAAACCCATCACCATGGTTATGCTCTGCGTCCTCCTCAGGAGTATCTATGAGAAAGACAAAATGTATGGTGTCAGTACAAAAAGTATTGAGCAAGAGTAGGAGCAGCTGGGAAACAGGGAACAAGATTTTAGTAGATTAATAAACAGTTTATAATAGCATAATTAAATAATTAAATAAATATCACACCGTCCCATACCGGTGCTTCAACCACGTCACACAGTGCAAAACAGATGTAATGTAACACCCCTGTTTTGATAACCCACGCCGGGATGTCACCGCCACACCTCACTAGCATAACACGCCTTCTTCGAGCTTACTAAAGAGATGCAAGGCTATGGTTTTTCAGAAAATAAATTTAAAACAAGCCCATACATAATATAATTTAAAATATCAGAGTTATATACATGCATTATTAATTTAAATAGCAGCAGAATGGTAACGACATGTAAATAGGGCCAACATGGCCAAAACATGAGTTAACAGGCCCGTATGCAAGTCATTTAAAAGCGAGATGTAAAATGTCCCCCAAAAACTCCCAATGCATGCTATGTTCATGCATACTGTCCATACTCTGAAAAGGAAAAGGAAAATATGGTTTTGTCAGTATATACATACTGAGTAAGTTAATCCATAGCATATAATTATGGGGTTTCAAAGCCTTTAATTAATTAAAAAAAACATAAATTACCTCTAGCAAGATTTCATACCTCATACAATTTAATTTGGCTAACTAAAAAGATTTAAATACATGGACTTTAAATGATCATAAATATAACTTTGCAAGTAACTAAATAAAGGACATAATTTAAAAAACTAAATTAAATGCAAAGAAATAATTTCAAGTCTTTTAATTCCCTGTCACTTCAAGATTAGATATTTCAAGTTTCAGGTATTTCACGATTCCAGTGCAATCGGCAACAAAGTTTAGCCGGTAGCCCGGCGGCCGTAGCCGTATCCGGCATACCCAGTACCACTCTGGAGCCTCGAGAAACCCATACGGATACTCTCCAGAGTGTAGGCGTGTATCTAATTGCCGTGTTGGCAGGCAATGTATATTTTGCCGTTTTGGCTCAGTTTCTCAATATTTAGTACACCATCGTTCATATAGGCACAACACAGTTAGGAGGGCACCCTGCAGAGCACTCACTTCCTAATTTGTTTTTAATCAAGTCGTAAGGGGATTTTAAAAATACTTTTTTATATTATTTTTTAAAAGGATTTTCGTTTGTCTGTTTAGAAAAGACCATTTTCACAAATTTCTCAAATATGACTTCCATTTGTCGCTATTCGCGCCATTCTCGTATAAAAATTCATTTCACAGTCAATTAACCTGAAAAATTAACAGTAACTCAAAAACACCCTACGAACAAGTTTCATGTTTTAAGTTTTTCAAAACGAAGTATGGAACCGAGTCAAAAACTTGAATTTTTACAAAGACACTAAGCTGTCAGGATTCAGAATGTAGCAACTTTCAAAGATCCAATTTTTAACTTATCAAATGAACTCCAATTTTTATAAAATTTTACAGAGATATTCACGACTCATAGATATACAAATTTCATGTTTAATACAGCCCCTAATTCGGCCTAGATCGTGTGTCAAAAATGCCATCAAGTTTGAAAATTAAATCTGTCACTATTTCAGAATTCGCTAAGCATGCAGGTTAGTCCAGGTCCAATTTCGGGTATCAAATCTTACTGAACAATTATGAAATTTTTACAAAAGGTAGATCTACTCTTAGAAACAATTCTCGATTTTTGAGTTTTCTCGTTTGAGCACTTTAAAGGGTCGGAAAAATTCATACGAAAACACTGCGCGCATGTAGACAGATTTTATTAGGATTTCTTATTGGGTTCTTGTTGTTCGGTTGATTTTATCCACCAAAACCATAAGTGAGAATTAATTTACTTGGAAATTTGGTCTACGGCTCTTCTAATTCGGTGTCGTGGCCTCCTGTTTCGCCGTTTGTCTCCTAGATCCTTCGTACTCCTCCTTCTTGATCTGAATCGCGGTTTAGAAAAGAAAATTTTCCAAATTAGGGTTTGAAAACGAATTTCGGAAGTAAAGTATTGACGTACGCCTTACCACACAATCCACCTATGCTTGAGAGTCCTTAAATTCGTCCAACACGCGTCCTCCTTTGCTGTCCTTGCTTCAAATGGCCTAGATCTAGAGTTTTCGGTGTATGGAAGTTGAGTGAGTTCGAAAGGCGTACTGGCTGATCACGGGGGGTTATTTATAGATTTGAAAGGGGTTTGAGGCATCCAAGATCAGGTATAGAGAGTCTTGGACCAAAAGATATGCAACAAACTCAAAAAATTTGAAATCAGGCAAGCAAATCTCGCAACTGCGCAACAGCCGCGTTTGTCGCGGCCATGGCGCGGTATTTGCTCCAGAGCGCGCCACCACCGTGCGAGCCTGGTCCGGGCTGCGGCCTGGGCTGGGTCGTGCGATCCGTCGGGCATTTTCTCCTCTTTTTCTGAGTTCTATTCTTTTACGTTCTTAGGCTTTGATTTCCTGGCTATTCTTGGGCTTTAAATTCCTATATTAATTTCATTTGGATCTCAAGTTAATTTCGGATTCGAAATATTGAGCCCATCGATATTTGGTTCCCGTGCAATAATTTATTTAGTTAAATTATTTTCGACTTCACGGCTCTTGGAAAATAAATTCCTTTTTAACCTTTGAATTAAATTTCCATTTCTCTTTTTATCTTTATCTTAATTATTTATTTATTCATCTATGTATTTGTTTATTTATTTATGTGACAAATTTCACGGGTATTACATGTAAGATGAATGATGGATGATGAGATGAAACGTTATGACCTAAAGTGTCTATCTACCCTAAATGCAACATATAAGCATGCCTAGCGTGCAATCTAAGTTCCATGGTCGGTATTTCTCCCCAAATAGGGTTCACTCCCCTAATGGCCGGAAGAGATACCCACAGTGCTCCCGTCGTGGATACTAACAACTGAAATAAGTGGCTTACGGTCATGGCGGGTACTAGCCCAGCATCTCGCTCTCGAAAGCCAACATGCCCAGGATAGATACTAACTATGCCCATTCGGATACCGACTCGTAAACATAATTAGGATATCTAACATCCTCGAAAGCATAAATCAGTACAGATCGTAACCCCTTACACAATGTCCAGTCGGATATCGACTCGTAAACATTAAGTGTAAATTATCAGTCCGCAAACTACATATAGTATTCGGGTTGCCAACCCTATATATCGGCTCACAGTAGTACCACATGAGTTAGACATATTCCAGGGTGTGCCTCGTCCCACATATCGGCACTCGACTCACAACATAGTGATAGAAGCAACGCAAAATTCCATCCTAAACTAAGGCATGGTAGATCTTACAAGTTCAATCAATACTCATGATAGGCACTAGCACATCTTAGATCAATTTTAAGTGTTTTCTGAAGTCTAGAAATGAGTAAGGAACGATGAAATACGGAAGGGAACGGAAAACGGAAGAAAACAGCGAATCGGCACGCAGGGGACACCCTGGGGCTATAAATTCCTATTTTTGATTTTTGAAGGAATCATTATCTCTGAATTCCGATTGCATATTTGAAATTCTTATTTCGAGTAGGGTCAGATTCATATGTTATTTGCAAAAATCGGATTAGAAACGCGTAAGTTAGAGCTGATTCAAGTTTGTGGGTTATTCGGGCGCACGGGAGGCACCAATGTGGCGCCTAAACCTGTTTCCAGGCACCACAAAGGCAATGTGGCGCCTGTACTGAAGACTCTGTGGTCTGGGGCGCCGAAGTGGCGCTCCAGGCCACTTTTGGGCGCCTCAAAGGCAATGTGGCGCGCTCCTGGAGAGTCTGCAACACAGAATGCGCGATTTCAACCATTTTCTTCCAAACTTTCCCCACTTTGAGCTAAATTCTACTCTTGCCTTGTGTTTTGGAGTCTGAAAGTCTTCAATCTCAGCTCCCAAGTTTCTCCAATCACCAAAGCAAGCTACATTCAAGAATCAACCACCAAAACATCAAGAATCATCCAAGAATGTGAGTTCAACCCACATACAAGAGTTCTTGGGCTCAAACCCAAAAATATCCAACCAAAAACAACACAAGACTTACCTCAGTCCCCAAAAAGAGATTCAAGCTTAATTGAAGCTCCACAACACCAAGCTGAGCAAAACCAAGCCTCCTCCAAGCTCAACTATAAGATTTGGCAAAAATCCCCAATTTTCGTCACCTCCAATTCAGCCCCTAAAATCCCTTCAAGTCAAGAAAATATGAAATAGTTGAAGAAAACTTACCACCTTAGGTTATGGGTTGAGTTCCCCCTTCAATTCCACCTTCAAATCTTCATTCTTGCAAGGAATGAAGGAACCCTAGCTCCTTGAGAGCAAAGTGACGGGAGAAAGGGGTGGAATGAGGATGGAAATGAAGTCCCAAGCCTCTCACCCGATTTTAGTGTTTAAAAATGGATCCGGGTCGGGTCATAAGTGGGTTAATGGATTGCACCACTTGTATTGACCACATTGCACCCATTTGAGCACTTGAGCTCTTATTCTCTTGTGGGTTTGAACCCACTTATTCTTCCACTACGTTAAAATCATACCTACAAGATAATTCATATAATAAATTCTTTGTTAATTAACCACAATTAATTAAATTAACCATGTGTTAATTAAATCGGGGTGTTATATTATAAGTTTGAAAATTTTCTCTGCAATGCCAGTACTAAATGAAGCTTTAATATCAGAAATAGATAATCTACTGATACTAGACGAGACATATTGTAATAAGAAAAAAATGAATACGGAACATGCTAAGCTATTACCTTTCTTGATTGATGAGCGGAAGAAAGTTTATAATGAAATAATGTTTATAGTTGATAGTGATGAAGTTGGTTTTTTTTTCTTTATGTGGTGGAACTAACAAGACATTTATCGATAATTTATCTAGAAAATATTATGTTTAGCCCTTCGTGGGAGAGGTGATATTGTGTTGGCTGTAGCATCCAATGGAATAGCACCTCTACTCATTCCAAAAGGTAAACTGCACATTCTAAATTTAGTATTCCACTAGATTGTAACGAGAATTCTACCTGCAAAAAACTTATCCCAGAAAATTTTTAACCTCTCTTCTCATTAAAACAAAGCTCATTATTTATGATGAAAATTCTTGATTACTAGAATGATTATGAGCTCTTCTGAATTAAACAAAATCCCCATTCAATTTCAGAGGAAAAAATTTGCACTCGCAGTTTGTTTTACTATAATTATAAAAAAAAGTCAATATCAATCTTTAAAGAATTTTGGACTCTATCTTCAAAAACCAGTTTTTACCCATGTCAGTGATATGTTTCAATATCTCCTGTCACAGGAACAAGGGACTCGAAGTATTAATATGTAATTAAGATGTATTAACTCAAGATACTACAAGAAATGATGTTTACAATGAAAATTATATATGATAGAAATTTACACAATGAATACTTCATGTAGGTCTTGGTAAAGTTGGAATTGATCTTGTGTAACACCCCGGATTTGATAACCCAGGCCGGGATGCCACCGCCGCATCTCCCTAGCAAGACACGGATTCTCCGAGCTTGCTAAAGAGATGCAAGGCTATAGGTATTGCAAAAAGGTTTAAAAACAAGTCCGGAATCTATCTAAAAATAATAATAAGTATCATCCACACATATAGTACTAATAATAATATATCGCAGCGGAAAATGTAAAGTGGGCCGACATGGCCAAAACTCGGGATTTACATGCCCGATATGCAAGTATCATAAAAAGCGATAAAACAATGTTTAATAATTCCATCCCCCAATGCACATGCTATGCATTATCTCCGTACTCTGAAAGAAAGAGAAAAACAACAATTTTATCAGTATATAAAATACTGAGTAAGTCGATCCTAACATAGCAATAAAGGGGTTTAATTAGATAATTAAGATTTTACTCCTAAACATGCATTTACAAATTTAAAGGAAATAATATTTTAATTGTGTACTTGAACATGCATTTAATTCACAATAGCAATTTAGTCATGATATGAAATTTAAAGACATAATTTAAATGCATAATTTAAAGACATGCGTAAATAAATAAATACTTAAAAATATTAAATCTTTTATTCCCCCATTACGTAACCATTTCTCATTGTTTTGTATAGCCGGTGATCCGGCGGCCGCAGCCGTGTCGTAAGTATCTTGTATAGCCGGTGATCCGGCGGCCGCAGCCGTATCTGCCATACCCAGTAACACTCCGGAGCCTCGGGAAACCCATACGGAAAATCCCGAGAGAGTAGGCCATGTATCTCCCGCCGATTGGCGTAATATTTCATCTAAATTCTCTCGTCCATTATAGGCCCGAAGAGAAAGGCTAGAGGGGCACCCTGCAGAGCACTCACCCTCCACCAAAGTATCTCATGTATCGTTTCAATTTAATGTATCGGGGTTTTTTTCAAAAGTATAGATGTATCGTATTTCAAGTCTTTGATCGTTTGTTACGAAATTTCAAAATCTCTTGATTTAAAAGTCTCTTGGCGTCACAGTTTACGCCTTTTTAATTTAAAAATTCATTTCAAGTCGGAAAAATCTGAAATTTTCACAGTAAATCAAAAATATCCTAACGAACAACTTTCTTGTTTTAACTTTTTCGAAATAAGTTGAGGAAACATGTCAAAAATCGATTTTATTACGCAAACAGAATTCTGTCCGGACTCAGGTTTGACACAGTTCAAAGTTTCGACTTTTTAACATATCAAATGGTCTCCAAAAATTCTGAAATTTTATATGCACATACTAGACATGATTATCTACAACTTTCATTTAGATTGCAAGGATCAAATCGGAATAGAAAATATAGAAAAATGCTCATCAAGTTCGAATATGACCACTGTCAGTTTTTCGAAAAGGCCTAGTAAAACAGTTTATGTTCGGTGCGATTTGAAATAGCAAACGTTAACGAAAATGTCTGAAAGTTTTACACGACCTAGATTTATGTGTTAGGATTAAAAGTCTAGTTTTGAGTTTCTCGGATTGAATCCTCAAAATATGAGTTTTAGGCCAATTTCAGAAACTGCGCAAGTTGGGGTTTTTAATTTTGGTTTTTACGTTTCGTTACATTACGACTACTTCGGACGCCCCTAAACCACCCGTATTGATATGGAAGGCTCATCTTACAGTGATTGTGTTCTTGAGTCGTCCTAGGGTCGCTCGGCTTGTCCAAAATCCTACGAACGGATCTACGAAACGCAAAGTTCCCGACTTTGGCCACGAACGTATTTGCAATCAACGATTCAAGAGTTAGATTGGGGATTTGAAAGGAAAAACGAGATTGAGAACCTAAGATACTACTTACCAATGATCTAAGGACTGTGCTTCTTGATCTACACGTTCCTACGGCCGTCGGTGGTTGTCGGAAAGTCGACGGAAGTCCGTCGGAAGTTCGTCGGGAGAGTGTTTTGGCTTGGGAGAGTTTGAGAGTGAATGGGGAGGGTTTTGGAGGCTGCAAAATGGGGTGGAGACAACCCTCCCACGACCTAATACTCCTTCCCCCGCTCAAAATCTTCTTTCCATAGTGGGGAGGTTGAATTATGGCAAGAAATCGCCGAAAACGCGTAACTTGCCAAATTCTGGGGAGCCACGCGGGGTTGGCGCGCCGTTTGGCCAAACCCCGCCCGGCCAGCGCGCGGTTCCCGCCTGGACTGCGGTCCGGGCGGGTCCGTGCGATCCGATCCGTCGGGTCTTTTTCTCCTCTCTTTCGGACTTCTATCCTTCCACGTTTTCGCGCTCGATTTTCCGGTCATTTTCGGATTATGCTTCTCATCATAAATTTATTCCGTCTCAATTCGATTTCATGCTTGAAATCTTAAGACCTTCGGTTTTGGTCCGTCGGGTTCTAAATCATCGTCTTTTGACTCCCGGGCATTTCCGAGTTTACGGGTTCTCGGGAACAAAACTTTCTTTCCTATTGGATTAATTCCTATTTTTATATTCTAAAATTTACGGGTATTACAGTCTACCCCCCTTAAGAACCAACTTCGTCCTCGAAGTTGCACTTCATCCTCTCGTGAGTTCGGGAATTGTTTGATTAAGTGATTGTATTATTGTGTGTCGTTGTTTGTTATTATTTGACTGAACCTAGAATTGAAATTTCCGAGTTGCCTACGTACCCCGTGAAGGGATCAAGTCATTACGTAGTTCAAAACAATTTGAATTTGTTTATTTGGGGTACAAAATATTCGGACAAAATATCCGGAAATATTCGGGTCGTCACATCCTCCCCCTCTTAAGATTACAGTTATGCCCCCATAACTGTTGTTTCATTGTCTTGGAATAAGGTTGGGTAACGATCCTTCATGTCTGCCTCTAGCTCCCACGTTGCCGTCTCGGCTTCGTGGTTAGACCAAAGAACCTTAACCATTCTCACGGTCTTATTCCTTGTTACTCTCTCCTTCACGTCGAGTATTCGCACTGGAATTTCTTCGTAGCTTAAGTCATCGTCCAGCTCAATCTCCTCCGATTGGAGTACGTCGGTCGGATCGTGGACGTATTTCTTCAATTGTGAGACGTGGAACACGTCGTGGACACGAGCAAATTGTGGCGGTAATGCTAGTCGGTATGCAAGATTTCCCACTCTTTCTAGGATCTCGTATGGTCCTATGTATCGTGGGCTCAATTTCCCCCGCTTGCCAAAGCGCATCACACCCTTCATCGGTGACACCTTTAACATGACCTTATCGCCTATTTGGAATTCCAAATTTTGCCGTCTCACGTCGGCATAGCTCTTTTGCCGGTCTTGCGCGGCTCTCATATTTCCTTGGATTATTTTGACTTGTTGAGCCATGTCCTCAACAAGTTGCGGTCCAATTACCATAGTCCTCTCGCTCTCTTCCCAGCTCAATGGACTTCGGCATTTGCGTCCATATAGTGCGTCGAAAGGTGCCATGCCAATGCTAGCATGGTAGCTGTTGTTGTAGGAAAATTCGATTAAGGGTAAGTGATTTTCCCAACTTCCTTTAAACTCTAATACGCATGCCCTTAGCATGTCTTCCAAAGTTTGGATCGTTCTTTCTGTTTGCCCATCCGTCATGGGGTGGAACGCGGTACTCATCTTTATCTTCGTACCGAGAGCTTCTTGTAGTTTTGTCCAAAAATGTGAGACGAATCTACTGTCTCTGTCCGAGATGATGTCATGTGGTACTCCATGTCGTCGTACCACGTTGTCGACATATACCCTTGCCATTTGGTCCATGGACCAGGTATCCTTCATAGGGATAAATATGGCAGCTTTTGTCAACCTATCCACGATCACCCAGATTTTATTCATCCCCTTCGGTGAACGAGGTAGTCCCAAAACGAAATCCATTGAAATGCTATCCCATTTCCAACTTGGGATTTCCAATGGTTGCATTAATCCTAAGGGTTTATATCGTACGGCCTTGACCTTCTAGCAGGTAAGGCATCTTGCCACAAACTCGGCTATTTCTCTCTTCATGTTCGGCCACCAATAGTTCTTCTTTATGTCCTTGTATAGCTTCTCGCCTCCGGGATGGACCGAGTATGGGGTATTATGGCCTTCCTCCATCACTTTTTGCTTCAGGCCCTCGCATTTCCGTGGTATGCACCACCTTCCCTTGAAGCGGATGCTCCCGTCCTCATGGATTTTAAAATCCATTGCCTTTCCTTCAGCAATGCTCTTCCTAATTTCCTCCAGCTTTTCATCATCCGGTTGTGCTAGTCGTATCTCATCGAGTATGGTAGATCCTACTACCATCGTGTTGACGACCTCACTTACTTCACCAGAGTGTACCAACTCCAGAATTAATTTCGCCAAATCTCTGTACAACTCGGCCGGTACCACCAGTGAATTCACCACGTGTTGAGTTTTTCGACTCAAGGCATCGGCCACGACGGTGGCTTTTCCTTCGTGATACGCGACTTCCAGGTCGTAATCCTTAATCAGTTCCAACCATCTTCTTTGCCTCAAATTCAGCTCTCTTTGCGTGAATATATACTTGAGGCTCTTATGGTCGGTGAACATCCGACACTTTCGCCCATAGAGGTAGTGCCTCCATATCTTTAGAGCGAACACGACCGCGGCTAGTTCCAAGTCGTGCGTCGGATAGTTCTCCTCGTGTGGCTTTAGTTGACGTGATGCGTATGCTATAACCCTTTGATCTTGCATTAGCACGCATCCCAATCCTTCCTTCGAGGCGTCGCTGTACACCTCGAAGTCTCCATCCTCCGATGGTAGTGCCAACACCGGCGCTGTGGTAAGTCGTTTCTTCAATTCTTGGAATGTGGAATCACACTCACTGGTCCAGTCGTATTTCGCCCCTTTCTTTAACAGCTGTGTCAATGGGCGAGCGATCTTTGAGAAATCCTTTACAAACCTTCGGTAGTATCCCGCCAATTCGAGAAAACTTCTTATCTCAGTTGGATTCTTCGGTGGCACCCATTCGGTCACTGCCGAGATCTTTGCTGGGTCTACTGCCACTCCGTTGGCGGATACGATATGTCCCAGAAATGCCACTTCTTTTAGCCAGAAGTCGCATTTGGACAGCTTGCCATACAGTTGATTTACTCGCAGGATCCCTAACACTTTGTGTAAGTGTTCGGAATGTTCTTCTTCGCTTTTCGAGTAGATCAGGATGTCATCTATAAACACTACTACGCATTGATCTAATAATTCTCGGAAAACGTTGTTCATGAGATTCATGAACATCTTCGGGGCGTTCGTCAGCCCGAATGATAGCACCGTGAATTCGTAGTGCCCGTAGCGAGTTCTGAACGCCGTCTTTGGGATATCCTTTTCGGCGATCCTTAACTGGTGATATCCAGATCGCAAGTCGATCTTTGAAAATACTGAAGCTCCCTTTAGTTGGTCGAACAAATCCTCGATTCTGGGCAACGGGTACTTGTTCTTGACCGTGACTTGGTTAAGTCCTCTATAATCGATGCATAGTCGTAGACCTCCATCTTTCTTCTTAACGAATAAGACCGGGGCTCCCCATGGGGACGTGCTCGGCCTTATGTAGCCCTTCTCTAGCAACTCCTCGAGTTGTTCCTTTAGTTCCTTCATTTCTAGCGGCTGATGCACCCTGTGAAACCACTGTAATACCCGAGAATTTTGCAACATAAAATAAATAAGTAAAATAAATAAATAAATATAATAAACATGATAAATGAATAAAGAATCATAGAAGATGAGAAATGGAATTTCAATTAAAAAGGAATCAAAATTCCGAGCACCCGGGAAGCCGAAGACAATTTAATCGAATAAATGGTTACACGGAGACCCGACACCGATGGACTCAATAACGCGAGTCCAAACATAAATTTAGGTCCGAATAAAAATTAAGATAGGAAATGGGGGCCCGAAGATACCCCGGAAATCCGAATCCGGGAACATAGGGGGATAGAGGTCCGAAAGAGATGAGGAAACGCCCGACGGATCGCACGACCCGGCCCAGACCGAAGTCCAGGCCAGGACGGCGCGGTCGCCGCGCGCTCCAAAGGGGAAGACCGCGCCAAGGGCGCGCCGGCAGGGCAGTTGCGGCCGTTCCGCGATTCTCTCGCCCGAACGCGGATTTTTCGACTTTCGGTTGAACATATCTCGACCCAAGACCCTTGGGGTCAGATTTTGGACGCCCTAGGTCTTAGATATCTATAAATAAGACCTTCTAGGAGCTCCGTATACCTTTACGAAACCCTACAACCTTCCATACATTCGAAACCCTAGATCCGGAAGTCGTCGGAGGCACAAAACCGAACAACGGGACTGACTTGGACGAAAATTGGGAGCCTTCGATTGACGGGGTAAGATACGAACCATTCTTGTCCATTCTTTTTCCTGTTCTTGATTCAAAACGAATCCTAAATTCGATTTTTTCTATTCTAAACCCCCGATCCGAATCGAGAGCGAAGAACCCGACAAACGGAGAGGATAAACGGAGGACGAGAAGCCACGCCTCCGAATCAAAGATCCCGGACGCTCAACAATCTGTAAGTTAACGCTTACACGGTTTTGGGAGTAGTTAAAATATTTGAATCTAGAAACTTAATCAAATCTTTCGTAAATCTGTCAACATGTGATTTCTAACGGCGCAACAGTTTTGTCTAATTTTTCCGAACCTTTAAACGACCTCAAACGGGAAAACTTAAAACACGAAAAACGTTCCTAAGACTCTGATCTAGGTTGTGTAAAAATTTCATAATTTTTCATCGTGTTTTGATATGCGAAACCGATCGTAAACGAGCCTGCTTTAGATTTAAATCTTGAAACGATGATAGATTCTTTATTCGAACTTGTTGGTGATTTCTACCTTAGATCTAGACCGATCTAGGCTTGGCGTTGAACATAAGAGTTGTAGATCTATACTTTATGAATACCTCCGTAAAATTTCAGAATTTTCCGTGATAATTTGATATATGAAATCCACCCCGAACCGAACTGGTTTAAAATCGAATCTTGAAACTGGACAGAAATTAGGAATGATCTTGATCACGTTTTTGACTATGGTTCTAGGCCGAATTAGATCTTTAGCCGAACATGAAAGTTGTAGATAATTGTCTTAAGATGATCTCTGTAAAATTTCATTAAATTTGGAGTTGAATTGCTATGGTAGAATTCGAAATCTTTAAACTGAGTTATATGAAATTCGGACAGAACAGTACTTCTGTGAAAATTAGTGTTTTTGACCTGTTTAGGTATCTCGGATTGAAAAAGTTAAAACACGAAAGTTGTAGATCTCGACGTTTTGGAGTCAGTCCTGAAGTTTTGGAATTTTTGAAATTAAATCTGATTTTTAACGAATTTTAGAGTAAACTGTGATTTACCGAACGAAATTTTGAAATCTTGTTGAAACGGTGGAATTAGCCTTTGAGGTTGAAACGAATAGAAATACTTTGACATACGATACATGAAACGAGAAGATTAAAATATTGCGGGTTATGACTAAGCTAGATACTGTCAATGTTCTCTGCGGCTTGGGACATAAGAGCCCAAGTGTATTATGTCTAGGTTGACGTAAGAGCCCTAGCGAAACAGTGATCGTATGGCTAGCGGACGGATTAACTCTAATTAAAAGATCTGGATCGACCATGATACCTATGGACATAAGAGCCCAGGCGTAAGGCTGGCGGACATAAGAGCCCTAGCGGTGGTGATCTGTAAAAGATACGAAACGAGAAGTTTGCGAGAATTCCAAATTAAATCTGTATTAAATCGTGTTGCTAAATTTATGGCCACTTATTTAGTTGCGTTGCAAGCTATATGATGATCTTATGAATCCATACTTCTAAATTATGCGATTACATGAATTATTTAAATTATTGCACATGTTTTCATTAAAGTTAAATAAAGGCTTTGAAACCTCATAATCTTGTATGTGTTAACTTACTCAGCACGTAGTGCTGACCAAACCATTTTTATTTCCCTGTTTATTTCAGAGCTGAAGAATATGCATCATCATATGCATTCATGGGAAGTTTGGGGAAACAATTTATTTTTAAATGTTACGTTAGACTAGAAATTGCATGAACGGGCCTGTTTAACCCGTAATTAGGCCATGTTGGCCCTATATTTAAATTCCGCTGCATTATACTTATGTAAATATTATTTTCCGCTGCAACTTTGATGTATTATTTTAAATTATATATGAATGGGCTGTTTGATTATTTTAAATTCTGAAAAACCATAGCCTTGCATCTCTTTAGTAAGCTCGGAGAAACCGTGTCTTGCTAGGGAGGTGTGGCGGTGACACCCCGACCTGGGTGACCAAAAACCGGGGTGTTACAAGGTGGTATCAGAGCCCAGAATATTTTAAAGCTATCTATTTTAAAGAAAATATCTTATACCAAAGGTGGTATCATAGACCGGCTATTTTTAAACTATTATTTTTAAACCATTATTATTTTTAAACTATTATTAATATTTTGACTATTATTTTAAATTTTAAAGTATTATTTCCATGGAGAAATTTTTATTTTAAAACCCATGGGAAAAATATATATATAGTGCATAAATTATTTTTTTGGGGGGAAATCATCATTCGCATTTGCATAAAGCATTTCTTTTATGTAGAGAACTTAGAATCTTTGCGAATTTTAACTTAGAATCTTTGCGAATTTGAACTTAGAATCTTGGCGAAGTTGAACCTAGAATCTTGGCGAAATTAACGAAGATCTCTTGTTACACCTATATAATCTTGAGGCATGACATCGAATTAGAAGCAATAACTAGATACTGATCCTGCCTTAGTCCTAGATCTCATTCATCTATGCGCACGATTAAGCATAACAATCATCGGCCCTTGCCAATCCTATCCTCATACGAAACCATTTCCTTATGTTAAAAAAAAAAATCAAGTTTTTATTAAAACACTATTTATTCCAAAAATCTTGTTTGGTTTCCCAAACAACAAATCCATTTCAAACGCACGACTCATTTAAACCTTGACCCGAACCTTCTTGAGAATAATGAGTAGACAGTTATGGGGACATAACTGAAGTCCTAAGGGGGAGAGGATGTGATACCCCGTAATTTTTTTTTGGAGTTCGACTCGATATCATGTATCCTAAATCATAAATAAACAAATTCAAGTTGTTTTGAACTACGTTATGGCTTGATCCCTTCACCGGGTACGTAGGCAGCTTAGAAGTCTTAATTCTAAGTTCAGTCACAAAATAATAAAACAAACAAAAGACTTTAGCACGAGAAAAGCCGAAACACAACTTCGAGGACGAAGTTGATTCTTAAGGAGGGTAGACTGTAATACCCGAGAATTTTGCAACATAAAATAAATAAGTAAAATAAATAAATAAATATAATAAACATGATAAATGAATAAAGAATCATAGAAGATGAGAAATGGAATTTCAATTAAAAAGGAATCAAAATTCCGAGCACACCGGGAAGCCGAAGACAATTTAATCGAATAAATGGTTACACGGAGACCCGACACCGATGGACTCAATAACGCGAGTCCAAACATAAATTTAGGTCCGAATAAAAATTAAGATAGGAAATGGGGGGCCCGAAGATACCCCGGAAATCCGAATCCGGGAACATAGGGGGATAGAGGTCCGAAAGAGATGAGGAAACGCCCGACGGATCGCACGACCCGGCCCAGACCGAAGTCCAGGCCAGGACGGCGCGGTCGCCGCGCGCTCCAAAGGGGAAGACCGCGCCAAGGGCGCGCCGGCAGGGCAGTTGCGGCCGTTCCGCGATTCTCTCGCCCGAACGCGGATTTTTCGACTTTCGGTTGAACATATCTCGACCCAAGACCCTTGGGGTCAGATTTTGGACGCCCTAGGTCTTAGATATCTATAAATAAGACCTTCTAGGAGCTCCGTATACCTTTACGAAACCCTACAACCTTCCATACATTCGAAACCCTAGATCCGGAAGTCGTCGGAGGCACAAAACCGAACAACGGGACTGACTTGGACGAAAATTGGGAGCCTTCGATTGACGGGGTAAGATACGAACCATTCTTGTCCATTCTTTTTCCTGTTCTTGATTCAAAACGAATCCTAAATTCGATTTTTTCTATTCTAAACCCCCGATCCGAATCGAGAGCGAAGAACCCGACAAACGGAGAGGATAAACGGAGGACGAGAAGCCACGCCTCCGAATCAAAGATCCCGGACGCTCAACAATCTGTAAGTTAACGCTTACACGGTTTTGGGAGTAGTTAAAATATTTGAATCTAGAAACTTAATCAAATCTTTCGTAAATCTGTCAACATGTGATTTCTAACGGCGCAACAGTTTTGTCTAATTTTTCTGAACCTTTAAACGACCTCAAACGGGAAAACTTAAAACACGAAAAACGTTCCTAAGACTCTGATCTAGGTTGTGTAAAAATTTCATAATTTTTCATCGTGTTTTGATATGCGAAACCGATCGTAAACGAGCCTGCTTTAGATTTAAATCTTGAAACGATGATAGATTCTTTATTCGAACTTGTTGGTGATTTCTACCTTAGATCTAGACCGATCTAGGCTTGGCGTTGAACATAAGAGTTGTAGATCTATACTTTATGAATACCTCCGTAAAATTTCAGAATTTTCCGTGATAATTTGATATATGAAATCCACCCCGAACCGAACTGGTTTAAAATCGAATCTTGAAACTGGACAGAAATTAGGAATGATCTTGATCACGTTTTTGACTATGGTTCTAGGCCGAATTAGATCTTTAGCCGAACATGAAAGTTGTAGATAATTGTCTTAAGATGATCTCTGTAAAATTTCATTAAATTTGGAGTTGAATTGCTATGGTAGAATTCGAAATCTTTAAACTGAGTTATATGAAATTCGGACAGAACAGTACTTCTGTGAAAATTAGTGTTTTTGACCTGTTTAGGTATCTCGGATTGAAAAAGTTAAAACACGAAAGTTGTAGATCTCGACGTTTTGGAGTCAGTCCTGAAGTTTTGGAATTTTTGAAATTAAATCTGATTTTTAACGAATTTTAGAGTAAACTGTGATTTACCGAACGAAATTTTGAAATCTTGTTGAAACGGTGGAATTAGCCTTTGAGGTTGAAACGAATAGAAATACTTTGACATACGATACATGAAACGAGAAGATTAAAATATTGCGGGTTATGACTAAGCTAGATACTGTCAATGTTCTCTGCGGCTTGGGACATAAGAGCCCAAGTGTATGTCTAGGTTGACGTAAGAGCCCTAGCGAAACAGTGATCGTATGGCTAGCGGACGGATTAACTCTAATTAAAAGATCTGGATCGACCATGATACCTATGGACATAAGAGCCCAGGCGTAAGGCTGGCGGACATAAGAGCCCTAGCGGTGGTGATCTGTAAAAGATACGAAACGAGAAGTTTGCGAGAATTCCAAATTAAATCTGTATTAAATCGTGTTGCTAAATTTATGGCCACTTATTTAGTTGCGTTGCAAGCTATATGATGATCTTATGAATCCATACTTCTAAATTATGCGATTACATGAATTATTTAAATTATGCACATGTTTTCATTAAAGTTAAATAAAGGCTTTGAAACCTCATAATCTTGTATGTGTTAACTTACTCAGCACGTAGTGCTGACCAAACCATTTTTATTTCCCTGTTTATTTCAGAGCTGAAGAATATGCATCATCATATGCATTCATGGGAAGTTTGGGGAAACAATTTATTTTTAAATGTTACGTTAGACTAGAAATTGCATGAACGGGCCTGTTTAACCCGTAATTAGGCCATGTTGGCCCTATATTTAAATTCCGCTGCATTATACTTATGTAAATATTATTTTCCGCTGCAACTTTGATGTATTATTTTAAATTATATATGAATGGGCTGTTTGATTATTTTAAATTCTGAAAAACCATAGCCTTGCATCTCTTTAGTAAGCTCGGAGAAACCGTGTCTTGCTAGGGAGGTGTGGCGGTGACACCCCGACCTGGGTGACCAAAAACCGGGGTGTTACAACCACACTTATAGAAGCTTGAATTGTACTACAATATGTCCAAAATGAGTGCATTTTACCTTAATTTATTGCACTTTTAGGTGTATTTCATGTGTTTTTATTTTTCAAGTGATCATGGTTAGATTAGGCTTATTTAGGTTAAATTTACCATGTTTTTATGTGTTTTTAATAAGACTTTGGCAAACCTAATTCATTGCTGTAACACCCCGAATTTGATAACCCAGGTCGGGATGTCACCGCCACACCTCCCTAGCAAGACACGGTTTCTCCGAGCTTGCTAAGGAGATGCAAGGCTATGGTTTTTCAGAATTTAAAACATTCAAACAGCCCATGTATATATAATTTAAAAATAAAGTCATTACAATTGCAGCGGAAAATAATATTTACATAAGTATAATGCAGCGGAATTTAAATATAGCCAACACGGCCGGAATACGGGTTAAACAGGCCCGTTCATGCAATTTCTAGTCTAACGTAACATTTACAATTAAAGCATTTCCCCAAAATTCCCATGAATGCATATGATGATGCATATTCTTCAGCTCTGAAAGAAACAGGAAAAAAAATACGGTTTTGGTCAGCACTACGTGCTGAGTAAGTTACCACAAACATGATTGTGAGGTTTCAAAGCCTTTAATTAAATTTAAAAACATGTGCATAATATCCATGCTTTAATTTATCCAACAATAATTTAATTGCGTATTTTAAAAGACAAGGGTTTCCATAAGATCATAATTCAACAACATGATAAAATAATCGCAAGACATAATTTCAAGGCATAATTTAAATAAGGAAACTATCTAAGTATTTCAGGATTCCACTATCCCTCTTTTATTCGATATAATCTAGTATAATTTATTCTTGGGGAATCGAACCCGCAAGAAAACAAACAATCGCCCTTGGGGAATCGAACCCGCAAGAACTCACATACATCCTAGGGAATCGAACCCGTAGGAATCAACACATATTCTGGGGAATCGAACCCGCAGAAAGACACACCCTGGGGAATCGAACCCGCAAGGTTTGACACGGACATCCTGGGGAATCGAACCCGCAGGAGAACATACAATCGCCCTTGGGGAATCGAACCCGCAAGAACTCAAACACACCCTGGGGAATCGAACCCGCAAGGTTTGACACAGACATCCTGGGGAATCGAACCCGCAGGTCAAACAAGTTTCGCAAATTTCACGAGTTTCATCAAGAGTTCAAGGTTTAACTCGGTCAACCACAGTTTAATCTAAAATGCGTCTAAAATCAGATTTAATTTCAACAATTCCGAAATTTCGCGTCTGACTCCAAAACGTCCAGATCTACAACTTTCGTGTTTTAACTTTTTCAATCCGAGATACCTAAATAGGTCAAAAACACTAATTTTCACAGAAGTATAAATCTGTCCGAATTTCCTAGGTCACAGTTTAGAGATTTCGAATTCTACCATATCAATTCAACTCCAAATTTAACGAGATTTGACAGAGATCATCTTAAGACATATATCTACAAGTTTCATGTTCAGCAAAAGATCTAATTCATCCTATTTCTATTGTCAAAAACGCCAACAAGTTCGGGCCAAGAATCTGTCAAGATTTCAAGATCCACATCCTAGCAGTTCGGTTTCGGGTGGATTTCATATATCAAAACATCACGAAAAATTCTGAAAATTTACGGAGGTGTTCTTAACGCATAGATCTACAACTCTTATGTTCAACTCTAAGCCTAGATCGGTCTAGATCCAAGGTAGAAATCACCAACAAGTTCGAACTAAAGTTCTGTCACCGTTTCAAGATCTAAACTCAAGGCAGGTCTGTTTGTGGTCGTTTTCGGATATCAAAACACGATGAAAAATTATGAAAATTTTACAGTACATAGATCTATGTCTTAGGAACGTTTTTTGTTTTTTAAGTTTTTCCGTTTGAAGTCGTTTTAAGGTTCGGAAAAATTAGGCAAAACTGTTGCGCCGTTAAAAATCACATATGGACAGATTTACGAAAGATTTGCTCGAGTTTCTAGATTTGAATATTTTTACTACTCCCAAAACCGTGTAAGCGTTAACTTACTGAGTTTACGGATGTCTCGGCTCGATGATTCGGAGGCGTGGCTTCCACGTTCTTCGTTCTCCCTCCGAGATCCTTCGTTTTTCCTCAACGCGTCCGGATCGGGGTTTAGAATAGGAAAGAGATTTAATTAGGATTCGTTTTCGAATCTTGAATGGAAAAGAATGGACAAGAATGGTTCGAATCTTACCCCGATGATCGAAGACTCCTAATTTTCGTCCAAGTCAGTCCCTTGATTCGGTTTTGTGCCTCCGGCGACTCCGGAATTAGGGTTTTGTGTGTAGAGAGATTTCGTAGGGTTTTGTAAAGATGTTCGGGGCTCCCAAGAGGGTTTATTTATAGATATTTAAGACCTAGGGCGTCCAAGATCTGACCCCAAGCGTCTTGAGTCGATATATGTTCAACCGAAAGTCGAAAAATCCGGAATCGGGCGAGAGATTCACGCAACAAACAAATCTGTCATGTGGCGCGCTGTTGGCGCGGTTTTCCCCATTGGGCGCGCGGCCACCGCGCCGTCCTGGCCTGGACTTCGGTCTGGGCCGGGTCGTGCGATCCGTCGGGCGTTTCCTCCTCTCTTTCGGACTTCTATCCCCCTATGTTCCCGGATTCGGATTTCCGGGGTATCTTCGGGCTCCGATTTCCTATCTTAATTTTACTCGGATCTAAATTTATGTTTGGACTCGAGTTATTGAGTCCATCGGTGTTGGGTTTCCGTGTAACCATTTATTCGATTAAATTGTCTTCGGCTTCCCGGGTTCTTGGAATTTTGATTCCTTTTTAATTTAAATTTCATTTCTCATCTTTTATGATTCTTTATCCCTTTATCATGTTTGTTATATTTATTTATTTATTTATTTTATTTATTGCATTTATTTTATGTTGGAAAATTCTCGGGTATTACAGTCTACCCTCCTTAAGAATCAACTTCGTCCTCGAAGTTGTGTTTCGGCTTTTCTCGTGCTAAAGTCTTTTGTTTGTTTTATTATTTTGTGACTGAACTTAGAATTAAAACTTCTAAGCTGCCTACGTACCCGGTGAAGGGATCAAGCCATAACGTAGTTCAAAACAATTTGAATTTGTTTATTTATTTATTCGAAGTACATATTGTCAAAAATAAATGTCTATCTTACGGGGTATTACATCCTCTCCCCCTTAGAACTTCAGTTATGTCCTCATAACTGCCTACTTATTATTCTCAAGAAGGTTCGGGTCAAGGTTTTAATGAGCAGTGCGTTTGAAATGGATTTGTTGTTTGGGAATTCAACAAATTTTTTTGGAATAGAGAGTGTTTTAATAAAAACTTGTTTTTTATTGTCTCCACATAAGGAAGTTTTCCAATTCATACTAGGATAGGAATGGCTAAGGCCGAGGATTGTTATGCTTAGGTGAGCGCATAGATGAATGAGATCTTGAACTACGGCAAGATCAGTCTCTAGTGAGCGTTTCTAATTTGATGTCAAGCCTCTAAGTTATCTAGGTGTAGCAAGAGATCTAAGTTAGAATATATCGCTTCTAAGTTCTCTAAGTTTAGGCAATGCAGTATGCACATGCAATGATGATTTCCCCCCAAAAATAATTTATGCACTATATATATATATATTTTCCATGGATTTTAAAATAAAAATTTATTCCATGGAACTAATGCTTAAAAAAATTTAAAATATTAGTTAAAATTCTTGGACCTCTATATTGTGTCAAAAATAATTATCATTGGGCTAGGAAACTTTCAAAATAATAATTTGGGCTTCAATAATAATTTAAAAATAATAGTTTAATAATAATAATAATAATAATAATAGGTTTAAAAATACTAATTTAAAAATAAGCCGGGCTCTGATACCACTTTGTAACACCCCGAATTTGATAACCCAGGTCGGGATGTCACCGCCACACCTCCCTAGCAAGACACGGTTTCTCCGAGCTTGCTAAGGAGATGCAAGGCTATGGTTTTTCAGAATTTAAAACATTCAAACAGCCCATGTATATATAATTTAAAAATAAAGTCATTACAATTGCAGCGGAAAATAATATTTACATAAGTATAATGCAGCGGAATTTAAATATAGCCAACACGGCCGGAATACGGGTTAAACAGGCCCGTTCATGCAATTTCTAGTCTAACGTAACATTTACAATTAAAGCATTTCCCCAAAATTCCCATGAATGCATATGATGATGCATATTCTTCAGCTCTGAAAGAAACAGGAAAAAAAATACGGTTTTGGTCAGCACTACGTGCTGAGTAAGTTACCACAAACATGATTGTGAGGTTTCAAAGCCTTTAATTAAATTTAAAAACATGTGCATAATATCCATGCTTTAATTTATCCAACTAACAATAATTTAATTGCGTATTTTAAAAGACAAGGGTTTCCATAAGATCATAATTCAACAACATGATAAAATAATCGCAAGACATAATTTAAAGGCATAATTTAAATAAGGAAACTATCTAAGTATTTCAGGATTCCACTATCCCTCTTTTATTCGATATAATCTAGTATAATTTATTCTTGGGGAATCGAACCCGCAAGAAAACAATCGCCCTTGGGGAATCGAACCCGCAAGAACTCACATACATCCTAGGGAATCGAACCCGTAGGAATCAACACATATTCTGGGGAATCGAACCCGCAGAAAGACACACCCTGGGGAATCGAACCCGCAAGGTTTAACACGGACATCCTGGGGAATCGAACCCGCAGGAGAACATACAATCGCCCTTGGGGAATCGAACCCGCAAGAACTCAAACACACCCTGGGGAATCGAACCCGCAAGGTTTGACACAGACATCCTGGGGAATCGAACCCGCAGGTCAAACAAGTTTCGCAAATTTCACGAGTTTCATCAAGAGTTCAAGGTTTAACTCGGTCAACCACAGTTTAATCTAAAATGCGTCTAAAATCAGATTTAATTTCAACAATTCCGAAATTTCGCGTCTGACTCCAAAACGTCCAGATCTACAACTTTCGTGTTTTAACTTTTTCAATCCGAGATACCTAAATAGGTCAAAAACACTAATTTTCACAGAAGTATAAATCTGTCCGAATTTCCTAGGTCACAGTTTAGAGATTTCGAATTCTACCATATCAATTCAACTCCAAATTTAACGAGATTTGACAGAGATCATCTTAAGACATATATCTACAAGTTTCATGTTCAGCAAAAGATCTAATTCATCCTATTTCTATTGTCAAAAACGCCAACAAGTTCGGGCCAAGAATCTGTCAAGATTTCAAGATCCACATCCTAGCAGTTCGGTTTCGGGTGGATTTCATATATCAAAACATCACGAAAAATTCTGAAAATTTACGGAGGTGTTCTTAACGCATAGATCTACAACTCTTATGTTCAACTCTAAGCCTAGATCGGTCTAGATCCAAGGTAGAAATCACCAACAAGTTCGAACTAAAGTTCTGTCACCGTTTCAAGATCTAAACTCAAGGCAGGTCTGTTTGTGGTCGTTTTCGGATATCAAAACACGATGAAAAATTATGAAAATTTTACAGTACATAGATCTATGTCTTAGGAACGTTTTTTGTTTTTTAAGTTTTTCCGTTTGAAGTCGTTTTAAGGTTCGGAAAAATTAGGTTGCGCCGTTAAAAATCACATATGGACAGATTTACGAAAGATTTGCTCGAGTTTCTAGATTTGAATATTTTTACTACTCCCAAAACCGTGTAAGCGTTAACTTACTGAGTTTACGGATGTCTCGGCTCGATGATTCGGAGGCGTGGCTTCCACGTTCTTCGTTCTCCCTCCGAGATCCTTCGTTTTTCCTCAACGCGTCCGGATCGGGGTTTAGAATAGGAAAGAGATTTAATTAGGATTCGTTTTCGAATCTTGAATGGAAAAGAATGGACAAGAATGGTTCGAATCTTACCCCGATGATCGAAGACTCCTAATTTTCGTCCAAATCAGTCCCTTGATTCGGTTTTGTGCCTCCGACGACTCCGGAATTAGGGTTTTGTGTGTAGAGAGATTTCGTAGGGTTTTGTAAAGATGTTCGGGGCTCCCAAGAGGGTTTATTTATAGATATTTAAGACCTAGGGCGTCCAAGATCTGACCCCAAGCGTCTTGAGTCGAGATATGTTCAACCGAAAGTCGAAAAATCCGGAATCGGGCGAGAGATTCACGCAACAAACAAATCTGTCATGTGGCGCGCTGTTGGCGCGGTTTTCCCCATTGGGCGCGCGGCCACCGCGCCGTCCTGGCCTGGACTTCGGTCTGGGCCGGGTCGTGCGATCCATCGGGCGTTTCCTCCTCTCTTTCGGACTTCTATCCCCCTATGTTCCCGGATTCGGATTTCTGGGGTATCTTCGGGCTCCGATTTCCTATCTTAATTTTACTCGGATCTAAATTTATGTTTGGACTCGAGTTATTGAGTCCATCGGTGTTGGGTTTCCGTGTAACCATTTATTCGATTAAATTGTCTTCGGCTTCCCGAGTTCTTGGAATTTTGATTCCTTTTTAATTTAAATTTCATTTCTCATCTTTTATGATTCTTTATCCCTTTATCATGTTTATTATATTTATTTATTTATTTATTTTATTTATTGCATTTATTTTATGTTGGAAAATTCTCGGGTATTACAATTGCAATGTTGTTTCAGGCATTTAAATGATGAAGAGCGATGTTCGGAAGCTTTATTTTGGAAAATAAGGAATATCGAATGTGATATGTGCCAAGATTCAGACTTAAAAAAAAAAAAAAAGTTGAAATCTTCCCAGAATGCACCGCACAGGCATGGCGGAGCCTAAACTGCCTTCTGAGCACCGCATCAGGCACCGCTTCAACACTTAGAAAAATTTCAGAGGTGAAAAAGCTTCAGAATGCACCGCACCTTCTTGGCGGTGCATAAAAACACCTTTCAGCGCCACTTTTTGCACCGCAGGGTAAATTTTAGGAAATTGTCAGAATGCACCGTTTCTTCTTGGCGGCGCCTAAAACCACCTTGGAGCGCCGTTTTATGCGCCATTTGCTGAAATTATGGAAAATCGTCAGGATGCGCCGACTCTTCTTGGTGGCGCCTAAAACCCCTTCCGAGCGCCGTTTTGGGCGCCACAGTCGCGGTTTGGAGGTTTTCTAACCTCCCGAACACGGTTTTAAAGCCCGTTTCTTCCTCATTTTCGTGGGGGAGACTCATAATTCGACCAAAAACTCTCAGGAGGACTCTGCAACTTTGGAGAAGAAGATCGAAAACACCAAACCATGCCGGAGAAAGTGATCGGAGCGTCTTCTCTGACTGTGTTCTTCGCATTCTAGGTGTTGCCTTTCTTTTTCTCGCTTTGTAATGTTTAGGATTTGCTTTTAAACATAATTTCCTACTTTTTTCATGTTTGTAAATGGATTTCTGTATTGTTCGTGTTAGAAGTGTTCTAGAACGGGAGTTCAGAATCACTTTGAAGTACGAATTCATCTTTTATGGAAGTATAATAAATGTCGATGTTTTAATTATGTAATCTGGGTTTATCTGCAAGAATTGTTAGAATCTGAATTAGGATTATGTATTAGATGCCTGGGAATGATCGATAATTATGTTTTAGCGAAGAATTTTGAAATCTGTATGTTTAATATGCTAATCTGGACTGATCGGTCAATCTGTTCCAATCTGCTTAAATTAAATCTGGCAATATCCTAATCTGCTTAGATTCTAAATTTAGTATTAAAATCCATTTTACCATGTTTTATCAATATTTTACCATAATTGTTAGATTATTTACACTATTCTGCATAATCAAATGTTAGAATCTAATCTGTTTGATTTCTGCTTTGCTAAATCGGGAGATAAAAAGTGGAAATTAGATTTTAGTACCGGTCTTGGGAATAAATCATATTAAAATAGATTTTGGCATGTACACGCTGATTTGGGAAATGAAATGTGTCGTTTAATCACAATAGGAAAATTTGTATGCTTGGGAAAGACTCAAATTTATGCCTAGACTGATGATTGCAGAATGTTAGATAATTTAATCAGCTTCCATGAAGTCTGTTTTTACAAATTATGAAAATTAGGAAAGTGTTATATTTTTACTCTTTATAAAATTATTAATTCTGCTGAAATTGATCTTTTTAGACATTGAGAAATGCTAAATCATTATGCAATTTCGCTTTTATATAAAGATGGCATGTTCTAAATCATTACAAGCATATATCTTATTTTTATTTTTAGTATTTTAAATTTTTAACTTGCTTTATTTTAAATTTAATGCTATCATTTTAATTTAATCACCATTAGAATTAAACAAACTCTTTTCAAAATATAAAATATATTATTAATGAACTTAAAATGACTAAGTTTTCTCCAGAATGAAATAATATTCTGAATTCCCTTGGGTTCGACCCGGTATTCACCGATTTTTATTACTTGATGACAACCATCCGCTTGTGGTAAAATATGAGTGGTGAAAATCACCCCATCAGCGGCGCCATACGGTAAGGAGCCTTTGAGACAAGCTCCGTTCCCGGGATGAGATCTATGGTGAATTCCAGATCTCTCTCAGGCGGCATGCCAGGAACGTCTTCCGGAAATACATCCGGGTATTCTCTCACCACCGGAATGTTATCCACCTTGACCTCTTCGGCCCCAAGGTTATGAATGTAGCATGCATATAATGCGTAACCCTTACGCATTAAGCTACATAGCTTAAGGGCGTTAACTATCTTGGTAGACTTCTTAGGGGGCTGGGAGTAAAAGATGACTCTCCTCCCCCTACTCTTTGACAACGTGATCTTTTGTTTTTGGCAATCGATCACGGCTTTATATTGGGTTAGCCAATCCATCCCTAGTATGACGTCAAAATCCTTTAGATCGAATTCTACCAGGTTCGCGAAAAACTCTATGTTCTTTATAACTATCGGAATTCCGTTATATCGCTTAGAGCATGATACTACCTCCCCCGATGGAAGTTGAATTCCTAAGTTAATCAATTCGCACTTAGGTAGATCTAGTTCAGGTAAGACTTTAGATGATATTATCGAACAACTAGCTCCTGAGTCGAACAGAACTCTAAGGGGTGTACTTAAGACATGGAACGTACCTCCCATTACGTCCCCCTGCATAGGCACATCTGCCTCATTGATGACATTCAACCTCCCCATTGGACGTCCCGGATTACCCTACTGATCCCGGTTCTGGTTCTGATTCTGTTGCTGATTTGGATTCTGTGAAGGACGTTGATTTTGATTGAGATTCTGGTTTTGAGGGGGTCTATACCCCTGGTTGTTTCCATTCCGCCCATCTTGGTTGCGAGGCTGAGTTGGCCCCGTGCCTAAGTCCTCCCTCTTGGTGATGTTTTCCAGTCGAGTGCGGCACTCATTCGCCATGTGGCTGATGCGACCACACCTGTAGCAGGCGCCCTGTTGGGGGCACCCTCTGGCCAAATGAGGCCTGCCGCATCTCGGGCAAGGTGGTACCGGGTTACCCCGGAAAAGGGTTCTATCGTCATTTCCTCTGTTGTTGTTTTGAGGGGGTCTGTTCAGATCTCCCCGAAAGTTGTTCCCTACAGCATTGTTACCGGAACGGTTGTCTCTACTCCTCTTATCCTGTCCCTGAGATCCTCGACTGGGTTCTCCGCTCACTTTCCTTTTCAGTTGTTGCACCCTTGCAACAGCTACCGCACGATCATACACCGATTGCAGGTCTGGGTATTGGACGCCAGTGATCACTTCCCGTATAGTCAAGTTTAACCCCATTTCAAATTTCTGTGCCTTCTCCGCATCTGTCGGCACGAGTCTCGGTGCGAAACGCACCAACTCCTTGAAACGGGTGTAGTATTCCTGGACTGTCTGCCCTCCTTGTTTCAGAGATAGGAACTCCTCGTACATGGCTGACTTTGTGCTCATGGGATAAAAGTGATCCCTGATCAGACCCATGAATTCTTCCCAAGAATAGGGTTCCTCGTCCTCGGCTAACTTATCTTGCATGGCACGCCACCAGTCATCCGCCTCCCCTCCGAGATAGTACGATGCCACAGGCACCTTCTCGCCAATTGGGCACTTCACCGCATTTAGTAGCTTGTCGAATGTTCGGATCCATTCTTCAAGTTTAGCCGGGTCCTCTTCTCCGGCGTAGTGCGGCGGGTGATATGAGTTCACCATAGCTAAGTAGTTAATGCGGGCCTCGGGTGGAGGTACCGCAGCTGCCTGGCCTTGGTTCACATGTGCGTTCCCTATCGCAATGAGAACCTCTTCTAGAGTGCGTAGGCGCGCGTCCATGTTGTTTGGCATAGGGTTTGCCGGCTCCTCTTGAGCGTGTACCCCTTCGCCGGGTATAGGCATTTCTGGTTGCATAGGGGTTTCGTTGGTGTTTGGAGTAGTGGGCTGGGCGCGTGGTCTTCCTCTCGGTGCCATGCTGTTGCAAGAACGAGAGAGTTTAGATTCTTTTTGTTGAAGTATTATATAATGCTTATAAAATAATTTAATAAATGACGATATTAACAGGTATCAGTCTACTGGAACCTGTTAGTATAGGTTGTTGGAGTTTAGCGTATCATTTGTTGTTATTTGGGGTTGGTTCTACTTGCTGCTTTGTTTTTGTTTTGTTTTGTTTTTTTTTTTCGTGAACAGTAACCTGTTCAGTTTTTTTTTTTTTGAGACCCTAGGGTCCAGGGTGTTGGGGTTTAGGGTTGGAGATACCCTTGTTTGATGATTATCTCTATATAATATATATATATATATGTTTACATATTTAGGTTATTTATTACTACTTTTATTTTTGTTTAGTTGTTATCTATAGGCCATTGATTATTATTACCTTGTTCATTTGTTTGATCGGGTTTTAACAAGGTATTCGAAGAGAAATAATTTAATTAAAATGTAAGGAATACTTTAAGGATACTTGTATAAAATAAATGCTTGTAGATTTATTACTCAAGAGAAAATTTTGGGTTACAAGCATTCGAAACGAAAATAGTATTAGTGCATCAGCATGGGTCCCTAAGTCTAGGGTGATTAGGCAGGTACATCCTCGATGGGATCGTCCTCGTCGCTGGATACGTCAATGGGAATGGGTGTCCCCACCGGGCTCGGGCTCGGAGCAAATATGTCAGCCTCTAGGCCCAGCAGCTCAGCTCCTAAGTGCCCTATTTGCATCATCCGTTCGTTGTCCTTGTTTTGGAGTGTGACCACTTGGGTTTGGAGTTCGGTGACTTGGGCCTTGAGTTGGGTTATTTCATGATGATCAGCTTCCCTAAGATGTCTCAAATAGTCCACGTTACTCTCTAGATGCCCCACTCGAGCCTTGAAGTGATTGATATGCTGTTGGGATTCGAGGTATGCGTTGGTCAGTTTCATCATCAGATTGGTCATGTTCGCGTTGGGTTCGGCCATCTAATGTCAACAAGGAGGTTAGAGTTAGAGTATGTTTCGAATAAAAGTCAGGATATGCAGGAATTTAAATCTATATGAATATGCACATGCAATCCCCCCAAAAATTAATTTAATATATTTTTAATTTTAAATTTAATAATGGATTTAAAAAGTTGGGCCTCTATATTGGCCAAAAATAATAATTTGGACTTAAGAAGTAAAAACATGGGTATTTGGGCCGAAATGGTTGGGCTTATAATACATAATTATTGAGTCAAAATAATTTAACCCCCTTTGGGCTCAAAATATTATACTAAATGGATAGAAAATTTTTGGGCTCAAATTTTGGGCTAAATAATAATTTAGTAGTCTTAAAAATAATAATGATAATAATAAATTTAAAAATAATACTTAGTTCAAAATATTGGTTTAAAATAATAATAATAGTAGCTTTAAAATATTCCGGGCTCTGATACCAACTTGTAACACCCCGGATTTGATAACCCAGGCCGGGATGCCACCGCCGCATCTCCCTAGCAAGACACGGATTCTCCGAGCTTGCTAAAGAGATGCAAGGCTATAGGTATTGCAAAAAGGTTTAAAAACAAGTCCGGAATCTATTTAAAAATAATAATAAGTATCATCCACACATATAGTAGTAATAATAATATATCGCCGCGGAAAATGTAAAGTGGGCCGACATGGCCAAAACTCGGGATTTACATGCCCGATATGCAAGTATAATAAAAAGCGATAAAACAATGTTTAATAATTCCATCCCCCAATGCACATGCTATGCATTATCTCCGTACTCTGAAAGAAAGAGAAAAACAACAATTTTACCAGTATATAAAATACTGAGTAAGTCGATCCTAACATAGCAATAAAGGGGTTTAATTACATAATTAAGATTTTACTCCTAAACATGCATTTACAAATTTAAAGGAAATAATATTTTAATTGTGTACTTGAACATGCATTTAATTCACAATAGCAATTTAGTCATGATATGAAATTTAAAGACATAATTTAAATGCATAATTTAAAGACATGCGTAAATAAATAAATACTTAAAAATATTAAATCTTTTATTCCCCCGTTACGTAACCATTTCTCAATGTTTTGTATAGCCGGTGATCCGGCGGCTGCAGCCGTGTCGTAAGTATCTTGTATAGCCGGTGATCCGGCGGCCGCAGCCGTATCTGCCATACCCAGTAACACTCCGGAGCCTCGGGAAATCCATACGGAAAATCCCGAGAGAGTAGGCCATGTATCTCCCGCCGATTGGCGTAATATTTCATCTAAATTCTCTCGTCCATTATAGGCCCGAAGAGAAAGGCTAGAGGGGCACCCTGCAGAGCACTCACCCTCCACCAAAGTATCTCATGTATCGTTTCAATTTAATATATCGGGGTTTTTCTTCAAAAGTATAGATGTATCGTATTTCAAGTCTTTGATCGTTTGTTACGAAATTTCAAAATCTCTTGATTTAAAAGTCTCTTGGCGTCACAGTTTACGCCTTTTTAATTTCAAAATTCATTTCAAGTCGGAAAAATCTAAACTTTTCACATTAAATCAAAAACATGCTAACGAACAACTTTCGTGTTTTAACGTTTTCGAAATAAGTTGAGGAAACATGTCAAAAATCGATTTTATTACGCAAACAGAATTCTGTCCGGACTCAGGTTTGACACAGTTCAAAGTTTCGACTTTTTAACATATCAAATGGACTCCAAAAATTCTAAAATTTTATATGCACATACTAGACATGATTATCTACAATGTTCATTTAGATTGCAAGGATCAAATCGGACTAGAAAATATAGAAACATGCTCATCAAGTTCGAATATGACCACTGTCAGTTTTTCGGAAAGCCCTAGTAAAACAGTTTATGTTCGGTGCGATTTGAAATAGCAAACATTAACGAAAATGTCTGAAATTTTTACACGTCCTAGATTTATGTGTTAGGATTTAAAGTCTAGTTTTGAGTTTCTCGGATTGAATCCTCGAAATATGAGTTTTAGGCCGATTTCAGAAACTGCGCAAGTTGGGGTTTTAATTTTGGTTTTTATGTTTCGTTACATTACGACTACTTCGGACGCCCCTAAACCACCCGTATTGATATGGAAGGCTCAACTTACAGTGATTGTGTTCTTGAGTCGTCCTAGGGTCGCTCGGCTTGTCCAAAATCCTACGAACGGATCTACGAAACGCAAAGTTCCCGACTTTGGCCACGAACGTATTTGCAATCAACGATTCAAGAGTTAGATTGGGGATTTGAAAGGAAAAACGAGATTGAGAACCTAAGATACTACTTACCAATGATCTAAGGACTGTGCTCCTTGATCTACACGTTCCTACGGCCGTCGGTGGTTGTCGGAAAGTCGCCGGAAGTCCGTCGGGAGAGTGTTTTGGCTTGGGAGAGTTTGAGAGTGAATGGGGAGGGTTTTGGTGGCTGCAAAATGGGGTGGAGACAACCCTCCCACGACCTAATACTCCTTCCCCCGCTCAAAATCGTCTTTCCATAGTCGGGGGTCGAATTATGGCAAGAAATCGCCGAAAACGCGTAATTTGCCAAATTCTGGGGAGCCATGCGGGGTTGGCGCGCCGTTTGGCCAAACCCCGCCCGGCCAGCGCGCGGTTCCCGCCTGGACTGCGGTCCGGGCGGGTCCGTGCGATCCGATCCGTCGGGTCTTTTTCTCCTCTCTTTCGGACTTCTATCCTTCCACGTTTTCGCGCTCGATTTTCCGGGTCATTTTCGGATTATGCTTCTCATCATAAATTTATTCCGTCTCAATTCGATTTCATGCTTGAAATCTTAAGACCGTCGGTTTTGGTCCGTCGGGTTCTAAATCGTCGTCTTTTGACTCCCGGGCATTTCCGAGTTTACGGGTTCTCGGGAACAAAACTTTCTTTCCTATTGGATTAATTCCTATTTTTATATTCTAAAATTTACGGGTATTACATCTTGGAGATGTACAATTAAATGTGACATTTCCAGATGATAATTTTATAAACTCTACGGGAGATCCTATAGCGGCACTTGCTGAGAGTACTTATACGAATATAAACTGCACCACTTAGTAGATATTTTTAAAGATAGTGTTATACTAACCCCTACGGCCCTACCTATGAGATTCTTGATACGATTAATGATTAAATCATGGAATGTATGTCTGCAATTGAAAATGTATATTATATATATATGCTCTAACAATATTTGTCAAGAGGATGAAAGCATAGATAATGCCAATGAATATCTGAACACGACAATTGTTCTGGATTACCGAATCATGAAATATAGTTGAATGAGGGTTGTATAATCATACTTCTTAGGAATATAATCCATCAAATAAATTACGCAATGGAAGTAGATTGATAGTAACAAAGATGCGGAACCATATAATTGAGGTTAAACTAATTTCTGGGAAATCATGAAAGTAAAAAATTCTTGATTGGTGTTATGATTATGAATATATCTGATTTAACCAAATTTCCCATTTGATTTCAGATGAGAAAATATTAACTTGTAGTTTGTTTTACTATGATTATAAACAAAAGTCAATGTCAATCTTTAAAGAATGTTGGATTTTATCTTCCAAAACCAGTTTTTAGCCATGAACAGTTATGTTGTAATATTTCGTGTCACTAGCAAGATGTGGCTCAAAGTATTAATATGCAATTAAAAATGTTTCACTCAAGATAATACAAGAAATGTTGTTTACAATTAAATTTATATATGACAAAAAAATTTGCAAAATGGATACTTGATTTAGGTGATGGTAAAGCCGGTATCAATTTTGAAGATGTACAATCAAATGTGACATTTCAGGATGATATTCTTATAAACTCTACGGGTGATTCAATAGCGACGATTTTTTAGAGTACATATACAAATATAAACTGCACCACTTCAAATTCAAACATTTTTAAAGATCGTGTTCAAACTTGTCAAGCTTCCCGGAAAACTTTCATCCAGCCGTCACACATTAACCTCCAAACCCCCCACTGTCGTTTGCCACCACAGACTCACCCTCCACCTTACCTCCTCGGCTGCCCCGTTCCAATCAAACCTCAACCCCTTGAAAACCACCTCATTACGATGTCTCCACACCGTCCATATTATAGCAGCCCCTGTCAAGAGCCAAGCCTCCATATGCGTCCTCCTAATTTTAAGTCCGAACCACCAAGCCAATAAATTCGTAGCCTTTCCTGGACACGCCCAAACAACCCCGAACCATTTCACTCCTTCATACCATAACGCGCTAACTTCCTTACACTTGCAAAAGAGATGGTCGACCGTCTCAACATCCCCCCCACAACACGGGCAAGTTGCACTTGACATCTGAATACAGTTCCACTTTGCCAACAGGTCACGAATAGGGAGTGCTCCATGATATGATTTACAAACTAATAGTTTTGCTTTCGTGGGGCATTTGAGCTTCCACAACAAACTCCAAAACCACTGCATGTCCGCCTCCTCTGCTCCTGTGGAACTCAACCAACAAGAGCGGGTTGAGAAACACCCGTCACCTTCATCCATCCACTGAACATGATCCTCCATTTATATGTTTAAACGTTGCATTCCAAGCACCTTCATAAATTCCTCCCAAACACCTAACTCGCAATCAAATAATGGTCTCCTCAACTCAATGTTCATATCTAATAAAGCCCCGACCACTGCCCGTATTCAACAATCCTCCCACCCTTATTTATCGCTAAGGCATGAATTCTATGGAATTGCTCCCTCAAACTCTGTTCACCACCAGACCAAATATCAAGCTAGAATCTGGCCTTACAACCATTTCCAACCTGGATTACTAGCTTACAGCCCACACCTCTCAACAGCAAATTTTCCCAGGAGCTACATACCTTTCCCCACAGCGACTTTCCAGGGCTAGCCGCCGAAATTAATGGAGAAGCACCACCATAATACTTGGCTTTAATGACCACTTTCCAAACCTCTTCTTCCACGCCAAACCTCCATCTCCATTTAAGCATCAACGCCTAGTTGAGATATTCAGTCTGCCAAATGCCAAGACCACCCTCCTCCCTAGGCGCACAAATTGAGTCCCACGTGCATTCTTCTCATCCCCTCCCATTCGTTCCAAAAGAATCTTCTTTTGAGTAACCCCAAAACGCTCTGCCACGGCTCTAGAAACTTTAAAGATCGATAAATAGTCATTATAAAATAATTGCGTCCTTCACCAAAAAAAAAAAAAAAATTATAAAATAATTAATGCCTATTTTGAGTTACTTCTTTGTATCGTTTGAAGATACTTTCCCGACTGTATTCTAGTTCAATTTTGTTTTTACAATATATTTGATCAATTCAAAAACCCGGACATTAAATTAATATCAAGCCTTTTTTCGTTGAGATTTTCAACATCCTGTAATTTAGCGCATTATTTATCATTGAAGTGAAGATAATATGTTTAATATAATTACTGTACAAACAAAGTCACAAGAAATGCCCATTGAGTCACTACAAGAAATTATACCAGCCGTAAAAATTAAAGACAAAATTTGCCAAGACAAAACCAAAGTGTATCTCGAAGACAACATTTTGTAGGTAATTACTCCCTCCGTTCAACAATAGTAGTCGTTTTAGGCTAACTCACAAATACCAATAAAATATAATGATTAGCCTCTTAATTTCCATTTTTACCCCTACTTATGAAAAAGCAAAGTTAAAGTAGAGAGAGATTGCACATTATTCTAGGAGTAATATTTATGAAAAGATAAGGGTAATATTGGAAAATTATGATATAAAAAGGTAAAATGACAACTATTTTGGAATGCTTTTTGGTTTCTAAAAAGACAACTAAAATGGAACGGAGGGAGTACATCATCTCAAAAGCATCTGCAAAATTTGTTAAAGTAGGTTTGCGGTGGGATGAGTTATTGTGCAATTCTGCACATCAAAATATGCTGGCCGGAGTGAGTTTTGTGATGGTAAATGTGAGAAAATGTGTGTCCCACGTGGATTTTAGGATACGTATGGCGGTGATATCCGGGTATGGTTTTGTAATAACATTTTAAACCCTCACATAATCTCACTCTCACATCACATAATCATACTCTCCCACGTTCTGCATATGCTAAAATGTGGCAATTATGTATTCTAACCGGATTGTTTTACTATCTATTTTCATTTTCTTTTTGTTTGTACACGTAATGTTCCAAATTATTGTCCTTTTATACTTTAGAATCAATCCTGTTACGGTTCATAATTGTAATATTTTTTCATATGCAGAATATTGGGAGAATAAGATTATGTGATGCAAGAGTATGCGATTGGTCGAAAGCGCTTTCACAAAATCATACCGGGCATCACCGTCATAAACACCACGAAATATAGACATCACATTTTCATCATTCCCATCACAAAATCACTCGAACCAGCATATTCTACATGTGTATAATTTGCACAACAACTGATCCTCTTTGGAATCATCAAGTACACTCTTTCGGAAAAAACATCCATTTAGTTCCATAAGTTTTTTCAATTTCCAAAACCATCCCACAAATATCGAATTAGACGAACCCGTCCCATAACTACCCTAATCATTGCCGAACATGTCCATGAACCGATTTTTCACCTAATCATCGCCGAACCCGTCCCATAATTTTCATGTATGGGTTCGGCTATGATTATGGTAGTTATGGGGACGAATTCGTCAAATTCAATATCTGTGGGACTGTTTTGGAAATTTTTTATAATTATTGGACGATATGAATTTTTTTTCCTCACTCTTTCCTAAACATCAAGGAAATTACAGTAAAAAAATCATCTGTAATAATAAGAAAACCTAAAATAAAATAAACAAATATTCTCACCATTATTGGAATGCAATAAATGGGCTGTGGGAGGTGGGAATGGAAGGAGTATACTATTTAATGTTAGAAGTAATTAATAGGATGACTTAAATTTTACACGTATTCTACCAAATATTTTGACACTTATTCTTAATTTAGATAGAAAAGCTTTTAATGAGAGCAATGAGTTGGGAGACAGGGCGAGCATCTATTTATCATAAATTACATACTTACTTAATTTGGAGGTGGTGATGAATCACATCTACCATATATTACAACATTCACATATCTGATATCTTTGAAGAGCCGTTTGCTTCAAGTATGTTACAATTCCTAGTGGGAATCTTGGGCAAATTATTTAACATTAATTCGTTTAGTTGGAGGGGTAATTTTGTCGGAATCCAATATTGTCATCACAATGGAAATATTGAATATTTTTTTTTTTTTGAACTACATTTCTACCCAAAACCTAAGTAATTTTACATTTTTGGGAACTTTATATATATTATGTTAAATTACTTTTTATATCTTTTTAAACCAAAAAATTATAAAAGGGCGGCTTACCCCAAATTTTAATGTTTTTTAAAGTCTTTTAAATCTATTAATTTTAATAGTACTTTTTTTTGGGTAGATATTTTTTAATAGTACTTAATAACATAGATAACTTAAATTATTCATTATTCGACTACAAAGTAATAATTATCATATAATAAATTATACAGAAATATTTTTTCTGTTTTTCAAAAAAATTATGTTTAAATATTTTTCTATTGTTTAGTGAATTGTCATACTTATAATATTTTTAATTAAAAGCTACGGACATTGTAGTATAAATTAACTGAATATCTAAAATTCTCAACTCAACCGAACGCATAAATCTTAAAATGACAAAAAATAAAATTAATGATATATAATCTCATATTCTCAGCAATTTTAATTAAATTCATAGGAATGACTGGTAATCTAAGATTATTCCAACCAAATGATCCCTTAATTTAATCATTTTTCTTTCTAGAAATTATAATTTTATTTATCTTTTCCAATTTTACAACATTTAGATGTAGCCAAGTATGTATATACATCACTACAGAACATTTTAACTTTAACTACAAAAAAAAAAGAACAGAAAAAAGGGTTGCTAAATCCTAATATTTGATCATTAACGAAATGAACGACTAGATTTGCAACTAAAACTCATTAGATACCGAAAAATTAGTGGTCGAATTCAATAAAAGTAAATTATTAATTATTGTAATAATAATTAAAAAGAAAATAGTAAAAGAAATATAACTACTCCTATATTTTTTTAGTTGGAGATCTAGATATGGCATCAAAATAATTTCATCCCATATCAATCATCATCATTACAGGGATCGAACAATAGCTTCATCCCATATCAATCTCTACAAGGTCTAGCGTCAACTACTTAACTAACCGATGATTGATCATTACTCCAAGACTCTTATTACTCAGAGCAATGTATAGAATTCGAACTCTTACATGTGGAGCCCGGGAGCTTAATTAAATAATATTTATTCACATAATTATAATAGTATAACTTAGGGCATCTCCAATAGCCAACACCAAACTCAAACCCATTTTACAGTAAATGTCACATCAAACAGTAATTCATCTCCAACCATTTACACTAAACTCAAACTTAAAAGAATATTCTCTATATATTCTTTTCCATACAAACTTATTTATCTTTTCAATCATACCCTTCATTTCTTATAAATTATACATTAACCACACATAAATTCAATACAAATTCATCTACGTATTTCAATAATGTTGGAGGATCCGATGTTGATTTAGATGACTATTAACTTAATTTTCCATTTGCGTAATTATTTAGTTGTTTAATATTGTACATTTTTTTAAGTATCTGAGATGTGTTATGTTTAATTATATTTTCATATGCTAATGTAATTTTTTTATTGATTGCTAAGATTGTACCAAAACTTTAAAAATTTAGTTATCTTTATGTTTAAAATTTATTTTATAAAGAAACCTTAAATTTCTAATCTAATTAAATATAAAATTAATTTAATAAAAAATTATATGAAGTATAAAATTATCAAGCATAATACAAAATTAGATCAATATTCAACTTGCAACAATTGGAGGGATGAAATTGCAATTAATTTAATTGCAAAAAGTGATATAGGTTTATGAATAGTAAATACTCAAATTTGAGTATTTACTATTCATAAAACTCAAAAAACTTAAAATAGGTTTGGTTTTAGGGTATTGTTGGAGAGAAGATGCCACCCCATTTTGGGTTTTAGGGGACCATTGGAGATGGTCTTATGAAATATGTAGAAGTTAACCTAATTAATTAAGTCCCACTGGGGATAGAGACTTACCCTAGTTATCAAGTTCTTCGACTCCCAACCTATATACTGGGGGTTCGATTCCTCATCCGACGTCATACATCTCTCTCCTTTATTCCTTTTTAAATTGTGTGACATGTGATCTCAAACCCCCTTTTCTACCCTGTATAGGCTATTCAACAAAAAAAAATAATAATTAAGTTCCAACAAGGAATGAAAACTTGACCAATTTATCAAATTCTCCGACTTTCAACCTTCAGATTAAGGGTTCCCAATTTCTCATCCGGCCGGTTGCTTATCTCTCCCATTTGTTCCATTATGTGACATTAACTCCCAGCGATCATTTTCTACCCAATATATGCTGTTTTTAAAAAAAATTACTTATAATTAAAAAAAAAAAAAAAAAAAAAATGAAGCCCACCACGAATCCACACGACAATGGAAGATCCTGCTGCTGCTGCTGCCGCCTGCTGGGTTTCATCGAAACTGAGTGCACAAAAACCAACGCATATCCCACTTGTCTCTCTGCTCTCTGATCTCTCACAGTCAGAATCACACAAAAATTATTAGTATATTTATAATTGATCCAGAAATCAAGAAACGAGCACAAATCAAATCAAGAAAACGAACATCCATTATGGATCATCAATACTTATTAGTTTTGATGATTTGATCTGAACAACAATGAAGATTCAAGGCCATGTACAAATTCATATCATATCATATACCCACCCCCATGACAGAGACAGACGACATCATTAATCAACTCAATTACTACTATTAAAACCTAATTAACTCATTATTACCATTACCCATTTCAGATCCTTAATTCAGTGACCGACAATGCCCAGCACCGCCTTCTTCACGCTCCTCATCGGAGAACAGCAGTAAACCCCACCGCCCCTCCCCCCAAAGCACGTCGCCGCCCTCGAACCTTCATTCTTTCTCGTCGCATCGTACGGCGCCGACACCGAGTACGACGACGAAGACGACGACGACGACGATGACAGGGAAGCCGAAGAAAGGGCGTTTATCTTCCTGGAAGGAGTAATCAGCGCCGCCTTTGAGAAAACGGATTTCAGATTCTTCCTCGAGTGCTTATTCGTCTTCGATTTGTTCGTCCGGGAGGGAGTGGAGGAGGCCGATTGGTAGGACGGCGGCGGAGTCAGCGGCGGCGGGGGGCTGCAGGCGGAAGGGTGCTTCGGGGTGCCCGGACGGGACTCCCAAAGGAACGGAACTGTGACGGAACCAGCGGCGCCGCCGTAGTACAACACTCGGAAGGAGGATTCGTGCTTGGAGTAGTTGTACCTTTCGTCTCCGGACCGGGCTCGGCAGAGAGGCCCGTGGTCGTCTGTCATCGGCATTATTATTGAAAATGTTGGTTTGGATCTGGAAAATGGAAATGAAGGGAAATGTAATAATATAGGGGCTTGTTTGTAAGCTTTCAGATTGTTGTCTGCTTATACTTTGTGTATAGTATATATAAGGGTGATGTCTACGAGTGATTTTACTACCTCCGTTTATATTTCCTCTGTTTGTTTGTTTGTTTTTTTTTTTTTTTTTTTTCCCCTTAGGACTCACCCAATACTTAGTTCACATTTAAAATCATTAATAACTTAAGTTCAATACAAGTAAAAATTTTAAAAGTTCAATATTTAAATACAAAATGAGACGAATCTAATAAGATCCTACTTTGTTATATTTTAACTTGTATAACTATGAAAAAACTTTAAATCAAAGTGTTTGTGAACAGTGTCACATTTACAAATGTAGCAATTTTTTTAAAAAAAATGAAGTATATTTTTTTTTTGCTGAACAGCCTTACAGGTTATGAAAAAGATGGTGGAGCTCTCCGTCCATATTGAATTTGATTTTTTAATATTGTTCATTGTTTAAATTATTTGATTGAGATTTAAATTTATTATAAATATATAAGAAACAAAAATAAGTCAAGTGATGTATTGTTGGAATTTTATAATTGTATAATTTTATAATATATTTTTAAAGAATTTTTATTTGATATATTAACTTTAAACAAGTATATTAAATTGTACTGTATATCAAATTAAGCCAAACAAAATGAATTGAGGGAGGGAGTCTTATTTTAAAAATGGAAGAAATTTAATAAAGACGACGTTGACTGGACATTTGGATATAAAAATCTGGGGATGTTTGAAAACGAAGGCTCAATGATTTCCCCCTGTTACAATTCTAAGTGGTAGATTCTCATGTGCTAAGCCAGTTTAATATAGCTAATTAATACGGTCTTTGTTTTTATTTCTTTAGTGGTAGTCAAAACATATACTCCCTCCGTCCCAATAAAAGTGGTCACTATTCCTTTTTGGGGTGTCCCATTAAAAGTGGTCACTATTCCTTTTTGGGGTGTCCCATTAAAAGTGGCCACTTTCCCCTTTAAGTAAATTAGATTAACATAAACATGATTAAAAACCCCACAATAATGACAATTGTACTTTCTGCACAAAGTCCCTATATATGTTTAACCATTAATATCTCAAAATGGGTATAAATAAAAATTATATAAAATATATATTCTAAAACTATACGATTAGACGATTCCAACAAGATCACATTTGACTATTTTTGTCTTTCTACATCATTACGATAACATTAAGTCAAAGCTAAATAATAAATATGGCTAAAAGTCAAATGTAACCATTATAAATTGGATGGATGAATTAGTCAAATTTACTCACACCACTTTAACTACTAAATCTCACTACTTAAATTCTCGTGCCCAAAAGAAAGGGGACACTTATATTGGGACGGAGGGAGTAGTATAAGTATATATGCAGTGTGTCGTTTTATTTATTTATTTATTTTTATGGCCATTTGGCTTGCAAATTGAAATTCCTATTGCATGTAGAATATGTAGCATGCTTGGTTAATTGGTTGAGGGGAATGTACTTAGAGAAATGAAAGTGGCCCTATTTTTCTTGTTTGTTTGGGCCTGAGAATTTAAAATCGAGAAATAGTACAATTTTCGTTCTCTATTCGGGGCATCGCTAATCTTGCCTGGAACATGCTGTTTCCGGAAGGCAGAATTAGTGTGTTGCCGCGGCTCGGATCAGACCACTCGCCGTTGAAACTAAACTGTGGGAACCCTGTTGGTCATATAGGTGCTCGGCCGTTTAGGTGGGAAGCTGCGTGGGCGACGCATGCAGAGTATGAATCGGTTGTGGCGAAAGGCATGCAGGAGGGGGGTGACTTAGCTGGTGCCTTGGGGCGGGTTCAAACCTTGTCAAAAGAGTTTAACACTTCAACCTTTGGTCATATTGGGGGCCGTATTCGAGTCTTGAAGCGGCGCATCCAGGGAGTGGAGAGGGTTTTGGAGCGGGTGGACTCGGCTTGTATGCGAAGGCTGGAAAGTGAGCTTAAGGTAGAGCTCGAATTGGCCTTGTACCAGGAGGAATTAATGTGGTATCAAAAAGCTCGAGATCGGTGGGTGAAGTGGGGTGATCGTAACACCTCTTACTTTAATGCTCAAACGAAGGTGAAACGTAAAAGAAATCGTATTTATGGATTGGAGATAGATAATGGGAGTTGGACTACGGATCAGGCAGAGTTGAAGGCCCATGCAAATATTTTACATGCCTGTTCTCCAATGTACCGATTGAACCGATTGGTGATCCCATCCCGGCATTGTTGCCAGTTTCACCGGATGCGGTAGCCGCACTTGAGCGGCCGTATGACCTGGAGGAGGTGGGGGTAGCGGTGCATCAGATGAGGGACTTTGCGGCGCCGGGACCTGATGGCTTTCCGGCTTGTTTCTATAAACGCTATTGGGGCTTGACGAAGGTTGTTGTGCTCGGGTTGATTGAGCAGGTTGCCAGTTCAAGGCGTATGCCGGATAGTGTTACCCATGCCTTGATGTGCTTGCTACCGAAGGTGGATGTTCCTCGCAGTCTTGGCCAGTTTCGACCACTGACACTTTGTAATGTGTCCTACAAAATCATTACGAAGGTGTTGGTGAACAGGCTTCGACCAATATTGGCTTCTTATATTGACCCGGCTCAATCAGCGTTTCTACCAGGGCGAGGTACGTGTGACAATGGCTTGCTTTTGCAGGAAATTATATCGACTATGGAGAATAGGCGGGCGAGATGCAAGGGGGTTGTGGTCAAAATCGACTTGGCAAAAGCCTATGACTCAGTTAACTGGGACTTTTTGGAACACTGTCTTGTGGAGTTACAGCTGCCAGGGGGTTGTCGGGACCTCATAATGACATGTGTAAGATCAACATCCTTCTCATTGTTATGGAATGGGTGTGTGTTGGAGCCGATTAAGGCGCAGAGGGGGATCCGCCAAGGCGATCCATTGTCGCCTTATCTCTTCGTCATCATTATGGAGAAGTTGTCCCGGCTTGTAGAGGAGCAGGTCCGACACGGCAGGTGGCAGCCGCTGGCGTTAAGGGAGGGTGGTGTGGGCATCTCACACATGATTTTTGCGGATGATCTCATCCTGTGCTCCCAAGCGACGGAGGTAAGCGTGAGTTGCATGGCGGAGGTGATCCAGCGGTTTGCATCTCGGGCGGGGCTGGCTGTTAACCAGGCCAAGTCGCGCGCCTACATTTCGCCATGGATGGAGGAGGCCACGGCTACATGGGTGGCTAATTAGCTGGGGATTGGCATGACGGAGGATTTGGGGAGGTATTTGGGGTTTCCGATTATCCATGGGCGTATGAGGAAGGACCACTTTGATTATATCATTCGGAAACTGGAGGGGCATATGTCTATTTGGTTGGCTAAGTTGCTTAATAAGGCGGGACGAACTACTAAGGCGAGGGCTGTGCTTGCGGTAGTCCCCTCCTATGTTATGCAATTACATTGGTTACCTCAGGGAACTTGCGATGCGATTGATTCGTGCATTAGCCGGTGGATTTGGAAAGGGGGAGGGGGCCGCGGCTTACACTTGGTAAGTTGGAAAAAAATGGCGCGCCCTCGGAAGCATGGGGGTTTGGGCTTGAGATCGGCTCGGAGTTTCAATACTGCCTTGGTTGGAAAGCAACTGTGGCATTTGGTGACCTCGGCTAATAAATTGTGGGTGTCTGTGTTTCGGGATAAGTATGGGTTGGTTGGACAGACGTTCCCAACGCATCATCACCTGGGAACAAAAATTTGGAAGGGGATGGTGAGGGCGGCTGAGCTGCTTGGAGCAGGCTTTGGGGTGCGGCTGGGAAATGGTCATACGTCCCTTTGGTTCTCCTCATGGTGGCATGGTAAGCATCTCGGACCGCTCATGCCATTTGTTGATTATCATGATGTTAATGTTTGTGTACGAGATATTGTGAGTATGGACGGATGGAACTTGGACTTCTTGTACACTTGGATTCCGGCGGATATTAGAGAGCAGATTTTAGCTACTCCCTTGCCTGTGTTGGATCCCCACATACCTGACTCGATCCATTGGAGAATGGACAGGCGAGGGGAGTATACAGTGGCGTCAGCGTACGCATTCTTTGAGCGGGAGGATGTGGCGTCGGTTGGTTCTTGGGAGTGGATGTGGCGGAGTGTTATCCCGGAGAAGGTTGGAATGCTCTTATGGTTGATGGGACATGATTCTGTCGCTTCTAATCTTTTGAGGGTTCGGCGAGGCATTGCGACATCGCCATTGTGTGTTGTTTGCAGATTGGAGGAGGAGGATCGGAAACATGCGCTATTTCTATGTGCCTGGGCTCGCGACTTATGGATGCACTGTGGCATGGCGGACACTATTGGGGTGGAGGTTCTCGCCATGCATGAGGTAACCCATTGGTTGGAGTATTGGTTTCGGACTCGGCAATCGTGGTTTTTGGCAGTGTTATGGATATGCTGGAGGGAAAGGAATTGGCGAGTGTTTCAGGGCAAGGCTCACAGCCGAGATCAACTTTGGTGGATGGCGAAGCGTCTAGCAGCTGAGCTCGGGCGGGCTCGGCGTTGGAGCAGCCGGTTGAGAGGGGGCCGAGGTGGGTTGGCTGGAATGACCGGCAAGGGTCGGGGATGGTGGTTCACGTTGACGGGTGTGTGCTGAGGGAGGTCGGCCAATCGGGGTTTGGCGCCTTGTGCAGAACCGGAGTGGGGGTATGGATTAAAGGGTGTGGGGGTTGTCATGGGAACCGGCCGATACTGGATGTGGAGACCTATGCCATCTTACAAGGCCTTCGATTGGCAGAGGACTGCGGGGGTGGGGAAGTTGTGCTCTATTGTGACTCTTTATCGGCGGTGCAATTGGTGAGTAGGGGTGTTAGTGCGTTTCATCATTTATGGGCTCTTCTAGAGGCGATCCGAAGGATGAGGGAGAGGTTTGTGAGGTGGGACATTTTTCACATCTTCAGTGAGGGGAATCAGGCGGCAGATTTTTTGGCTAAGCGAGCGGCGTCGTTGGAACAGTTTTACACTACTTGGGCATTCCCGCCAGATGGACTCGAGGCAATCTTGGCACGAGATTGTGATGGCCGACGTTATTTGAGGACATGAGTGGTCCGTAGTTAGGCTTACTTTCTTCGGTTGTTCTTTTTTTTATTTTTCTTCTTTTGCTTGCCTTTATGGTTGTTACCAAAAAAAAAAATTCATGCAAGAGACGAAGAATTGACGAGATTTTGGGAAGAGACATCTCAAATTCAAAACCAATTCTTGCGCCGCGAACTCTCTATCTACGCTTATAACCGACTGTGTCATCCCTCCTCCGTCCGCATCTTTGTTTGTCGAGCAATCCATCGTCTCCGCCACGCCAGTCCGGCATCCTCCATCGTCTGTGCTTGTTCAGTTCTTCACGTATGTTTTTAGTTTCTCATTCCCGATTTGAATCAATTTCTGGCTCTACTCACCTCTCTCGACACTTACTCCTTCGCCACCAACGCCCTGTTTACAGTATACTATCTATCAATCGCTCTTGGTATGTCTTTTATTGATTCTTAATTTTTGGTTTTAAATTTCAGTCGGTTTCTTTTCTTGAATTTTCTTATAATAAATTCTGTAATTCAGAGTCTGGATGGGTTCACTTTTTGGGTTTGTAGTTTCGATAATTCTTGCAATTCGGGAAAATGATTGTTGTTGTTCTAGTGATTTAGTTATATTTAGCTTAAAATTATGGAGTATTTAGCTTTTCAACAATTTAATTGAATTTTCAAATGTATATGGTTGTCGTGCCAGCTAAAAATGGTTGTATTCATTGAGCATTATGGGCATGGGAGCGGTTTGCATGCTGAACTACTCCTATTCAGCACGCACTGAATGCGTTGGTGTCTAGGTTAGTAAATGCTAAGTGATCTTGAGTTGCTGTCATTTTCCAAAAATGAGAACGTGGTAATTTTGGCAATGTAATATAATGCTTCCATCTTATGTAACCACTTCTTTGGGAAATATTAATACATGTCATGATTCGGATAATCATCATTATTGACATTCCAAATGTGTAAAAATTGACGACGGTTATGTCATGAGTTTCATGATAACATGTAATTAGGTTGTGCTGATATGATTCGTTACATGTGCTAGAAGTTAACAATTGATATGTTAATATGATTCGTTGCATGTGCTAAATGTTACCGAATGATGTGCTATGTATATGTAGATATTGTGCATTTCAAAGTGAAAACACAATAATTTCCTTCCTCCACAATGATCGCCAAAATTCAGAATGTTTCCCACACAGAGAAGCAATTACGCGTCATTACCGGTAAAATAAATAAAGATATATTACCCACCTTAATTATAACAGTGGCAACATATGACTCACAAATCAAAAGTTAGCACATACACATCTCCACCTTAACACTTCATTACAGGCTGAATCAGCCCTAAAACGCTACTTTATGGGCATTACTCATTGGCAGAAATGAAAGAGCACGAAATCAACAATCTAAGTCCAGAAAAATACATGAATTAATCTTGATTTCCTATAAATAAATAATTATTTTAAATACATTATTCTATTTTAAAATATAGTCACTCCATTATTTTTAAAGATTAACTTGGTATGGGCATTCGATTTAAGGAAACATTTTAAAAATGCTTTAGTTTAAAATATGTAATATAATCATAGATTAATTTTTTAAATATTACACTTGTAGCTATAAAAGGAAAGTGTAATACTTATTTTTTAAAATAAGTGTTAATCCATATTTTAAAACTTAAAAAATATTCTAAATATAGTAATGTGACACTTATTTTAAAACACCTATAAAATGAACGTATAACCTTAAAAAAAAAAAAAAGAAAAGAAAGAACACGGAGGGAGTATTTGGTATTCTCACATCTCATTGAACTACAGGATAAAAGGGAGGAATATGGGGCATGTGGGAATCGAACCCCTAACCTATATATGGTTGGAAGGCGGGAAATATGACTATTTGGGTCAAGTCTCATTCCCACTTGTGCACATAGTTCATTACACTTATTTTACCTATAATATGGAAGTGTAACCTTAAAATAAAACGGAGGGAGTATTTGGTATTCTCCCATCTCATTGAACTACGGGATAAAAGGAAGGAATATGGGGCAGGTGGGAATCGAACCCCAACCTATATATGATTGGAAGGCGGGGAACATGACCATTTGGGTCAAGTCTCATTCCCACTTGTGCACATAGATCAATACACTTATTATACAATTAATTAATATCTCAAAATTATATGTAAAGTAAAAATGATATAAAACTTGTATTTTAAAACAATATGATTAGATAAATCTAATACACCAAATTGTACTATATTTATTTATATTATATACTTACAATAAATTTGAGTCAAAGTTAAAAAATGTACATGTAAACACTCAAACGAGACACGAACCATGGGTTGGAGGGAGTATTTCCGACTTCTGTCATATATTTATTATTTTTTTGCAATTTATTATACTTTATATGTTACACATTACACATTACAAATGTACAAAGGGTAGGGATGGGAACCAGAGAACTTGACCACTAGGCCAAATCATCATCCCATTTTTTTTCTTTTCTATATTTCTTTTTTTTTTCGTGTATGCCATTTCAATCCTACTTAGGATTGAGGCTGTGTTTGGTAAAAATTAAATAAAAATAAAAATAAAAATAAAAATAAAACACAAAATGCTAGCGTTAGAAATCTATAAATTACTATACATAACCAAACGCAGTTGGCCTGAGTGGTATGGGGCTCTGGCATCTTAAGCAAAGGTTTTGGGTTCGAGCCTTTGTGTATGCAGAATTCTGCTTTGGAAGAGGCAACCCTTCAATGCCCACCCGATCCTCGAGGGATTAGTCTTGGGTCCAATGAGGCCCGAGGATACCCTGGTATTCACCTATAAATTACTATAAATAATAAATATTTTTATTAATGCATGTAGTCGAAGTCTAAACTCCATCACTAAACGCTAAACTCCACCCTTCCCCAATTTTTAAATATTCAAACACCAATCTTCAAATTCTAATTTTAAACTCTAATACCAAACACTATTATTGAAAACTATTCCAATTTAAAATTGATTTTCATCATTAATTTGAAACTCGAAAATCTTATTATTTATCAAATATAGGCCAAGTGAATTGCGTCCGATAAATAAAAAAATAAGTTAGTATATACTCCAATTCTCCAATCCATATTATACTAAAAATAATTTAAACATTAGGTTGAGTATCTTGTAAACTTACGGAATTTCGCCCCATTTCTCCATGTTCTTCCAACAATATATTTATAATAAACCCTTCAAAAAGATTAAATAATATTTGGAAACAAAGAATTGAATCCGGAATAATGGGATATATGTACGAGGGAACAAAGGTATTAAATAATATTTGGAATTGTATGGTTGTTACTTTCTTTGCGTGACGTGGAATTCAACAATTTCCTCCCCTTCCCATTTTATCAATTGAAAGATGCAGTGTGTTTTGGCCCATGCTATTTTCAATTATAAAAAGTTGGATAATAATCCAAATTATAATAACTACTTCCTTATTTGTCTTAATTTGAGAGAGTTAATATGTGTCTGAGGTTGATCCTGGGTTCGAATGCGTTAGAAAAATAATTTGAGAGAATTAATATGTGTCAGAGATTAATCTTGGGTTCAAATACATTTGAAAAATCATATCTGATTACTGTCCCGAATGAACAAATTTACCATTTGCTGAATTGCTAACTTATCAATAAAAAATGCTGATTATTAATAAAAAGTGTTGAATCTATATTTCTAATATCAGTTAGTTAATATTAAAAATATTTATTCATTCATTTTGGGTATACATTCAACACTTAAATGTGATAATTCAACACTTGCACAAATATTGAATTAACATAGTAACCTATTCCAGAAATTGATTTAAAAAATAATAAAATTAAAAATTGAGAGAGTTAATTGGAAAAGAAAAACATGGATTTTATAGTTTAAATTACTCTTCAACTCCAAAAAAACCATAAATTACCAAAAAAAAAAAACACTCCAAAAGGAACCATTAAATTTTTTTTCCTTCTTTTTGATGTGTCTGATATAGGGGTAAAAAATTACCAAAAACTCGGTATACCGAGCTTATCGTATCGAAAATTACCGAAAAATGTCGAAATTTAGGTATACCGAAATTTAGGTATACCAAAACTTAGGTATATCGAAAAAATCGGTAAGGTAACGGTATGGAGATTACGGAATTTTCGGCATTTCGGTATAGGGTTATACCGAAATATTAATTTTAATATTATTTTAAATTTTTAATATTTTATCATCGGCATTTCGGTATTTCGGTATTTCGGTATTCCGTAATACTCTAAACCCTAAATCCCAACTCTTAAAGCTCAACTTCTCATCGGTATTTCGGTATAGTTCGGTATGCCGATTTGTAACGGTATATAACCCTTTTCGGTAAGTAAAATTTTTCGGTATTTTTCGATAAAAACCGAAAATTCGGTACAGTATAATTTTCGGTATGTAAGATTTTCGGTATTCTTTGGTAAAAATCGAAAATTCGGTACGGTATAATTTTCGGTATGATAACGGTATATATTATAGGATACCGAAATTCTTGGTATACCGATTTTCGGTATACCGAAATGTTCGGTATCGGTATGGTTTTTACCCATACCGAAAATTTCGGTACGGTACAGTATTGGTAACGGTATTTCGGTATGACATATTTTGCAACCCTAGTCTGATATGTATCACTTTCAGCACAACAGTATATGGGCAAATTATATTTAATTTTGGCAATAAGTAGAAAAACAATAAATGGAGTATTCAATAATGAAAAATATCATTTTTATTTTATCATACGTAATCCTGAATGCATACATCACAAGTTCAACTCAAAATACAAAATACTTCAAATAAGAATAGGTAGAAATTCAAATTCAAAAATTAAGCTCCAATCTCCAAAAAATACTTTAGCAACCGATTCCCGCAGTTAAATTTAAGAATTTAGCTACCAAATGCGTTAGTTAACACATTTTGTTAGTTACTATGTGTCACGGGGCGCCGGGTCCGTATCGGGACTGCAGCGCACCGAGTGGCTAATAGACTGATTCCCAGCACTATTCCGCCAAACGGTCCATCCGAAGGGTCGGGTTGGACAACATCATAGAGCTAATTCCGGAAACTATGGGATACTTCAATTTATATTACAACGGCAGACGAGCCTTACAGTAACTGCAAAACAAAAGCCATAAAAATGTGGTTAGAGACCGAAAGGTCAACTAGTCCACCCGAAGTGCCTTGCCGAGGGGCACAACAGCAAGACGCTGCACACAACTATACACGGCTTCTAGGAAAGCAGTAAATAGAAAACAGTAAACACATAGGTGTCGGGACGGCGGGACAAGGGCAGCCACCAGGCGGCTACCGGCGGCTACCGGTCAACATTCTCCCCCCGCTGATTTGGCGATGACCTCGTCGCCGTGGTGTTCCAAAAATCTTCAATGAGCGGCTTGAGCATATTCTTCTCTGTGGCGCGCTCCCAAGTGGTTTCTTCAAGCGGACATCCCGCCCACTTTACTAGGTATTCGTCATACTTCCTTTTCTTAGTCTGTGCCACACGATGTTCCAGAACGGCTTCTGGGCGTTTCTTAGGCATCTGCCCGAATTCTTTTTGTGGGCGGGTCTTCAAACAGCGGTCGACATCTTCTTGGGTGCCGGTGTAAAGTTTCAATTGGCTCACGTGGATGACGTTGTGCATTTTCCACCAAGAGGGCAAGTGAACTCTATAAGCCACGTTCCCAACTCTTTTCAAAATCGTGCACGGACCGACATACTTCTGTAGAAACCGAGGGTCTCGCCCTCGAACGCACTTTGTCAAGAGGGGGTCTGGGGCCTTCACCAGGACTTGGTCCCCAATTTTGAACTCGCAAATCTCCTTTTCTGATCAGCGTGTTTCTTCATGTGTTTCTGAGCCTTCTTCAGGTAGCTTCTAGCCAGTTCCAAATTTTCTATCCATTCCTTCGCAAAGTTAACGGCACGAGAGGAACTCCAGCCTCGCGTGGCATCCAACGTGTGGGGGAGGAGGGGTTGTTGTCCTGTCACAACCTCGAACGGACTGCGATTTGTTGTGGAACACTTTTGCGTTGAAGCATAGTTGGGCCGCATCTAATAATTTCACCCAGTCCTTCTGGTTGCCACTCACAAAGTGCCTCAAGTACTCCTCGAGCATTGAGTTGAATCGCTCAGTTTGTCCGTCTGACTGTGGGTGGTAGCTCGATCTCATACTCAGATTTCATCCCATTAACTTGAATAACTCTAACCAGAATAGGCTCGTGAACTTCTGATCTCTGTCACTTACAATATCCTTGGGCAGACCCCAATACTTCACCACATGGCTGAAGAAGAGGTGAGCCGTGGTTTCTGCTGTGACATGCTGGGGTGCTGCCATGAAAGTAGCATACTTAGAGAACCGATCTACCACCACAATAATGCTCCCAAGGTCTCCTACCTTTGGTAACGCCGATATGTAATCCATGGAGATGCTCTCCCATGGTCTCGTAGGGGTTGGCAAGGGTTGTAGGAGGCCCTTGATTCTGTGATGACCGGCCTTGTCTTGCTGACAGATTAGGCACGATCGTACATAAGCTTCAACGTCGTCACCCATCTGGGGCCAATAGTAAGCTCTCTGCAGTAAGGCCAGGGTCCGTTCCCCACCCGGATGACCTGCCCACAGTGTCATGACACTCTGCTATTAGTCGCCTCCTCAGATCTCCTCCTTTTGGAACATACAGCCGGTGACCCTTCGTTAAAAGCAGTCCCTCTTCAATCCAAAACTGCCTGGTAGAACCTGTTTCGATTAATTCCTTCAACTGCTTAGCAACCGGGTCAGTTTCTGATAGCTGTTTGATGAGACTCTTTACTTCCGTTGTTGCGGAACTAGCTGAGAGAGAGGCTAGGATGTGCTCTCTTGCTAGGTTCTCCCTTCGACTTAGTGCATCTGCTACTTTATTTTTGGACCCTGCCTGATACTCCAAGGTTAGATCAAATTCTGATAAGAGTTCCTGCCAACGGGCTTTTCGTCCACCCAACAACTTGGGTTGAGTAAGAAAATGACTCGTGGGCCGGTTGTCGGTTCTTACGACAAAGGGTGCCCCCAGCAGGTAGTGACGCCAAGTTCTCAAGCAGTGCACCACTGCCAGAAGTTCCTTTTCGTGCGCAGAGTACCTTTTCTCAGGGTCTTTTAACTTTCGACTCTCGTAGGCGACGGGGTGGCCCTCTTGAAGAAGTACTCCGCCGATGGCGAAATCGGAAGCATCGGTTTCAACTTCGAACGGCCTCTCCATATCAGGCAACGCCAACACTGGACTCGTGGTCATAGCATGTTTTAACGCACGTAACGCTTCTTCACACTGGGAGTTCCACTCCCACTTCTCAGTCTTCTTAGTGAGGTCCGTTAATGGTTTCGCAATGGCTGAATACCCTTTGACGAAGCGTCGATAATAGTTAGCCAACCCCAAGAAGGACCTAACATCATGAACATTTTTCGGAGGCTGCCATTCTTCAATGGCTTGCACCTTCTTAGGGTCTACTCGAATCCTTCTCTCTTCAATTATGTGTCCCAAGAAGTGTATCGACTTTTGTGCAAAGTAGCACTTTGAGGGTTTTGCATATAGACGGTACTTTCTCAGCCGAGCCAGGACTTTTCGGAGATGAATCTTGTGTTGTTCTAGGGTTTCGCTATAGATCACAATGTCGTCGAGGTAAACAACCACGGATTCATCCAAGAAACCCTGAAGCACCTCATTTATTAGCGTACAGAATGTTGCTGGAGCATTGGTTAGACCGAACGGCATTACCATGAATTCGTATGCACCGTACCGAGTTACAACTGTTGTTTTGGACTCATCTCCTTCTTTAATACGTACCTGCCAGTAACCCGATCGCAAGTCAATTTTAGAAAAGTACTTCGCCTTACTCAAGCGATCGAAGCAGTCCGCAGCAAGCGGGATGGGGTACACATTCCGAACAGTCAGCTTATTGAGTGCTCTATAATCGCAGCACATCCGCAATGTGCCATCCGATTTCTTTTGAAACAGTACTGGAGCCCCAAAGGGAGACTTTGCAGGCCGGATAATCCCTCCCTCTAACATCTCCTTAAGTTGGGAATGAAGTTCCACAAGCTCTGGTTGGCTCATGCGGTAGGGGACCCTTGCAGGAGGTTTGCCTCCAGCAATCAGCTCGATCGCATGGTCCACTCCCCTTCGTGGGGGCAACTGCTTTGGTAGCTCGTCTGGGAGGACATCTTCAAATTCTTGTAGGACGTCCTTGATTGACCCCGGAATCGGTCCCGATTTTTCTAATTCTTCGAGCCGAAGTGCGCATAAAAATGATGGTTCAAGCTTCTTGCAGCCCTTCTTGAATTGCAGGGCTGACAGACTTTTCGTGCTTGGTTGAGAAGGTTGGGTTCGAATAATGCAGGGATTCTCGCTCATAACCAACAAAGCATCTCCCCACGGCAGCACAGCCATATAATTCTCGTGAAGGAAGTCCAATCCCAGGATGAGCTTGAAGTCATCCATCGCAATCACTGACAGATTGGCCTTCCCTTCAAACGGGTCAATTTTGATTCAGACCCCGCGAACTGCTCCCAGCATGGCCCGGGGCTCCGAGTTGACAGCTTTAACTTTCCCATATGTTTTCACAGGTTTAAGGCCCAACTTGTCGACTTCCGTGCTTGCCAAATAGTTGTGGGTGGCCCCTGAGTCCACCAGAGCTCTAAGGATGTGTCCGTTTATTTGGGCGTTGACAAACATGAGGCCCTTTCTTTGGGGGGCCCCCCTTCAACCTTCGGTTTCTTCTGTCCCTTTCCAACCTTTGATTGAAGATCGTCGCGAATTTGACGTTGCGCCGCGACTCTGTACTCGAAAGCGTCATCACTTCGGTGCAGAGCCCCCAAATTTTCCTCCTCTGATTCGCTCCCGTCTTGCCCCACATGGATTGTCTTGCGCCTTTTTGGGGCGACACTTGTCTCTTTAACTAGCAACGCATTTAGGGCGTGCTTTTTTTGGGCAATCTTTAAGTAGATGTGGGCCGTCACACAAGAAGCATCCCGATCTTCTCGTGGACCCCTCGCCTCTGGCCGGCGTCTGGCGGAACCGGTGAATACTGTTTTGAGATGGAGGGGCTTTTTGGTTAGAGCGGTCTCTGCCGCCCTGACTTGCGCCCGACCGACCCTGCCGAGGTGCTCCTCCATTCTGTTGCGTACTGGCCGGGGGCCATTGACGGTCCCTCCGATCGTCCTAATAGTCTGTAAGCCTTTCTGCTGCCGCCATCGCAGAGTTGAGGTCATTCACTCGCTGCCTCTGCAGCTCCAATCGCGTTCCTGGACGGAGGCCCTCCATGAAGGCGAACAACTTGTCCGTTTCGGACATATCCTTGATGTCGAGCATCAGTGCCGAGAAAGTTTTAACATATTCTCGGACATTTCCCGTGTGCCTCAGATCTCTAAGAGCTTTCCGAGCGTGATATTCGACATTTTCCGGGAAGAACTGACTCCGGATTGCTTCCCTCAGTTCCGCCCAGGTATCAATTGCCAGTCTACCTTGCTGAATCTCAGCATATTTTCCACGCCACCATACCTTGGCGTCTCCCGCCAGATACATCGTGGCCGTAGAAACCCTTCTTGTTTCATTTTCAATACCCGAATTCTCAAGGTACTGATTCATATCAAAGAGGAAGTTCTCGACTTCCTTAGCATCGCGGTTGCCAGTGTAAGGCTGAGGTTCCGGGACACGCACTCTTGGGCCGGAACTCGGAGCAACTTCTTGCTCTCTACTTACAGCTCTCTGTAGTAGTTTTATTTGGATGGACATCTCTTCCATCCTCGCTTGGGCCTCTGCCCGTTCGAGTTTAGCCCTCTCGGCTAACTCTTGCGCCTGGGTCATCGCCATCTGCGAGCCCTCGGCATTACTCATAAGTGTTCGACAGAGCTCCTGGCACTCACTCAGGATGGCTCTTGTCTCTGCATTTTCCGTCTCAAGTTCTTCAACTTTCGACCGGAGCCTTGCCTCTGCAAGCTCCAAGTCAACCAGCCTCGATGTCGTAGTCCTAGTCTGCCGCGCCGGGATGTGCCCGCCTGCCGTTTCCGAATCTGATCCTGACGCACTCTCGCTCATGATGCCACCACCTGTTCCGGAAGTCTGGCTCTGATACCAACTGTCACGGGGCGTCGGGTCCGTATCGGGACTGCAGCGCACCGAGTGGCTAATAGACTGATTCCCAGCACTATTCCGCCAAACGGTCCATCCGAAGGGTCGGGTTGGACAACATCATAGAGCTAATTCCGGAAACTATGGGATACTTCAATTTATATTACAACGGCAGACGAGCCTTACAGTAACTGCAAAACAAAAGCCATAAAAATGTGGTTAGAGACCGAAAGGTCAACTAGTCCACCCGAAGTGCCTTGCCGAGGGGCACAACAGCAAGACGCTGCACACAACTATACACGACTTCTAGGAAAGCAGTAAATAGAAAGCAGTAAACACATAGGTGTCGGGACGGCGGGACAAGGGCAGCCACCAGGCGGCTACCGGCGGCTACCGGTCAACACTATGGTTTAGCTACCGAATTCGGTAGTTTTCTTGTGGTTTTTGCATTGAGCTAGGCAATCTTGCACTCATTTCGTCCTACTTAACTTTGAAATTTTCTTAACGATTAATATTGCTAAATATGTATAAGTATATATTAAATATATATTCCTAAATTATGCTATTAAACGATTCCAATAGAACTCATTGACTATATTTCTAAGTTATATATATTCAATATTGAATTAAACTTGAATAGTAGTAGTAAACAATATAAGAAAAATCAAACTACCACAATGTAAGTAAATTTAGCACTTGTGTCGTTGTGTTGTATTAACAGCGAGCTTGAAGGAAATTAAAGGGGAAGTGAGGGAAAACATGAGCCCTTAAAGTGTGTGTATATATATAGTAGTAAATACTCAAGTATCGGCAAAAGAGGTATGGTTCCGTTTTTGTTGCCCATACAGTGCCCTATGATTCGACACAGCGGACTTGTTTAATTGCAGGGAGATATGATTTTGAAGAAAGCCGATAGATTGTCATTTTGATCCTTCACTTGAGAGCTATGCTGCATTTTCATTTGGTGTATACTGTGGTTTGAATGTTTTCCACTTGATATATGTCCAAAACTGAGTCTGTCAATTGGTTGGTTGTACTTCTTGATGATTAGCTAGTTGTCGTGTCTTTGTAATTGGATACTGCATATTGTAATTTGCTTGAAGTTGGCAATAAAACTTATTTCTCCAAAAAAAAAAAAAATCGGCAAAAGAGTATGGAACTCAAGCCATAAACATTATAAAGGTATAAAAATGAGGGATAGGGGCCAGTGCGATCGAAACTCCATTCATAAAATTAAAAATTAAGAGATTTGATTACTAGGTCAAATATTCATTCCAGCCATTTGAAGTATTTAAATATGTGGGATGCGTTATGGTTAGAACTCAGAAGAGTAGTTAAGAGGATTTGGTGACACGTGAGCATGGAGAAACAAATGCGCATTGATTGTTACTTATGCTTATGTGTTTTTTCTAACTACTTGATTCATTGATATAAATCATGCAGTGTTATTGGGATTGGTTGTTGTGCAGATTATGCCCAAAGTGATTGTAGCAGCTCCTTTAAAACACTATGAATTTATATTAATTTTTAATTTTTCACTAAAACTGTGTAAAGTAGTCCCATGTGCCCTTTCTTTATGGGTCAGGTCGACTTACTTTTCCTTTTGTTGATTTCAAATTTTTTCAATGGAAAATAGGGATTTTTTTTTTATTTAAGGGGCTTTATGCTTATTTTGAATAATGAAAATTTACCGAATAACTCTTCCACTTCTAACTAGAACCAATATAGTCAACTCAGTCTAATGATAACGTATTAGCTGGCCGAAATAGATTTTGTGATGGTAAAGGTAAGAATATGATGTTACGAATACAGTTTGGGATGATTATGACCATGATGACCATGTATAGTTTTTTAATGATACTTTCAATCAATCACATAATACCACTTTCACATCATACGGTCCTACTCTCCCTATGCAGAATGTTGCACTAATGCATCGTAGTTGGATTGAATTTTTATTTATTTATTTATCAATTGACACTCGAGTATCAGTAAAAGGGCGGGGGAGCCTATGATACACTTACAAATGGATAAAAGAGAGAGAGAGAGAGAGAGAGAGAGAGAGAGAGAGAGAGAGAGAGAGAGAGAGAGAGAGAGAGAGAGAGAGAGAGAGAGAGAGAGAGAGAGAGGTAAGGCCCATCGAATATCAAACCCCCAACGATAAGGTTGGAAGTTAGGGAATTGAAACCAATGTTATTAAATCTCAACTTTATAATGTTAGAAAAACTATACTTGTCTTTTATATTTAAGTGAAAAGGGGGAATTTAAGTACCAAAATATATTTTTTTGAAATTGTTGGGGTCAATATAAAAAGTTTCAAAAGTAAATGGGTCATAAAATATATTTTAAAGCGCAAATGTATAGTTTTTTCTAGCATGAAAAGTTGAAGTTTATTTTTTGCCAAAAACTTAGTTTAGATACTATTTTAAAACTTCTGAATAGTTGGAAATATTTTTTTGAAATTGTTTTATCTTTAGTAACCTACTAAAAAATTGAATAAAAGTTACTCAATTTTATACTATATTACTATATTACTATCAAGTGGGATTTTGGAATATCAAATTTTCATAATGTTACTTGTATGCAATTGAGTTAATAAGGATAAAAAGTGTGTATTGGATTACGTGAAATATGAGTTCGTGACACTTAAAAAGGAACCGAGGAAGTATTAAATTCTAATTTCATGATTTTTTTTTTGTACATTCAATTAAGGCTAGAGAATTGGAACACAAAAAAATAAAATCGCTAGCACCACAGGGACTGCGTGCCAATCACATAAGCTAAAGGCTTCAAAGGATCTAAAGGAAAAACCCAAGTCTTGAAAAATAGTTCGTCACCAACTTCGCCAGATAATCCTCAACAACTTTCCATTCCCTCAAGAGATGCGCAAACCTACTGTTAGGCTTTTGTTCTTAAGTTGTGCAGATATTCGTTGTGTGAAGGATGTGAGAATAATCGGCTAACAACCGGTCCCTGGTTGCATAAAAGACAAAAATAGGTTTCCACTTTGGACCTTTCCCGAGCCCATGGGCCTAACATTCTCGAAGCTTCTTACTATTAGGGCATTCCCATTATTCTTGAGGTAGAGAGAGAATGCGGATTTGAGAGAAAAATATTCTCCAATAATAGAGGGTTGCTAGGAGGAGAAGAACAAGATGTTCTTGCTGTTGATCTCTATCAAGTTGTGTTCTTAAGTGGTAACATCTTATTCTTGGTAGAAATTGCCATTAGAGTTTAGTTAGCATTTTCAATTTTTGAGAGTATATTTTTGTGAAATGTCAACATCTATGCTTTGGGTTTTGTTAGTTTTTGAATTATTCTGGGAAGTAGCTAACATCAGATTACAATCTGGTTAGCCTAGCATTAGGATCGGTGTAGTCCGGCAGGTGTTGTGACAGTGGATGCAACTGTATGTTCTGTCTAGAGTTACTCTTGAAGATTGTAGTTCGAGCTTGAAGGATTGTAAAACAGAGAGTTCTGTGAGCGACGGGTGATAGTGAGTACTCCTCGAATCGCCCAGATATAGAATTGGATAATCTAAACTGGGTAAACAAATATTGGTGTTCTTATTTATTTCTGCATATTTACATTCTACCCTGTTAATTGTAATTGGATGTATGTTTGTTATGGGCACAATGCATAGATCGTATGTTATTTATTTGCATGGGACCTGTCACCAATGGCGATTCTAGGCAGCTTCAGGGGTCAGCTGAGCCTCCTCACTTAAAAAAATATATTTTTTTTTATTTATGTTTATATATATATATAATTCTATTTTATACTTATATTTAATTATATAATTTATGTTAATATAAATGTTCATATTTATAGTAATATGTATATTAATATTCTCTTACATAGTATCCATTTTTTCTAATTAATTTCATTTTACTTTTTTAGTTGATTCACTAGCTTCTAAACATGTTCTATATCTATGCATTCTTCTTTCATAGTTTGTTTTCTCAATTTCATTTCTTCAATTAGAATCCCGAACTCTTGATTTCGCCAACCCACTTCAATAATTTCTCCAAAATTCAATTCAGAATCTTCCTCCACGGTTCTAGTCCGTTTTAGCTTTCTGTTTTTTTTTCCTAGCCTGTACAGGCTGTTTAGCTAAAAAAAAATTCTGAATCTTCCATTGAATATGGAATTTGCTTTCCCTGTTTCATTGCTTTACATAAGTTTTGCTTGCTATTAGCTAAAAACTTTCACCTTTCTAACTATTTGATTTCCAATATTAATTAGAGAATGCCTAAGATATGTAAAGTGTTTTAAATTTTATTATTTGTTGATTTTTGGAGTTTTAGAGAGATAATTAATATTGTCAAATCCGAACTCGAAAATCCTTGCATGAGATGAACATTGTTAATTAAGTTCAAATTGCGGAGTCATATGGTGATTAAATGTTAAATGAATCACTATTGCTTTATTTTTTTTCGATGAGAGGATGCCTAAGCATCAGAAACAACAAGAAAAATGCAGAAATAAAGAAAAGGAAGAGGAAAACAGGAAAACAAAAATAAAATAACCAAACTAAAAGCGGGGGTACCACATCCCCGGCATGTCAGCAGACAGCAAAGGACGAACATCATCTGGGGGGAACGCCCAAGTCGTAAAGAAGTCCACCGATCGGGAACCTCTCTTGGCCAGGGCATCAGCTACAGAGTTACGTTCACGAAGAAAATGGAATTACTTATAACCCGGGCGTAACGCAAAAATATCCCGAATATTCCGAACCAGAGCAAAATGGTTATGATTCGGACCTGGGTCCTGACCAATGAGCCTCAAGGCATCCTCAGAATCAGATTAGCAGCATATGAATTCAATCCCCAAGCTATGAATCCGCTTGAGACCGTTCCAAATAGTTTGGAGCTCCGCATCAAGATTTGGGGCCACTCCAATCGAGCCAGAAAACCTTTCCAACCAATGGCCATGTCCATCCCAAAAGACTCCACCAAAACCCGCTCGTCTTGGGTTACCTAAGGAGTTACCATCAACATGGAGGATCATGCCATTATAAATTTTGGGGTTCCATTGAACTAGCCGCATCTCCCTAACCTGAGTCGCCCGACCACAGATCCGATCAAAGGCCACACCAAGAAATCTAGCTCGGCGAGCCACAGCAGCAGTATTAGGGATCTCATTCTTGAAAACCATGTTGTTCCTACCTGTCCAGATACACCAAATTGTAGCCCAGTGGGTGCCCGACCAACGTTTACCAAATCGAGCAAGGAAAAGGGAAGCATCTGAAAACCTGTTGATCCAATTATGCGAAGGAACCCCCCCCCCCCCCCCCATTTGCAGCGAAACTGCCATCGACCAAGGGCAATAAAACATGTGCATGAGTGAATCCGTATCCTCTCCACATACACAATACGTTGCAGAACTGGTTAAGCCTCGGTGCAAACGAAGCTCATTGATTGGCACGACATTGTGGCCTGCCAGCCATGCAAACACACGCACTTTCTCCGGAGCTCGAATCTTCTATGCCCAAGCTCTCATATGATCCCCATGCAGTCCTCGTCTCTGAAAAAGCCAGTTATAGCCAGATTTAGCAGAATAAACACCCGCCGTTGAGAATGTCCAACGGATCTTGTCACGAGCCAAGTATGGCAAACAAGGGGACCATACTCTTGAGCTTCCATCCTAATCTCATCCGGGACCAAAGTGTATAGATCATTCCACTGCCATGCGCCATCTCTGAACACATCTTTGATTCTCAATTCAGAGTCCGAGATGTGTACATATGGTATTCTAGGCCCAATCGCCCCTCCTTTCAACCAGTTGCTGAACCAAAAACTACTGTCACCATCTCCAATTCTTAATCGAAAACCCTCCAGGAGAAAAGGTGCCACTTTAGCCAAAGAACGGTAGACCACGGATGCCCCAGGCTTAGCATTCAGTCCCTGCCCGTACTTGCTAATCAAAATAACCCATGGTTTAGGCGACTCAAGTATTAAGTCTGATAGAGGTTTCCCAAGAAGCACTATGTTCATGTCGCGAGTTTGCCGAATTCTAAGACCTCCACACCGACGAGGGAGAGCAACTTTCTCCCACTTGACCAACGGGATGCCTTTGCCACCCACATCTTTCCAAATGAAATCCCGGATACATTTATCAATCTTATCACATATAGATGTTGGCAACCAACAAAATTGCATGACATAGGTTGGGATCGCCGCAAGAACAGCTCTGGCCAACGTGATACGTCCTGCCCGATTGAGGAGGGACCTTTTCCAAGATCCCAATTGCTTCTGCATTTTGGCCAGGATATCATCAAAATGATGTTGTCTAATCGGGCCATGAAATAGGGGAAAACCTAGGTATTTTCCAAGATTGTCCGAGAACCCAACATTAAAAACAGTAGCCAACTCCATTTTAGTAATTGTGGATACAGCAGCTGAAGCATAGGCGAGGGACTTTCCCGCATTAATCCGTAGCCCAGACAGCCCTGCAAAACTTGCCAATAAGCCATCCATACACTGAGCACTAGCAAGCTCCGCGTTTGAGAACAAAAGGAGGTCATCTGCGAACATCAAGTGCGACAAGGGAGGTGCATTTCTGGACACCTTGACTGGCTGCCAGTGTCCTTGATCCACACACTTCAATATAGCTCTTGAGAATTTTTCCATAACTATAATACAAAGGTATGGTGATAAAGGATCACCCTGCCTTAACCCCTTAGCTGGCGTAAGCTACGGCAGAGCTGTACCATTCCAAAGTAGTGAATATGTAGGAGAACGTATACAGTACATAATAACACGGCACAAACTAACTGGCATTCCCATCTCGGACAGACAACCCTCCAGAAAGTCCCAAGAGATATTATCATACGCTTTCTCCAAGTCAATTTTCATAAGGAAATCCTTCGATCTTCTGTTACGGTTCTGAAAGGATGTAATAGCTTCTTGATGTATTATAGCATTCCCATTAGTTCCCCGACCTGGTAAGAACGCAGATTGGTAGGGACCAATGTATTGCTGGAGGAATGGCCGCAAGCGATTGAGAAAGACCATAGTCAAAACCTTATAGCTGACATTGCACAGACTGATCGGGCGAAAATGGCGGATTTCTCTAGGGACCTCAATTTTGGGAATTAGGCAGATAAAAGTGGCAGATATAATTGGATCAAACGTCCCTGTCAACATGACCTGATAAACAAACTCCCAAACCAAGTCTCCTACAGTGGACCAGTATGTCTTATAGAATTCGACAAGGAAACCATCCGGCCCGGGTGCTGAATACGCTGCCATCTCTTTTAAAGCACGATGAACTTCTTCAGTAGTGACATCCCTCTCAAGCCCCTCCACCGAGTGAAGTGGCGGCAAAGCTGCGAGTGTGCCAAATTTGGAGAAACACTCGCAGTACTCCCAAACATATGAGCAAAGTGAGACCGTGCATGATCTTTCAGAGCATTGTCATCAGTGGTCCAGATCCCATCAACTTCCAAACCAGTTATTTTAGCACACTGCCGACGGATCTTCGTGTTGAGTTGGAAATATCGTGGGTTTCTATCACCCTGAGAGAGCCACCTGTCTCTGGATTTCTGAAACCAAAATGTCTCCTCCTGTTGTAAGACTTCATCCAATTCTTCCATCAGGGTCGCCTCAAGTAGGTGGTGCCTCACTAAGTCCACCCTACTTAAGTAGGATCGAACACCCTGCAATCTCCTGAGGATCGTGCGCTTCCTCTTAGATAGATTGCCAAAATTATGCTCATTGAAGTAAGTAGAGGCCTCTTTTACCGACTCCAGCCGCGTACACATATTATCTCCTCCCATCCACCATGCTGCATCGACCACATGGGCATAGTTAGAATGGTGAACCCACATAGCTTCCCATCTAAACGGTCTCCTCCCCGACTGATGATGGGAAGATGCACATTTAAGCAACAGACCATTGTGGTCAGATCCCCGACGTCAAAACCTCAACTACAGCTTCCGGAAAGGATGAGAACCAGCTAGCCGTAGCTACAGCTCTATCCAATCTTTTCCTGGCCAACGGACCTCCAGTGGTATTTTTCTGCCATGTGAACATGTCACCTACCGTATGAACACTTTCAAGACCACAGTCACTTAACATATCTCTAAAGAGTTCACTAATTTTAGAGGGACACAGGCATGCCCAGCACCTCCGAACTATTTATTACATCATTCCAGTCTCCCATTGCTATCCAAGGTCCTTGAATAGCTAACGAGACCTCTCGCATATCATGCCAACCCTGATGATGCAAAAAGGCGGCTGGATTAGCGTACACTACAGTGAAATGCCACTGCATGTTTCCAGCCCAAATCCGAAAAGTAGCCAACCTGCCATATACAAAAACAACAACCATTGAGAAAGAGGTTCCAATCTATTTTAGAACCCAAAAACCCCCGCCCGGCCTACACTTTCTGTAACATGAACAGGTTCATAATCCCAGCAATAAAGAGGAACCCTGAGGCGCTCAAAAGGGCCTTACGGCTCCTAAATACAACAGATAGCAAGCTTATATCTATTCAATTCATCCTTGATGTGGCGTTGAGTAGACCTATGCATGGCGCCATGTACATTCCATGCTAGGATCGTGCAATCGTTGAACACAATCATTGAGAACCAGTAGCTTCATGGACTTGTAGGTCCTTCACTGTCTGATCCTCCTCCATTTGGTTCTCTGCCCATGTCAATGGCAAGAAAGAATTATGTTGTTGAGCATTTGCATGCTCACCTGGATGTGGCACAGATGGTCCTGCATCCTCCGATCGACGTTGTCGTTTACTTTTGAACTTCTTGTGGCCCTCCTGACCTCCTGACGGCTCATACCCTTGGGATAAAACTTTTCCTTTATCCACATTAGTAGCATAAGTCCCGCCCCCATTCTTCTTATCCAGGATATTGGTGCGATCATAGAACGGTTTCCTAGTCAGCCCTTTCTGATCATCCAGCCAGGGGGGGCGTGGGGTCCTAGTGAACTTGATCCAATCTCCATGAATCACTAAGGGTTGGGATTCTTGGATAACAGTGCTCTCATTATTAGGCAACTTATTTGATCCCGTATCTATTTTATCCACAATATCCAGGTGCAAATCTTCCTCAAAAGGTAATTTCTCTTTTCCAAGATTTTGTTTCACTGATTTCTCTCCAGTCACCGCCAAATCTACTGCCACTGTATCAGCAGCAGAATTGGACTCTGGCGCCGCCGTGAAAACAGCCGCTGAAGGCTCCGACTTCCGATTACGATGCAAACATTCTTCCAAATTAAATCGGAATCGACCACATATTGTAAAAATATGGTGAAGGCCCTCATATGCCACATTTTGCCAACAATCGTTTACCATAACCCTCCCAATCACAGGTTTACTCAAATCTATTTCCACACATACACGGTCGTACCGAGCTCTCGTCAAATCCTTAGAGTTGGCGTCCACTCGCAGGGGTTTACCAATCATGGTAGCAATTAACAGGAGCATGTCCTCTTCAAAGAATATTGGATCAAGATCAGGAACCGGATCCAGACGGATGTTTTCGTGATCACACCTACTGTAGAATGAGTGTCCTTCAACCATGGCGCTATGGCCAATGTATGATGAAAGATCGACCACGGCCCGTCATAAAGAGCGTGGCTTCGGTCCTCAGCAGAAGCAAATTTTACCAAGAAATAACCTTTATTACCATCCACCACCCTCATATGGCCTTTAGGTTTCCATATCGCAGCCAATTTGGTTTGCATAACCGAAAGTCCAATCCGCTTACCTAAAACACGAACCACCAAGGCATCTACAAACGGCAAACTTAGACGTTCAATAGCTGCATCATGAATCTGAATTCGCGGCAAGAGAGGATTGCCATCCACCATGTCGAAAGAGACCAACTCGCTATACAGGACATTCGTGACCGACGACCTTGAGTCAGAGTGCGCACGAGGGATCACAATATCTCGAAATAGAGGCTTAACCGGCGGCGCACCCGGATTGGACGGCACCGGAGGTGGGGAATGAACAGGGGAGGACGGGAGAGACATGCAGAGCGAAACCCTAGTTTTTCAAAGATTAGTGTAGTAGTTACTATTGCTTTATTTTGAAAAAGAAATACTATATATAGTAGATGTAAATGAAATTATGTATTTTTTTCAATAAATATCAATGTGTCAAGAGTGTTTAATTGACATGTTCATTGTTCTATTAAAAAAAATTTAAGTTCGCACACATGATATTCATTCCTGAAATCACCACTGCCTGTCACATACAAATCTAGAATTCACGTCATAATTTCTCAATTTTAGTCACAGGGACTGAGATCCAATGAGTATCATGGATCAAATACAGTGCCTCCCAGGAATTACAAGCACACCCAATCGTCTGAATACCAGCTTCCCTTGCGAGTTGGAGCCCATACATTACATAATGCCCACAAATTCAGCGTGCAACAAAGAAACGTCCCCCAAGTAACCGGACACCCCTCCACACCATACACAAGAATGGTCATGAAGGACTGCCCCAAAGCATGCTCGACAACTATCAGCCAAAAGCGACCCATCAGAATGTAAAAACTCACCCATCCAACCCCCTATATTCCAACAACCAAGCATGGGTGAACAGGCGACCCTTAAAGAAATGATACAAATTAGTAACTCGGAAGTTCACCTCATTGAAATCTTGAAGCTGCATATCCGTATCCATTACATTATAAAAACAATCAAAGATGCAAATCAGAAACTTTGGCCCTCCAATGTGACCTTTTAATACTCACAAACTCTTACATTTTTAGCACTAGAATACCATTTTTTATTTTCACAAAACCAATTGAGATCTTCCTCAAAAGAGATCCCAACCATCATCCATAAAATTTTGCAATTCTAAGCTCACCATTAACATAGCTTTTCAGATGTCTTGATATCTCCTTTATCAAACCAATGACAGAGAATTTGGGAGTTTGTATAATATTAGATATAGATAACTTGTGGAGTTCAGAAATATATAGGAGCTATATATGATAATTTGTGGAGTTACTATCTTTACTTGAGGAGATCGTAGCAGCATAGATTTAGGATACATTCCTAAACTCAGGAGTGCCTATGAGTTTGATTTGATGCAGTTGATGCTTAGATTCACCAAACACGCCGTATCACGAGTTGGGATTCCAAGGAAAATTGTGTCAAGTCGGGATTCAAATTCCAATCCAGATTTTAGCAAGGGTTTCAAAAGGCCTTTAGCAAACATATATTACGGATGGGAGATCAGAACATCGCAGGATATGTTGCGCCCTTGTGTGTTGGATATCCAAGGGTCACGGAAAGATTCTTTGTTGCTGATAGAGTTCTTCAAAAACAGAAGTAATTTCCATCCTAGTATTCAAGTGTCATACACAATTTGAGGCGTTGTATCGACATCGAGGCAAGACACCCCTAGGTGGAGCGTTAACAAGTGAATAGTTTTAGTTCTTGCTCTGATTGATCATTCGACCCGATAAAAGTAGGATGAATGAGGAAGGATCAACAAACAATGTAACTAAGATGTTACTATCTTCAGCAAAGTTCTTTGTAATGTGCTCATGTTCTATTAAAAAGGGACTTTCTAAGCATTTTATTGGTTTAATCCTGTGTTTGTGTTATACTTCATATTTTGATCTTCTTTTCTTCACAATACGAGAAATCCTTGTGTTCCCACCAAGAACACATCTACTGAATGCAATCATTTAATAGTAATAATGCAAGAAATACAAAATAAAAATAAAGATAATTCTTTTTTTCTTTTAATATAATGAATGCAATCACTTAATTTGCATTCACTTTTCAACTCAATCTCAATCATATACTATGTGGACCAAATTTGTAATTGTAATTACAGTAGCAATTCCGCCCATTCAATGATTGAAGTTCTAGTAGCATCATCCATGAAGACTGTGAATATGAATGTGGAGTTGTGGACCAAATTATGGGATCATTGTTTGTACAATTGGAATTGTCGATATTAATGACACCCAATTTATTACGTAGTTGGGGATGAAGACTTAGCCCAAGTGGTTAAGTTCATTGACTTCCAACGGAAGACTGGAGGTTCGAATCCTACCGGCTCCCTATCCCTCCCTTTTATTCCCCTTTGTAATTGTGTGGTATGGACTCCCACCCCTTTCCCAGACCTTCAATGGCTCATAAAAAAAAATTTATTATGTAGTCACTAGTCACCATGACCCGCTCACTACAGTCTGTACATAAAATAAACTCACGTGCTTCATAAACCCTAAACCCCAAATTGCAGTGCGTGTCAGAGGTTGTTAAAAACTTTTTGTCCCCACTTTTAAAAAGTTAACTTTTATGCCTGAAAGGTCAAAACAGTCCTTCGGTCGGGAACTTCGATTGGCCTGATCGAAGCATAAATTCACGATCAAAGATGTAGAAGTATTATGGAGTTTAAGGTTTAGAACTTCGGTCGGCCTGATCGAAGCATAAATTCTTGATCGAAGCTGTAAATGTATCACGGAGCTTTGATCATCCATTTTTATTTTTATTTAATTATTATTTACTTATTTATTTGTTTTTATTTATTATTTATTTATTTATTATTTTTTAACCAGTATAATTAGCCTGCCACTGTTTTTTTTTCCAAATCTACTCTTTTTTCATATTCTTCTAGTTTTTGGACTTCTTCATTTATCCAAAAACTTAAGTCTAATTCTTCCATTATGAGATTTTTTTGTTTAGGAGTTGTAAGCATTTTATTTTTGCTTCTATTTGTATTTTTACAATTTCTTTTTTAATGAGGTATCTTTCAATCGCAGTTTTCTCCCATTTACTGTAATTTCTTATTGTTTTATAAGTCATCTTAATGTTGGTTTCTGATATGATCAATGAAATCTATTTTAGAAGCATTTAACTCTTCTATTCTTGTTTTCAGGTCAGTTGATTGGTAACTAATAACTTCTTCATATTTTTGGATCAAGTTAAAAGTGATATTTATTTCTTCTTCATGGTTTAACCCACATATGAGTTTACGTACTTCTTCTTCATCATCTTCTTTATACTCTTTTAACCTCATAATTGAATCTTTAAGGTCTTTTATTTCTTTTTCAATTTTCCACATGGTTTCTCCAAATTTTCCACATTCTGGACAAATATCAAAAGGTGTTTATCTTTCCATTTTTAAATTAGTCAAATGTCACGTTTTTCAAATATTTCTTTCATTTCCATTATTCCTGCATAAGCATCACACTTTTCATAATGGTTATGTTAAATTTTTCAGGACTTTGTATATTTTAATATGTTCTTGGTATTTCTTTTCCAAATTTTCTAGTTCATTTTTAAGAAATTCGATTTCTTGAGTTATCCTCCACTTTATAATGTTGTCATATAATTTTTGTTTTTTGCAAATACTGCTTAATTGGATCTGTTTAATATTAACCATATCTACCCAATTGTTACATTCTTGGCATGCAAAGTATATTTTCGGATAAGGTACAATAACAAACCTTGTTTCTGTGTTTCTAAAAGTTTCTATTTTAAACAAATCTGTTTTAGGGTTTTCAGCAGTTCTAGACATACTCTCCATTTGTTTTGATAAAAGATATTAATTATTTCAAATGGTTTTAGAAACAATATTTTTGTATACGAAAAACTTATATGTCGTAATGTCTTACTAGGTACTTGCCATCTCCTATTATTCTCTTGGTCGTGTTAACCTTCTGATTATGTGTTATGGGTCCGATTGTCCTTTGTCATGGAAATATTATCATAGACATTATGTCCGCAATAATCTTATTACTTTCACTGATGAGACATTTTTCTGGGCTTGTTTCGGGTTTCAAATTCAAATTATCATTATTCAGACTTAGATCTGAAATGTAAGCAGGGGGTCTAAGGGGCAAATTAAAAGGGACAACAATAACAAAACAATGTTTAACAAAATCTCTGAATTGTGGTTCCCCTAACGAGTCTTTCTTACAGCTTTTACAAAACATCAGCAGCATAGTAACCTATTTAGATTTGTGCCATTTGTTGCAACTTGTAATGTTTCTCTTTGATTAATCTGTCTGACGGTAGGTTACTTGGTTTATTACTTACGGTGCGTTTGGTTGGAGGGATCTTAGATTAACAGTGGGAATGTGATTGCTGGGAATGTAAGATTACTGGGAATATGAGATTGCTGGGAATCTTATTTTTTGATGTTTTAAGATTATTGGGTTTGGTTAGATTGGGAATCTCAGATTTCTAGTTCTAATTAATTTACCATAATGTCCATGAATTTCAATTGAACGAATGTTATAAATATGTCATTTTGCTATACAATAAAAATATTTAAGCTGATTTATTTTTTAAAATATTGAAAATTCTTTATATGTAATTTATCGTGTGATACTTACTTATTTAATATGAGAATATATTAAAATATGAGAATATATATAAAAATATATATTAAAATATGAGAATATATATATTTAAAAAATATGTTTAAATAATTTAAAATTTTCCAATTTATTTTTTAAAATTAAATTTCATATATTTATCATTTTTTAGAATACAAATATCTAAATTTATAAAATAAAATAAGTATAAAAAGTGAGGGTATAAAAGTCAAATTAATATAAAAGTAGGTAAAGTGGAGGTGGTAATCTAAGATTACCTGCCTTCCAGGTGGGAATGTGATTCCCACCTAAAACACCCAACATTCTCACCTCGGTGGGAATATGAGATTCCCACATGAAACATGCCCCGAACCAAACATGGGCATGTTGCATTCCCTACCTAAGATTCCCAGTGGGAATCTTAGATACCCCGAACCAAACGCCCAGTTAGTATTTGACTTGGTTGTGGTGGTTTGATGGACTGTACTGGAGAGAAGAAAGGCAAATAGGCAATGTTAACAATTAAGACGTTGGAGGTGCGCAGTAGAGCTGAATAGGCATGGAATTATTTCGCAATATTTACACAACTTCAACAAGAGTATTTAATAGTCTGGATTTTATTGAAAAGGAGAAAGAAAGATGAATGAAGCAGAGCGGGCAGCAGCAGCATCATTACAAATGGAGGAGTTGGATGCAACTCTGTACGCATGTCTGTGGAGTTAATTGCAGCAAAGAATCGCTGGAGGACATGGACATCTCAGCATGAGAGCATCACTCAATTGAAGAGGACAAAATTTCATGTCCGTGTAGTGGCTGACGCTGGTAGAAGTAGAGAACCATTAAGGTATCATTTTCCTATTTACTAGAGTATATAGTTGTATATATATATTTTTTGCCAAATTATCTAACTTTAGAATTGATTTGATTTTAGCTGTATGAATTTATTAGACATCTAAGAAATTTCCAATTGAAATGTAATAATTTTTTTTAGGTGAATATCAAAATTCTGCATACGCAAAGGTTCGAACCCAAGACCTTTACTTAAGCTTCCAGAGCTCCATACCACTCAAAAAAAAGGCATGAAGCCCTTTAATCTTTTATTTTACACTCATAATGTAACACCCCGGTTTTTGGTCACCCAGGTCGGGGTGTCACCGCCACACCTCCCTAGCAAGACACGGTTTCTCCGAGCTCACTAAAGAGATGCAAGGCTATGGTTTTTCAGAATTTAAAACATTCAAACAGCCCATTTGTATATAATTTAAAAATTAATACATCAAAGTTGCAGCGGAAAATAATATTTACATAAGTATAATGCAGCGGAATTTAAATATAGCCAACACGGCCAGAATACGGGTTAAACAGGCCCGTTCATGCAATTTCTAGTCTAACGTATCATTTACAAATAAAGCATTTCCCCAAAATTCCCATGAATGCATATGATGATGCATATTCTTCGGCTCTGAAAGAAACAGGGAAAAAAAAACGGTTTTGGTCAGCACTATGTGCTGAGTAAGTTAACACATACAAGATTATGAGGTTTCAAAGCCTTTATTAAATTTAATGAAAACATGTGCATAATTTAACAATTCATGTAATCGCATAATTTAGAAGACATGGATTCATAAGGTCATCAATATAGCTTGCAACGTAATTAAATAAGTTGCCATAATTTAAAAACACAATTTAATACGGATTTAGGTTTGGAATTCTCATAAACTTCTCGATTCATATCTTTTAGAGATCACCACCGCTAGGGCTCTTATGTCCGCCAGCCTTACGCCTGGGCTCTTATGTCCACAGGTATCATGGTCGATCCAGATCTTTTAATTAGAGTTAATCCGTCCGCTAGACATACGATCAGTGTTTCGCTAGGGCTCTTACGTCAACCTAGACATACACTTGGGCTCTTATGTCCCAAGCCGCAGAGAACATTGACAGTATCTAGCTTAGTCATAACCCGCAATATTTTAACCTTCTCGTTTCGTGTATCTTATTTCAAGTATTTCTATCCGTTTCAACCTCAAAGGCTAATTCCACCGTTTCAACAAGATTTCAAGTTTTGACTCGGTCAACCACAGTTTACTCTAAAATTCGTCTAAAATCAGATTTAATTTCAAAAATTCCGAAATTTCACGTCTAACACCAAAACGTCGAGATCTACAACTTTCGTGTTTTAACTTTTTCGATCCGAGATACGGAAACAGTTCAAAAACTCCAATTTTCGTCAGATCAGAAATCTGTCCGCGTTTTCACACAGCAGTTTAAAAGTTTCTAGATCTACCATAGCAAATGAGCTCTAAATTTGATGAAATTTTACAGAGATCATCTTAGGACAATTATCTACAACTTTCATGTTTGGCTAAAGATCTAGTTCGGCCTAGAACCATAGTCAAAAACGTCAACAAGTTCGAATCGATGTTCTGTCCGGTTCTCAAGATCCAGTTCGGTTTGGGTGGATTTCCTATATCAAATCATCACGAAAATCTCTGAAATTTTACGGAGGTATTCATAACATATAGATCTACAACTCTTATGTTCAACGCCAAGCCTAGATCGGCCTAGATCTAAGGTAGAAATCACCAACAAGTTCGAATAAAGAATCTATCATCGTTTCAAGATCTAAATCTAACGCAGGCTCGTTTACGATCGGTTTCGGATATCAAAACACGATGAAAAATTATGAAATTTTTACAGGAGCTAGATCCGTGTCTTAGGAATGTTTTTCGTGTTTTAAGTTTTCTCGTTTGAACGCTTTAAGGGGTTCGACTAAATTCAACAAAAACGCTGCGCCGGTGTAGACAGATTTTAGATAGGGTTCCATTACATCTATATGTTCGAATCTCTTAACAACTCAAAACCAAAGTAAGCGTTAACTTACAGTGTATATGAACGTCGGGAATGTCCAATTCGGAGGCGTGGCTTCCAGATCACCGTTTCTCCTCTCCGTTCGTCGGGTTCTACGATCTAGATTCGATACGGGGTGTAGAAAGAAAAAGAAGATGATTAGGATTCGTTTTCGAATCGTTTATTGAATAAAGATTGGACCGAGACTTACCACGACTATGGAGATCTGTAGAGAAACTTGTCCAACAGCGTTCGTCTTGGTTTCGTGCCTCCGACGACTCCGGATTTAGGGTTTCGAACGTATAGAATGTTGTAGGGTTTTGTAAACTTGTTCGGGGCTCCCAAGGGGCTTATTTATAGAATTCTTAATTCCTAGGGCGTCCACAACCGACCTAGAAGTCTGGAGTCGTGAGATGTTCAACCGAAAGTCGAAAAATCCGCGTTCGGGTGAGAGATTCACGCAACAAACAAATCTGTCATGTGGCGCGGTCGTGGCGCGGTTTTCCCCATTGGGCGCGCGGCCACCGCGCCGTCTTCGCCTGGACTTCGGTCCGGGCGGGTCGTGCGATCCGTCGTGCTTTTCCGCCTCTCTTTCGGGTTTCTATCCCTCTATGCTCCCGAATTCCGATTTCCGGGGTATATTCGGGTTCATACTTTCTCTCTAATTTTATTCTTAGTCTAGTTGGATGTTTTGGACTCGAATACTCGAGTTCATTAGTGTCGGGTTTTGGTGTACCATTTATCCATCTTTTTATTGAATTAAATTCCTTTAATTCCTTTTTAAGTAAAAATCTCATTTCTCATTTCCTTATCTTTATTTATTTCTTTTATTTGCTGGATTTGTTTATTTATTTATAGTATTTATTTTATTTATTATTTATTTATTTAATTATTGTTTTATTTTATGTTGGAAAATTCTCGGGTATTACAGTCTACCCTCCTTAAGAATCAACTTCGTCCTCGAAGTTGTGTTTCGGCTTTTCTCGTCTCGTGCTAAGGTCTTGTGTTTGTTTTATTATGTTGTGACTGAACTTAGAATTAAACTTCTAAGCTGCCTACGTACCCGGTAAAGGGATCAAGCCATAACGTAGTTCAAAACAAGTTGAATTTGCTTATTTATGATTTGGGATACATGATATCGAGTCGAACTCCAAAAATAAATAACTACGGGGTATCACATCCTCTCCCCCTTAGGACTTCAGTTATGTCCCCATAACTGTCTGCTCATTATTCTCAAGAGGATTCGGGTTTTGGTCTTGTTCCTCGTCACTCTCTCCTTGCTGAAGGTTCACCAAATCTACTCTCTTTTCGATCGCCTCCTCTGGCGTTCGACATCCACTAGCCTTGTGACCAAGCTTGCCGCACCTACGGCAGGTTCCAGGCTTCGGGCATTGGCGCACCAGATGTGCATGGTTGCATCGTGGGCAACGTGGTATAAACGCACCACGGTTGTCGTCTCCCCCATTGTTGAGACCTTTATTTCCTTTACTTCGGGATCCATTGTCTTTCCTAGAGTTGTTATTGTTGCCTTCCCGATCCTTCTTCTCAAGTCCTTGCGAGTCCTTGCTCGACTCACCATGTTCCTTACGCTTCAATTGCTGGATTCGAGCAATTGATACGGCGCGATCATATATCGTCTGCAGGTTCGGGAATTGTCCTACTGCAAGTATCTCCCGGATACTAAGGTTCAGACCCATCTCGAATTTCTGAGCCTTGTCAGAGTCGGTTGGTACTATCCTCGCAGCGAATCGTACTAGCTCCTTGAATTTGCTGTAGTACTCTTGCACCGTTTGTGCACCTTGCTTTAAGTTGATGAATTCCTCGTACTTCGCAGTCTTGGTGCTCAGTGGGTAGAATCTTTCCCTCAAAGCTTCCTTAAGTACTTCCCAGGTGTAGGCTTCTACGTCTTCCTCTGAATTTGCTTGGAGATTTTGCCACCACTCATCGGCTTCGCCTCCTAGGTAGTAGGTCACTACGTGTATCTTTTCCTCATCAGGGCACTTGATAGCATTCAAGAGCTTGTCAAAGGTACGGATCCATCCTTCCAACTTGGCTGGATCCTCTTGGCCGTCATAATGGGGTGGGTGGTAAGGGTTCACTAATGCCAAGTAGTTGACTCGGGCTACTGGCGGAGGTACTGTTTGTGTCCTATGCACCTCGGCATTTCCCAATGCTACAAGGAGTTCCTCTACAGATTTTAAACGTGCTTCCATATTATTGGGCGCTTGAGGCACTTGCTCTCCTAGGTTCTGAGGACTTTCACTGTTGTTGGGCGTGTTGGAAAGGTTAGCGTCAGTGCCGTTTGGACTCACCTTCCTTGGTTTCCTCCTAGGCGCCATTTTCTGTTACACGTGTATAGATTAGCTTATCTTGGTTTAGGTAGATCGCTCGAATGAGACGTTTCGTTAATTTCTAATTTCAAATTTTCGGGTTTGTTGTTTGGAAATCCAAACAAGATTTTTGGAATAAAGAGTGTTTTAATAACAACTTGATTTTTATTGTTCCACATAAGGAAATTTTCTAACTCGTTCAAGGATAGGAATGGCTAAGGCCGAGATTTGTTATGCTAGGCGAGCGCTTAGATGAACGCGATCTAGAACTAAGGCAAGATCAGTCTCTAGTTAGCTTCCTTAATTTGATGTCAAGCGTCTAAGTTACCTAGTGCAAGCAAAAGATCTAAGTTAATATTCGCCAAGATTCTAAGTTAACTTCGCCAAGATTCTAAGTTGAAATTCGCCAAGATTCTAAGTTCTCTACATAAAAGAGATGCAATATGCAAATGCGTATGATGGTTTCCCCCCTCCCCCCCCCCAAAAGTAATTTATGCACTATATATATATTTTTCCCATGGGTTTTAAAATAAAAATTTCTCCAGGGAAATAATACTTTAAAATTTAAAATAATAGTCAAAATATTAGTAGTAGTTTAAAAATAATAATGGTTTAAAAATAATAGTTTAAAAATAGCCGGGCTCTGATACCACCCTGTAACACCCCGGTTTTTGGTCACCCAGGTCGGGGTGTCACCGCCACACCTCCCTAGCAAGACACGGTTTCTCCGAGCTCACTAAAGAGATGCAAGGCTATGGTTTTTCAGAATTTAAAACATTCAAACAGCCCATTTGTATATAATTTAAAAATTAATACATCAAAGTTGCAGCGGAAAATAATATTTACATAAGTATAATGCAGCGGAATTTAAATATAGCCAACACGGCCATAATACGGGTTAAACAGGCCCGTTCATGCAATTTCTAGTCTAACGTATCATTTACAAATAAAGCATTTCCCCAAAATTCCCATGAATGCATATGATGATGCATATTCTTCGGCTCTGAAAGAAACAGGGAAAAAAAACGGTTTTGGTCAGCACTATGTGCTGAGTAAGTTAACACATACAAGATTATGAGGTTTCAAAGCCTTTATTAAATTTAATGAAAACATGTGCATAATTTAACAATTCATGTAATCGCATAATTTAGAAGACATGGATTCATAAGGTCATCAATATAGCTTGCAACGTAATTAAATAAGTTGCCATAATTTAAAAACACAATTTAATACGGATTTAGGTTTGGAATTCTCATAAACTTCTCGATTCATATCTTTTAGAGATCACCACCGCTAGGGCTCTTATGTCCGCCAGCCTTACGCCTGGGCTCTTATGTCCACAGGTATCATGGTCGATCCAGATCTTTTAATTAGAGTTAATCCGTCCGCTAGACATACGATCAGTGTTTCGCTAGGGCTCTTACGTCAACCTAGACATACACTTGGGCTCTTATGTCCCAAGCCGCAGAGAACATTGACAGTATCTAGCTTAGTCATAACCCGCAATATTTTAACCTTCTCGTTTCGTGTATCTTATTTCAAGTATTTCTATCCGTTTCAACCTCAAAGGCTAATTCCACCGTTTCAACAAGATTTCAAGTTTTGACTCGGTCAACCACAGTTTACTCTAAAATTCGTCTAAAATCAGATTTAATTTCAAAAATTCCGAAATTTCACGTCTAACACCAAAACGTCGAGATCTACAACTTTCGTGTTTTAACTTTTTCGATCCGAGATACGGAAACAGTTCAAAAACTCCAATTTTCGTCAGATCAGAAATCTGTCCGCGTTTTCACACAGCAGTTCAAAAGTTTCGAGATCTACCATAGCAAATGAGCTCTAAATTTGATGAAATTTTACAGAGATCATCTTAGGACAATTATCTACAACTTTCATGTTTGGCTAAAGATCTAGTTCGGCCTAGAACCATAGTCAAAAACGTCAACAAGTTCGAATCGATGTTCTGTCCGGTTCTCAAGATCCAGTTCGGTTTGGGTGGATTTCCTATATCAAATCATCACGAAAATCTCTGAAATTTTACGGAGGTATTCATAACATATAAATCTACAACTCTTATGTTCAACGCCAAGCCTAGATCGGCCTAGATCTAAGGTAGAAATCACCAACAAGTTCGAATAAAGAATCTATCATCGTCTCAAGATCTAAATCTAACGCAGGCTCGTTTACGATCGGTTTTGGATATCAAAACACGATGAAAAATTATGAAATTTTTACAGGAGCTAGATCCGTGTCTTAGGAATGTTTTTCGTGTTTTAAGTTTTCTCGTTTGAACGTTTTAAGGGGTTCGACTAAATTCAACAAAAACGCTGCGCCGGTGTAGACAGATTTTAGATAGGGTTCCATTACATCTATATGTTCGAATCTCTTAACAACTCAAAACCAAAGTAAGCGTTAACTTACAGTGTCTATGAACGTCGGGAATGTCCAATTCGGAGGCGTGGCTTCCAGATCACCGTTTCTCCTCTCCGTTCGTCGGGTTCTACGATCTAGATTCGATACGGGGTGTAGAAAGAAAAAGGAGATGATTAGGATTCGTTTTCGAATCGTTTATTGAATAAAGATTGGACCGAGACTTACCACGACTATGGAGATCTGTAGAGAAACTCGTCCAACAGCGTTCGTCTTGGTTTCGTGCCTCCGACGACTCCGGATTTAGGGTTTCGAACGTATAGAATGTTGTAGGGTTTTGTAAACTTGTTCGGGGCTCCCAATGGGCTTATTTATAGAATTCTTAATTCCTAGGGCGTCCACAACCGACCTAGAAGTCTGGAGTCGTGAGATGTTCAACCGAAAGTCGAAAAATCCGCGTTCGGGTGAGAGATTCACGCAACAAACAAATTTGTCATGTGGCGCGGTCGTGGCGCGGTTTTCCCCATTGGGCGCGCGGCCACCGCGCCGTCTTCGCCTGGACTTCGGTCCGGGCGGGTCGTGCGATCCGTCGTGCTTTTCCGCCTCTCTTTCGGGTTTCTATCCCTCTATGCTCCCGAATTCCGATTTCCGGGGTATATTCGGGTTCATACTTTCTCTCTAATTTTATTCTTAGTCTAGTTGGATGTTTTGGACTCGAATACTCGAGTTCATTAGTGTCGGGTTTTGGTGTACCATTTATCCATCTTTTTATTGAATTAAATTCCTTTAATTCCTTTTTAAGTAAAAATCTCATTTCTCATTTCCTTATCTTTATTTATTTCTTTTATTTGCTGGATTTGTTTATTTATTTATAGTATTTATTTTATTTATTATTTATTTATTTAATTATTGTTTTATTTTATGTTGGAAAATTCTCGGGTATTACACATAAAAGGTTACATATTTATGTTTATAACATTATCATCGACATATAAGACAATCATACCATAACATAACTCATAAATTAACTCATACCTTGAGAGAGGAGAGACTTTCCCGTTCAGACGGGCCCTTGTATTTCATAAAGTAAAGAAAAGAGGAAGCAATCCACACCGGGTCTTTCTTTACAAACTGAAATTTTATTACTGAAAGGGTCGGGAATACAAGAGAACTAGAGAGAGAAAGAGCTTTCGAAAGTAGCAAGAGTGCAGTCTCAAAAACCTTAGAAAACTTGAGAGCTAAGAAGTGAGTGTGTATTACAAGTAAAGACCCTCCCTCTATTTATAAGAGGAAAGGATATCTAAGCAATCCACAATCACCAATAAAAACGTGCCAAGTGGCAAAGTTATCCGATAAGGTTCGGATGAAAATAAATTTACACAAGTGGTACAATAATGAAATAAAGAGGGGCCTAGTGCCCACTTCACGCTGATTTTCAAGAGTCACATGGCTCTTGTCTGCTTCTTGGTTTTATCCGCCTTGGATTCCTGTTTTCAAATGGTTGGTAGTGCTTTTGGCTCCACTAACATTACTGTTTTCTTTCTTGACTTTTCTTTTATGGATTCTTTCCTTCACATGCTGGTATTCATTGTGAATTCCAGCTCATTTCGGCGTGGCTCAATTAGTACTCTTCATCATTGTGGGGACTGCCACTTTCTTTTTTCTGATTTTTTATAATTTTATTGGCGTGGTATTTTGCTTCATGTTTCCTTAGTGCTACCAGTGCATCATATCTTCCCTTTTTCTTGGCTGCCATTGCTTCAGCAAAAGTAGGCCTCAGTTGCATTTCCAGCTCATGAAGAATCTCTTCTTCACTTGGGTTTTTAATTTTTCCAGTCTGTACTGGACTCATAGTTTTTGGCAAACTACCAGCCATAACCGGAATTAATGTGCTTTTACCATCTACCGAACTAGATGGGCTTAGTTCCTCGTTTTGGCCCTTAGAGATCTCAGGGTTAGAACTTCCCTGGTTTGGTTCAAAATCATTTGAACTTATGCTTTTTTGCAAAGCATCAGCTATTAACAGACTTGACTCATCTTTACCATCTGCCATTTGGGACGGACTAGATTCAAATTTTTTATCCTTTAAGATCTCAGGAGTTGAATTTTCCTGGTTTTGCTGCATCCAGGCTTTTGCCAATTCTACTGCAGTCATAGAACTGGTGGGTTTGGGTTCTGGACCATAAACTGATTTTTCTTCTGACTTTGGTGTTTTTAGTTAAGAGATATAATTTCGAGGTTAATTTCTCATTTTGGTTTTGAAGGGCTTCAAGTTTCTTGGTGAGGTTTTCAATCTGGGCCTCTGCTTCAAGGGTTTTCATTTTTTGGTTTTCAAAATTATGTAACCACTCGGCCTTTTGGGCTTCATACTTACAGATCTCTTTTGCCATTTTTTCACAATGATCACAAAACACAATGTGGGTTTTGGAAGAATGTCCAATTGAATATTGAACTGGGCCTGCAGGGTTTTGGATTTTTGGCCTTAAACCATTAACAATGTTTTTCAAGCTTGGGCTTACAAAGAAATCTGGATCCAATTTGGTTTTTGCAAATTGAATTGCAGAAATTATATTATAAAATCCTTTATGAAGAGGTTTTTTATTGTCCTCATTAAGAGACAAAACATTTTTTTATCATAAATTCCTTTTTTATAGCCTTCAAAGACTACATAATATAAAAATGATTTTATGTTGTTAAATTTCTGGAAATGCATGCTTAGAGCCGAGAGACAAGTAACAATATACTTGTTGTTGTTCTTATCGAATGATGCTCTCCAGATGTTATCACAAAGGCGGATTTGTTCCTCTGTGTAGTTTAACCTTGTAATAGGCATGTACTTCATGTTGTCAAATAAAATTAGTTCTACATTATTACCATTTTCTGCTCTTTTACCAAGGCAGATTTTCACTCCTTTTTCTAGGAGTTTATCTTTTTTCTTTCCTTCTGGAAGGCTAGTTTTAGAAGGGATTGTGTAATATCCTTCTGGGGTTTTGACCATTCATGTGGTTTTTACTTCATTTTCATTGCTGGTTTTCAGAGAGTTTTTCTGGGAGTTTTCTGTCATTCCTGTGACAATATTATTCAATTTTCAATATTCCAATCCTCTCTATAAAATTTATCCCATTTTAATTTATATTTTTCCTCAGAATTTTCCTCATAATCACCAATCAATTCATTTTTAAATTCAGTATCATATAATGGTTTTTCTCTTTCTTTAATTAAAATTCTAGATAATATATCAGCAATTTTGTTATCTTCTCCTTTAATATGTTCAAATTTTATCTTGTAGCCTTTCTGACTAATAGCATCTGTAAAATTCAACCACCTTCTCCTAGACATTGATCTTTTTTCTTGGAGTTGGCTATGAAATTTTACTATGGCTTCACAATCAGTCCTAAGTGTGTGTAACACCCCGGTTTTTGGTAACCCAGGTCGGGATGTCACCGCCACATCTCCCTAGTAAGACACGGTTTCTCCGAGCTTACTAAAGAGATGCAAGGCTAGGTATTGCAGTGTTTAAAATATTTAAAGCATTCAAAATAGCCCATACAATATAAATCGAAAATAATAATAGCATAGCGCAGCGGAAATATTTAGTTTAGTACAGTATCGCAGCGGAAAATATAAAATAGGGCCGACATGGCCAAAGCACGGGTTAAACAGGCCCGTTCATAATATAGTCTAAGTACGAAATTTAAAAGCAAAATAAAAGTTCCCAAAATCCCATGCATGATTCGTGCTCACACATGCTCATTCCACATATTCTGTAAAGAAAGGAATAAAAACGGTTTTGATCAGCAAAATTGCTGAGTAAGTTAACACATGCATGATCGTAGGGTTTAAAAGCCATAACTTTAATAATTTAACAAAAGCATGATAATAGCATAATATTTGATTTCATATAATCCATATCATATAGCACAATCTATCTCAGGCTCTATTTAATAACACATATCACATGGTTCAAGATAATAACCATAATTTAAATAAAGCATTTAATAATTTAATTGGACAACAATATCATTTAATCTAGTTTAATTTAATTTAGAATCCCCATTACATTCCCGATTTGGTATCTCAAAGTTTCACGATAAAAATCGCGATGTCAACAAGTTTAGCCGGTAGCCCGGCGGCCGCAGCCGTATCAGCCATACCCAGTACCACTCCGGAGCCTCGGGAAACCCATACGGATATTCACGAGAGTGTAGGCTCTAAGTTTCGCCGTTTTGGCAATATCACATTTCAAGTATAGCGCGCGGGGTCACCATCGTCCATTACGGCACGAAGTGAATCGTTAGGGGGCACCCTGCAGAGCACTCACCCCTAATTTTAATTTATCAAGTTTGTAAGGGGATTTAGTTTTTAAAATCTGCCTTCCAATGTATTAATTTAGAAACAATATCTCAATTCGTTTCAACCCTAAAGGTTAATTCCATGTTTCATCAAGATTTCAAAATTTCGTTTCGGTAAATCACAGTTTACTCCAAAATTCGTCTAAAATCAGATTTAATTCCAAAAATTCCAAAATTTCATATCTGACTCGGAAACATCAAGATCTACAACTTTCGTGTTTTAACGTTTTCAATCCGAGATACCTAAGTAGGTCAAAATCGCTAATTTTTGCATAACAAGAAATCTGTCCGAGTTCAATACATCACAGATCAAAGATTTCAGTTTCTACCATATCAATTCAACTCCAAATTTAATGAAATTTGACAGGGATCATCTTAAGACATTTATCTACAACTTTCATGTTCGGCCAAAGATCTAAAACAGCCTAGATCCTATGTCAAAAACGAGATCAAGATCATTCCTAAGTTCTGTCCAAGATTTCAAGATCTAAAATCAAACAGTTCGGTTTCGACAGGTTTTCACATATCAAATCAACTCCAAAATTCTCAAATTTTTACAGTAACGAGGTCTAAGTCTTAGGAACGTTTTTCGTGTTTTAAGTTTTTCCTTTTGAGTTCGTTTTAAAGGTCGGAAAAATTCAACAATCATGTTGCGCCGGTAGAAAACAAAAGAGGACAGATTTATGATTCGTGTCAAATCTTTTAGGTTTCGAATGTTTTAAAATCTCCCAAAACCATGTAAGGTTAACTTACAGTATCTATGAACGTCGGGAATGTCCAATTCGGAGGCGTGGCTTCCAGATCACCGTTTCTCCTCTCCGTTCGTCGGGTTCTACGATCTAGATTCGATACGGGGGTGTAGAAAGAAAAAAGAAGATGATTAGGATTCGTTTTCGAATCGTTTATTGAATAGAGATTGGACCGAGACTTACCACGACTATGGAGATCTGTTGCGAACTCGTCCAACAGCGTTCGTCTTGGTTTCGTGCCTCCGACGACTCCGGATTTAGGGTTTCGAACGTATAGAGTGCTTTAGGGTTTCGTAAACTTGTTCGGGGCTCCCAAGGGGCTTATTTATAGAATTCTAAGTCCCTAGGGCGTCCACGGCCGACCTAGAACTCTGGAGTCGAGAGGTGTTCAACCGAAAGTCGAAAAATCCGCGTTCGGGTGAGAGATTCACGCAACAACCAAATCTGTGGGTTGGCGCGGTCGTGGCGCGCTGAAGCCCTTCCACCGCGCGGCCACCGCGCCGGCTTCGCCTGGACTTCGGTCCGGGCGGGTCGTGCGATCCGTCGTGCGTTTTCGCCTCTCTTTCGGGTTTCTATCCCTCTTTGCTCCCGAATTCTGATTTCCGGGGTATATTCGGGTTCATACTTTCTCTCTAATTTTTATTCTTAGTCTAGTTGGATGTTTTGGACTCGAATACTCGAGTTCATTAGTGTCGGGTTTTGGTGTACCATTTATCCATACTTTTGTTTAATTAAATTCCTTTAATTCCTTTTTAAGTAAAAATCTCATTTCTCATTTTCTTATCTTTATTTATTTCTTTTATTTGCTGGATTGGTTTATTTATTTATAGTATTTATTTTATTTATTATTTATTTAATTATTGTTTTATTTTATGTTGGAAAATTCTCGGGTATTACAGTCTACCCCCCTTAAGAATCAACTTCGTCCTCGAAGTTGTGTTTCGGCTTTTCTCGTCTCGTGCTAAGGTCTTGTGTTTGTTTTATTATGTTGTGACTGAACTTAGAATTAAAACTTCTAAGCTGCCTACGTACCCGGTAAAGGGATCAAGCCATAACGTAGTTCAAAAGTTTACAAAAATGCACGAAAAATTAGGGGGTATGACATCCTCTCCCCCTTAAGATTGCAGTTATGTCCCCATAACTGTGTCGGTATTGGTTTGGAACAATGTCGGGTATCGTTCCCTCATATCGGATTCTACTTCCCAAGTTTCCGTCTCACTTTCGTGGTTTGACCAAAGAACCTTGATCATTTTGATGGTTTTGTTCCTCGTTACTCGTTCCTTAGTATCGAGAATACGCACTGGGACTTCTTCGTAAGTCAAATCTTCATCGAGCTCAATTATCTCCGGTTGAAGTACATGTGTCGGGTCCGGCACATACTTCTTTAGTTGTGAGACATGGAAGACATTATGAACTCTATCTAAGTGTGGCGGTAAAGCCAATCGGTAGGCTAGAGTTCCGACTCGTTCTAGAATTTCGTAAGGTCCTATGTATCGCGGACTTAACTTCCCTCGTTTGCCAAAGCGCATCACCCCCTTCATGGGTGATATCTTTAGCATGACCCTATCTCCCACTTGAAATTCTAGGTCTCGTCGTCTCACGTCGGCATAACTCTTTTGACGGTCTTGAGCGGCTTTCATCTTCCCTTGGATCACTTTGATTTGTTGAGCCATGTCTTCGATAAGTTGTGGTCCCACTACCACGGACTTATCGTTTCTTCCCAGCTCAAAGGGCTTCGGCACTTTCGTCCATACAATGCCTCGAAAGGTGCCATGCCGATACTAGCATGGTAACTATTATTATAGGAAAACTCAATCAAGGGTAAATGAGATTCCCAATTCCCTTTGAATTCCAACACGCATGCTCTCAGCATGTCTTCTAGTGTTTGGATTGTTCTTTCGGTTTGTCCATCCGTCATCGGGTGGAATGCGGTGCTCATTTTGATTTGAGTACCGAGAGCTTTTTGTAACTCCGTCCAGAAATGAGAGACAAATCTACTGTCTCTATCGGAAATGATATCGTGTGGTACTCCATGTCGTCGTACCACGTTATCAATGTAGGCTCGGGCCAATTGGTCCATAGTCCACGTGTCTTTCATTGGGATAAATATGGCTGTCTTCGTTAGCCTATCCACAATCACCCAAATCTTGTTCATGCCTTTAGGTGATCGGGGTAATCCCGAGACAAAGTCCATCGAGATGCTATCCCACTTCCAACTTGGAATCTCTAGTGGTTGCATCAATCCTAAGGGTTTATGTCGCACTGCCTTAACCTTTTGGCAGGTGAGACATCTCGCCACGAAGTTCGCCACTTCCTTCTTCATTCCCGGCCACCAATAGATCTTCTTCAGATCTTTGTATAGCTTGTCACCTCCGGGATGTACGGAATATGGCGTGTTGTGCCCTTCCTCCATCAACCTTTGCTTCAATTCGGCACATTTAAGAGGCACACACCATCTCCCTTTGAAACGGATGCTTCCATCCTCGTGGACAGCAAATCCTATTGCCTTTCCTTCGGCAATATACCCTTTTATCTTCTCGAGTTTCGGGTCGCCCGGTTGAGCGAGTCGAATCTCGTCTAATATTGGAGTCTCTACGACCATGGCATTGATCGTTTCTCTCACTGTGCCAGGATGCACAAGTTCTAGCTCCAATCTTGCCAAATCCATGTACAATGCCGGCGGAATTACCAACGAGTTTGTCACGTGTTGGGTTTTCCGACTTAGGGCATCGGCTACCACATTCGCCTTCCCCTCGTGGTATGCTATCTCTAAATCGTAGTCTTTAATGAGCTCCAACCACCTTCGCTGTCTCAAATTCAACTCCTTCTGAGTGAATATATATTTCAAGCTCTTGTAGTCGGTGAACATTCGACACTTCCGCCCATAAAGATAATGTCTCCATATCTTTAGAGCGAAAACGACCGCTGCCAACTCCAGGTCGTGTGTCGGATAATTTTTCTCGTGAGGTTTTAGTTGGCGTGATGCATAGGCTACGACTCTCGAGTCTTGCATCAAAACGCAACCTAAACCTTCCTTCGAAGCATCGCTATATACTTCGAAGTCACCATTCTCTGATGGTAATGTTAATACGGGTGTGGTTGTGAGTCGTTTCTTCAGCTCTTGAAACGATGTCTCACATGCTTCGGTCCACTCGTATTTTGCTCCTTTCTTAAGTAGCTGGGTCAAAGGACGTGCAATCCTTGAAAAGTCCTTCACGAATCGTCTATAATATCCGGCTAATCCAAGGAAACTCCTTATTTCCGTTGGACTTTTCGGAGTTGCCCATTCAGTCACGGCAGAAACTTTTGCCGGATCCACTGATACTCCATCAGCGGATACTATGTGTCCGAGAAATGCCACTTCTTTCAGCCAGAAGTCACATTTCGACAGCTTACCGTATAGCTGATTTCTTCGCAGGATTTCCAACACTTGATGTAAGTGTTTCGCATGCTCTTCCTCGCTCTTCGAGTAGATCAGGATGTCGTCGATGAACACTACGACGCACTGATCTAACAATTCTCGGAACACGTTGTTCATGAGATTCATGAACATGGCCGGAGCATTTGTTAGCCCGAAGGATAACACTGTGAACTCGTAATGGCCATATCGTGTTCGAAACGCCGTCTTTGGAATGTCCTTCTCGGCAATCCTCAATTGATGATACCCAGATCGCAAATCGATCTTCGAGAATACTGAAGCTCCCTTCAGTTGATCGAACAGATCCTCTATTCTCGGTAGGGGGTATTTGTTCTTAATGGTCACTTGGTTTAGTCCTCGGTAATCTATGCAAAGACGTAGTCCTCCGTCTTTCTTCTTGACAAATAAAACCGGTGCTCCCCAAGGGGACGTACTCGGTCTTATGTAACCTTTTCCCAATAGCTCCTCGAGTTGTTCCTTTAACTCCTTCATTTCCAGTGGTGCCATCCGGTACGGAGCTTTTGAGACAGGCTCTGTCCCCGGAATGAGATCTATGGTGAATTCAAGATCTCTCTCAGGTGGCATGCCCGGAACGTCTTCAGGGAACACGTCCGGGTATTCTCTTACCACTGGTATGCTATCAACCTTGTTCTCTTCCGCCTCAAGGTTGTGCACATAGCACGCATATAGTTCATACCCCTTACGCATCAAGTTATTTAGTTTAAGTGCGCTAACGATTTTGTTACTTTTCTTAGGGGGCTGAGAGTAAAAAATAACTCTCTTTCCCCTACTTTTTGACAAGGTGATCTTTTGCTTTTGGCATTCGATCACCGCTTTATACTGGGATAGCCAATCCATCCCCAGTATGATGTCAAAGTCTCTTAAGTTAAATTCTACCAAGTTCGCGAAGAATTCTACGTTCTTTATCACTATAGGAATTCCGTTATATCGTTTAGAGCAAGACACTACTTCTCCAGAAGGCAATTGAATTCCTAAGCTAATTCTCTCGCACTTAGGTAGATCTAACTCAGGCACTATCCTTGATGCAATAATTGAGCAACTAGCTCCGGAATCAAATAAAATTCTAAGGGGTGTATTCAAAACGTGAAATGTACCTGCCATCACTTCTCCTTGCGCAGGCACGTCCGCTTGGTTTACCACATTGAGCCTCCCCACAGGGCGTCCCTGATTGCCCTGCTGATTCCCATTTGGCTGCTGATTTTGCTGTTGGTTTTGATTCTATGGGGGCGGAGGTCGTTGGTTCTGGTTCTGGTTTTGCGGCCTATTTTGAGGGGGTCTGTACCCTTGGTTATTCCCATTTCGCCCGTTTTGGTTTTGAGGCTGTTCTTGCCCTGCGACCAAATCGTCCCTCTTCGTTATGTTCTCGAGCCTAGTTCGACATTCCCGTCGAACGTGACCCATTCGACCGCATCGGTAACAAGCGCCTTGTTGCGGGCATCCCCTTGCCAGATGTGGTCGTCCACATCGCGGGCAAGGCGGTACCGGATCTTCTTGATTAAACCTCCTTCCCGTGTTGGTTTGTTGGGGCCTATTCGACCCTCTGCGTTGCTCGTTCCTTCCAGTGTTGTTCTCGTTTCGTGAATCTCGGCTTCTCTTGTCTTGAGGACCCCTGCTGGACTCCCCACTCACCCTTCTTTTCAGCTGCTGCACGCGTGCTACCGCTACAGCGCGATCGTATACGGCTTGCAAATCGGGGTAGTGTACCCCCGCGATCACTTCGCGCACAGACAGGTTCAGTCCCATCTCGAACTTCTGTGCCTTTTCCGCATCAGTAGGTACTAGCCTTGGTGCGAACCTCACCAGCTCCTTGAAGCGGGTGTAGTATTCCTGCACCGTTTGGCTTCCTTGCTTCAACGACAGGAATTCTTCGTACATGGCAGCTTTGGTACTCAAGGGATAGAATCGATCCCTGAGTAGTTCCATCATCTCCATCCACGAGTAAGGCTCGTCATCTTCAGTTAGTTTGGCTTGCGTTGCTTGCCACCAGTCATCAGCTTCGCCTCCCAAGTAGTATGAAGCGACATGTACCCTTTCTCCTTCCGGACATTTGACCGCTCCCAGCAGCTTGTCGAAAGTCCGGATCCATTCCTCCAGTTTAGCTGGATCCTCCTCACCAGCATAGTGGGGCGGCTGGTAGGGATTCACCATCGCCAGGTAGTTAGGGCGAGCTTGGGGCGGAGGTACCGCCGCGGCTTGACCCTGGTTGACTTGCGCGTTTCCGAGCGCAATCAACACTTCCTCTATCGTCCTAAGACGATCGCCCACATTGTTTGGTGCGGGGGCGTCCTGCGCACCTTGGGGCTGTTCCTCATCAGGTTGGTTTGGTTCGGTGACGTTTGGTGGTGTTTCAGTAGGTGTTTCAGTGGTGGTTTGGGGAGCAGGTTGGGCTCTGCCTCTTCCTCTTCCTCTGGGTGCCATTCTGGTACAAATAGGATAGTTTAGGACTGATGAATTTAGCATATAGTCTAAGCGATTTGTATGAATGTATATGTGTGGAGTAATTTAGCACGTGGTGCTTTGTTCGAACTAAGGAGCATCGTATGCTTCGAGGTTTTATTTTATTTCGTTTTGTTTGTTTTGATTTAAACAAAATAAATCGGGCGTTTTATTTCCCCAAAAGAAATTTTAGTACAAAAGTAGAAATATTTTTCTAGCAAAACAATGTCTAACAGTAGAATCTCTAGTGCCTCATGACGTCTCTCGGCGGGGTAGCAGGATCTTCCTCCGGATCTTCCTCCTCCGAACTCGGCGGTAGTAGGTCGTCAAAGATAGTGTTTAAATCTTGCCCGTGGGCATCGATGTATTCCTTTAGTATTAAGTTTTGTGTAGTGAGGGTTTGGACTTGGCGCTCGAGTTGGTTTATGCGGTGATGATCCGCCTCTCTCAAGTTGCCCATGTGATGTAAATTGGCCTCCAATTGAGCCATACGGTACTTCATTTGCTCTAGGGTTTGGTGGGAATCGAATGATGCTCTCCAGATGTTATCACAAAGGCGGATTTGTTCCTCTGTGTAGTTTAACCTTGTAATAGGCATGTACTTCATGTTGTCAAATAAAATTAGTTCTACATTATTACCATTTTCTGCTCTTTTACCAAGGCAGATTTTCACTCCTTTTTCTAGGAGTTTATCTTTTTTCTTTCCTTCTGGAAGGCTAGTTTTAGAAGGGATTGTGTAATATCCTTCTGGGGTTTTGACCATTCATGTGGTTTTTACTTCATTTTCATTGCTGGTTTTCAGAGAGTTTTTCTGGGAGTTTTCTGTCATTCCTGTGACAATATTATTCAATTTTCAATATTCCAATCCTCTCTATAAAATTTATCCCATTTTAATTTATATTTTTCCTCAGAATTTTCCTCATAATCACCAATCAATTCATTTTTAAATTCAGTATCATATAATGGTTTTTCTCTTTCTTTAATTAAAATTCTAGATAATATATCAGCAATTTTGTTATCTTCTCCTTTAATATGTTCAAATTTTATCTTGTAGCCTTTCTGACTAATAGCATCTGTAAAATTCAACCACCTTCTCCTAGACATTGATCTTTTTTCTTGGAGTTGGCTATGAAATTTTACTATGGCTTCACAATCAGTCCTAAGTGTGTGTAACACCCCGGTTTTTGGTAACCCAGGTCGGGATGTCACCGCCACATCTCCCTAGTAAGACACGGTTTCTCCGAGCTTACTAAAGAGATGCAAGGCTAGGTATTGCAGTGTTTAAAATATTTAAAGCATTCAAAATAGCCCATACAATATAAATCGAAAATAATAATAGCATAGCGCAGCGGAAATATTTAGTTTAGTACAGTATCGCAGCGGAAAATATAAAATAGGGCCGACATGGCCAAAGCACGGGTTAAACAGGCCCGTTCATAATATAGTCTAAGTACGAAATTTAAAAGCAAAATAAAAGTTCCCAAAATCCCATGCATGATTCGTGCTCACACATGCTCATTCCACATATTCTGTAAAGAAAGGAATAAAAACGGTTTTGATCAGCAAAATTGCTGAGTAAGTTAACACATGCATGATCGTAGGGTTTAAAAGCCATAACTTTAATAATTTAACAAAAGCATGATAATAGCATAATATTTGATTTCATATAATCCATATCATATAGCACAATCTATCTCAGGCTCTATTTAATAACACATATCACATGGTTCAAGATAATAACCATAATTTAAATAAAGCATTTAATAATTTAATTGGACAACAATATCATTTAATCTAGTTTAATTTAATTTAGAATCCCCATTACATTCCCGATTTGGTATCTCAAAGTTTCACGATAAAAATCGCGATGTCAACAAGTTTAGCCGGTAGCCCGGCGGCCGCAGCCGTATCAGCCATACCCAGTACCACTCCGGAGCCTCGGGAAACCCATACGGATATTCACGAGAGTGTAGGCTCTAAGTTTCGCCGTTTTGGCAATATCACATTTCAAGTATAGCGCGCGGGGTCACCATCGTCCATTACGGCACGAAGTGAATCGTTAGGGGGCACCCTGCAGAGCACTCACCCCTAATTTTAATTTATCAAGTTTGTAAGGGGATTTAGTTTTTAAAATCTGCCTTCCAATGTATTAATTTAGAAACAATATCTCAATTCGTTTCAACCCTAAAGGTTAATTCCATGTTTCATCAAGATTTCAAAATTTCGTTTCGGTAAATCACAGTTTACTCCAAAATTCGTCTAAAATCAGATTTAATTCCAAAAATTCCAAAATTTCATATCTGACTCGGAAACATCAAGATCTACAACTTTCGTGTTTTAACTTTTTCAATCCGAGATACCTAAGTAGGTCAAAATCGCTAATTTTTGCATAACAAGAAATCTGTCCGAGTTCAATACATCACAGATCAAAGATTTCAGTTTCTACCATATCAATTCAACTCCAAATTTAATGAAATTTGACAGGGATCATCTTAAGACATTTATCTACAACTTTCATGTTCGGCCAAAGATCTAAAACAGCCTAGATCCTATGTCAAAAACGAGATCAAGATCATTCCTAAGTTCTGTCCAAGATTTCAAGATCTAAAATCAAACAGTTCGGTTTCGACAGGTTTTCACATATCAAATCAACTCCAAAAATTCTCAAATTTTTACAGTAACTAGGTCTAAGTCTTAGGAACGTTTTTCGTGTTTTAAGTTTTTCCGTTTGAGTTCGTTTTAAAGGTCGGAAAAATTCAACAATCCTGTTGCGCCGGTAGAAAACAAAAGAGGACAGATTTATGATTCGTGTCAAATCTTTTAGGTTTCGAATGTTTTAAAATCTCCCAAAACCATGTAAGGTTAACTTACAGTATCTATGAACGTCGGGAATGTCCAATTCGGAGGCGTGGCTTCCAGATCACCGTTTCTCCTCTCCGTTCGTCGGGTTCTACGATCTAGATTCGATACGGGGGTGTAGAAAGAAAAAAGAAGATGATTAGGATTCGTTTTCGAATCGTTTATTGAATAGAGATTGGACCGAGACTTACCACGACTATGGAGATCTGTTGCGAACTCGTCCAACAGCGTTCGTCTTGGTTTCGTGCCTCCGACGACTCCGGATTTAGGGTTTCGAACGTATAGAGTGCTTTAGGGTTTCGTAAACTTGTTCGGGGCTCCCAAGGGGCTTATTTATAGAATTCTAAGTCCCTAGGGCGTCCACGGCCGACCTAGAACTCTGGAGTCGAGAGGTGTTCAACCGAAAGTCGAAAAATCCGCGTTCGGGTGAGAGATTCACGCAACAACCAAATCTGTGGGTTGGCGCGGTCGTGGCGCGCTGAAGCCCTTCCACCGCGCGGCCACCGCGCCGGCTTCGCCTGGACTTCGGTCCGGGCGGGTCGTGCGATCCGTCGTGCGTTTCCGCCTCTCTTTCGGGTTTCTATCCCTCTTTGCTCCCGAATTCCGATTTCCGGGGTATATTCGGGTTCATACTTTCTCTCTAATTTTTATTCTTAGTCTAGTTGGATGTTTTGGACTCGAATACTCGAGTTCATTAGTGTCGGGTTTTGGTGTACCATTTATCCATACTTTTGTTTAATTAAATTCCTTTAATTCCTTTTTAAGTAAAAATCTCATTTCTCATTTTCTTATCTTTATTTATTTCTTTTATTTGCTGGATTGGTTTATTTATTTATAGTATTTATTTTATTTATTATTTATTTAATTATTGTTTTATTTTATGTTGGAAAATTCTCGGGTATTACAGTGTGAATCCTGGTTTTCTTGTTAGAAACAGTTCGAATTTATCGAGTGCATATTTTATTCCAGTCTGCATATTGGCAAATTTCTTCTTTACTTTTAGGTGAGTAAACATCCTTTTTTCTCAAAAGGATAGCTCATATCCTTCGTGTGATCCATCAGTTTGCACAATAAGATAGTCACTATCTTCTGGAAAGACCAATTCTGGAAGTGCTTTTAATGCTTCTTTAATTTTTTGTACGTTTTTTACATCTTCTTGGTTAAAATACCTTTGACCATTTTTCCCAAGTTTATTATATAATGATCATGTTAATGAGGATAAGTTTTTAATGTATGGTCTAGCATAATTAACCAATCCCAAGAATTGTTGTAATAGTTTTGTATCATCCATTTTATCAGGAAATTCAATAGCCTTTTTAGCAATATGATCTTGGAGTTTTATTTTTCCTTTTCCAATTTCTGCTCCAGTGAATGCTATTTTAGTTTTATTGATTTCCATCTTTTTCTTTGAAATAATTATTCCATGTTTCTCAAATAACCAAAACACTGTGTCAAGGTAACTCATATGTTCAGCACTATTTTTTGAAAACACTAGGAGATCATCAATGTATACCAAAACAAACTTTTGGTATGGTTTAAATATCGTATCCATTTTTTGTTGAAATATGGTCGGTGCATTCTTTAGTCCAAATGGCATTACCAACCATTCAAATAAACCTTCTGGACATGTGAATGCAGTCCATTCAACTGATTCCGGATGCATTTTTACTTGCCAAAATCCCGATTTACAATCAAATTTGCTATATACTTTTGAGTTCTGAATCCTATTTATTAAAACTATTTTGTCTGGTATATTGTAAGCAAAATCTTTTGTATTGTCATTAAGTCTTTTATAATTAATGATCATTCTTGATTTTTCTCTAACAATTTCAGAATGTTCTCTTACAATAAAAGCTGCAGACCTATATCTGGAGTTCGATTCTCTAATTACTTTTAAAGCTTTTAATTCATCAATATGCATTTTGAAATCTGCTATATCCAGATTTGTAGGATTTATTTCTGCAGTTGAAATTCTTAATTCTGGATTTATTATTTCAAGCTTACATATTGTTCCATCTTTTTCTTAATATTTCAGGATGTTATCTCCAATTATTTGGGATTTTTCTAATCTTTCGACCCATTTTTTTATGGTTTCTTCAGGCTTAAATCTAGTTATACTTATTGATTCTTTTAGTTTTGGAGTTTCAGGAACATATTCTTCTTCAAACTTTGTAATTTGTATGTTTTCTTTACAAGTTTGTTTACATGCTCCTTTTATTTTGCATTAACAATTTTCAATATCTTCGTCTTTTAAAAGTTTTTTCTTTTTGTTTTTGTATTAGTAGGGGCTCCACCACGCTTCTCTCGCAACTCTGATATTGTTAAAAGCTTGGTTCCTGCCTTACTAGTACCATGAACAAACATTGCCAAAGTTGCTCTTTGAACAATTTGGATATAATCTTTTGTAATAAACAATCCTCCATTATTTTGTATGAAGAATTGTAATCCTAAGATTACATCTGCCTCTATTACTAATTCTTTTATATATGAATTATCAGGAACTTCATAAGGTTCTGATATTCCACAATTAGTTTCAAAGAATATCTGTCCACCTGAAATAGGTTGTTTTGTTATATATGAGATTCTTCCATCCATTAATTCTGATTTAGTGGGTTTTGCTAAGTTTTTCTATAGATGTTCTGGGATAAGTTTTTCATTTATTATTATCCTAATACATCCTGTATCAATTATCGCATTAGTACGGAATACCAATTCCCTTAATTTAAAGATTATTGGTACCTTTAGTGTTGTTAATGATGAAGGATCTTGGCACACAGGTATATACTCTGTACTAGGATTTTGTGCTAACATATACTCTGTACTAGAATTTTGTTCATCATTAGATTCTTCTTCATGAACATCTTTTTCTTTATTTCCCGTATTTTTAGGACTTAACATATTATATTCTTCTAAGATATCTTCTATATTTTCAATTCTAGTTTTCAATTCTTTAAGGTTTGTCATATTTTATAAATCAAAAAGTTTTCTTTCTATTATATCTATTCTTTTTGTGGTAAATGTATAATTATCAATTTTTGTTATTCGCATTTCTTCGGAAAATTTAATTTTATAATGCCTTATCAAGCATATTTGACATATTTCTACGTGACATATTGTACATTTAGCTCTTAGTTTTCTTGATGGATAATAAGAGCATTTTATACAAGGTGTATAATATGTGCCTACCTTGAAAAGCCAATTATGGTTTTCGCATTCATTAATTTCTCTCATCATATACTCAATTTCATATGGCATCATATATTCTTTATATGTAATACCATTATATGAGTTTTCATTTGCAAGCATATTGATCATTTCATAAGGATAATTATCCCATTGTTCTTCCATAACATTTTCTTCTACTGTTACTATACTATATATTATTTCAGTCTCAGAAACATCTGAGTCTACATCCAATATATCTTGTTGTATACATTCTGTGAAAATTGCTTCTCTAGAATGTTGGTTTTTTTCTTTTAGGGCATGCTGTTGCCAAATGGTTTTCCTCACCACATGTGAAACAAGCAACTTTCTTTATATAATTTATATTACGATTATATTTTCTGGCGTGATGTTTTTGTTTCAAGAAAGGTCTTTTGCTATTTGATTGTTTTATGAAATACTTCTTTCTTGTCCTGAATTTAGATTTTTTCCTTAATGGCTCAACCCTACCATAATGTTGAGGAGTGTATATATTTTTACAGAATGTGTAATCAGTTTTCTTAGGTTGTTTTTGTGCAATTGTATTTGTACACTTATCTTTTAATACTTTCATCACATTAACAGCCCTCATACTAATAGTCCATTGTTGAGGATTATCTTTAACCATTTCATTCTATTTATCTTGTATTTCCTGACCTATTGGTCTTGGTATTTTCATAAATAATTTTTTACCTAACTCTTGGTTAAAAGCACCTCCTGCTAGGCCTGTATAATAGACATATTCATTTAAAAAGTCCCTTGTTCCATACAAGTCTTCTAAATGCATTTGGTCTAGATGTATTAGGGCGTCCATTTGTGTTGTTATATGTCCCGAATTACCATCTTCACCTGTTATTAGACTTGATATTTTATTTACAAAGTTATAAGGATTTGGTCCTCTTTCTATTAAGTCTTGGTAATCCATTGGATAATCTCTTTTAAATACTTCCCACACTGACTGTGCGAATTCTCCTAAATAGGTTTCAAGGTATTCATACATTGATTCAGCTGTATCATTATAATCATTTTTGTTTTTGATGTAATCAGCCAAAACTATATTTTCCCATTTTACAATTACTGAGCCCCATTCTTGAGGGCTTACATTTGTCACTTCTAATATTGCCGGATTATGATAATATCCTCTTTCTAAGGGTTGCCTTATTCCTCTAGGTTTTGTTACCATTCCAGGTTGTACCTTTCCATAAGGATATTCTGGATGAACATGTGTTATTGAGTGCCTAGAATTATTTCCAGTGTAATTAGTTCCAAGCCTCCATTCAGTTCCTCTTTGGTATGAGGCAAATGGAGTTCCAGGGACTCTTGTTATACTATCTCCTGTATTTTTCATGACAATATCTTTGTTCATGAATTCCTTAGATGTTTTATTCGTTTTTTCAGAGTGTAAGGACATATGGTCTCCCATATATTGTTCTATCAATGTGTTTTCAGAACTTTGTCATTCTTCTGGTGAGTTTTCCTTTAAGAACAAGTTAGCTTCAATGTCTGCTTGTTGTTCTTCTTTTATTTGTATTCTTTGTAATCTTTTCTGTACTTTTTTCTGAATAATTTCTTCCAAATTATTTTTCCGTTCTTTATTTTTCTGTTCATTTTAACCTTTAATTCATGTTTTTATTCATTCAGTTTTGATATTTCTCTTATCATTTTTCATAATTTTCTATCCAATTCTCAAAATATCCACTATGTTTTGGATATTCTACTAAATGGATCATATGTTTTAACTTATTAGAGTGTCTTCTATCAAGATCAATTTCACAATCTTGACAAGTGTGAGGTAATATTCCTTTATTTTTAAATTTTTTTAGTCAAGACAGAATACACATGTTGTGAGAAAACTCTTTCATACCTGTCATGGTATTCTCTTTTTTTTAGAATTTTTCCTTTCTTAAAGTTTTCAAATTTTCTTGTTTTTAAACAAATATGTCGTATGTCTTTTGCAATTCTTTCCACTTCATCTTCACTAGGGTGGAATATATGTTTTCCTTCATATTCTAAATAATTATTTGTTACTGGTTTTTCTATAATAAACCTTTTCATTTGTTTATTCATTTTCCTGACCTTCTTCTTCTGTAAAATCTATTGGTCGTTTTGCAGTTTCATAATCATTAAATTTTACTGACGTTTCTCCTCTGGAGTTAATGAAGTAATTTACATTTTTTGGAGTTAAGTTTTTAACATTTGGTTTTTCAAAGAATTTTGATAGATCCCAATTTTTCCCAGCATTTTCCTCTGATGATATTTCAGTTGGTCCTATCATTTTTACTCCTTCACTTCCTATGATACTTACTACAGTTTCAATTTTTGTTTTATGTCTGGTTTGGCCATTGTTTGTGATTCTTCCTAAGAAGCCTACACATATCACTAGGTTGTGACCAATTTCCATTTCTTCATATCCTACAGTTTGAATTCCTATTTGGATATGTCTCATGAAATCTGTTATTTGTATCATATAATCTGGTGCCAAATAACATACTCCCACATTAGGGTTTATGTCAATTTCTATTAATCCTATGATAGCTTGGTTGGATTAGTCCATCTTGTATCTAGGACAGTCATTAGGACTTTAGTTCCTAAATTTTTTCTAGTTAAACCTTTTACTCCTATGGAGATTAATCCCATATGCATGTATTTTTGTCCTTGTCTTTGAAGCCTGATTGCTTCATTATTGCTTATTAATTTTATTAATTTTTTGTCATCTTGTAGACAGCTTATTGGTTCTGTATAATAGTATTTGTAATAGCCTGTATTCCAATGAAGGAATCTTTGGTTATACAATAACCTTGGTTCCATTTCTTGAAGTTTTCAAATTCAATATCAGGGTCAATTATTTCTTCAATTATTGTTGGTCCTTCTTCAAGTTTGGTTTTGTTCTTTGAACATTCTATCTATTCAAGTTTTTTCAAAATTTGAGCTTTCAATTCTTTGAGAATTACTTCTTTCTACTAAACTATTTTTGGATTCATTGGTAAGAGAAAATGATCTCCTATTCATTTTTGTAAATATTTTTAATCTGATTTTACAACCCAAAAATTTAGTTTTTCTTGTGGTTTAGTTTTCTTTCTAGCTTCTGCAGGTAATTTTGCAATTTGTTCAGCTAGTTATTTTATTGTATTATCTTCAGGTATTCTGACTGCTTGTATTCTTTCTAGTTTTTCATCTATGCTTTCAATTGTTATTCTTAAAGCAGGGTCTTGATATTTTTTCATGTTTTCCATTTGGACATGTACATCATTAATTTTTTCTTATAGTATTTCAGTTGTTACAAGCTCTTTTAGTTTTTTTATCAATTAGACTAATATTTATATTATGTGTTATGTTATGATCTGTTGTTTCACAAATCTTCTTATGAAGATCCTTTACATTTAGTTTTACTTCTACTAATTCTTTGTTTAATTCTTTTATTATTAATTTCTTGTTTAAAATTTTCTATTGTTTCTTTAACCTCTTTCAAGGTTGTTTCCATTATCCTTTAATAATTTTATGATTTTGTTACACATTTCATTTACATTCTCAATATTTTTTCCACAATATTTTAAATTTCTTTATCAAGTTTTTCAACATTTTCTTGCAACTGTTTTAATTATTCACTATGGTTAATAATTGTTCTTGGATTTGGGACTTCATTAACTAGTTTAGAATTTTCATATTGAAGTGTTGTTATAGTTTTAGATAAGTTTTTCATTCCATTAGATGATTTATCATATTGGGTTGATAAATATGTTTGGTTTTCTAATATTACTTTAAGATTAGTATTATTTTATTTTCCTAATAATTCTAACTTATCTAGTTTTGCTTCAATTGATTGAAGACTTCTTTGTATATCCATATTTTTTTGTTAACATTTTATCCATGAGTTTTTAAGTGTTGTCTCAAAGCTTCTAATCTTACGATTAGTTTTCAATAATTCTTAAAAGTTCTATTTTTCTTGAGTTTTACTCTTTTAATTTTTATTTTGTTTTGTTTACAGATCTTACAATTTTTAGTTCGGTTTTTAAACAATTTTTTCTTTTCAATGTCAATTATTAAAAAAATTTCATAATTAATTTTTTCATTTAATTTAATCGTGTTTTGATTATCTTTTAATCCGTCATTAGTCATAAGCCCTAAAATCGCAACTTATGCTCTGATACCAAATTTTTAGAGGGGTTTGGTTTTGGGCACTTTTTAGAGAAGTGTTAAACTCTTTTAGACTTTTAGGCATCTTTACCAATATTTATAATGCCAAAACATATATAATGCCAACATATAAAATGCCAAAATAAGTTATTGGCCGACCCAAACATTTGATCGAATGGTATTTTCGTCATTTTGTCTATAAAAGTTATATTTTAAAGCAAGGTGGCAAACAAATTTTTCTTCTAAATCTAACAGGGCAACAGGGCGGATTCCTTCTTCATTATATATACAATGTTTGATTTGATATGATGTAATATTAATATAATAAGTACCTTATAGTTTATAATTTATACTTACAAAAACTTGTTAAACTTATTAACGAAAAATACTTTCGAAACCCATTGGGTTGTAAATCTTACGTACTCCCTCCGTTTTTTTAAATTTTTGTTACGCACCCACCCAGCATGCAGTTCAGTGCACATTTTAAATCATTAATAACTCATGTTTGGTACAAATAAAAATTCTAAAGTTCCATATCTAAAAACTACAAGATGAGACGAATGTAGCAAGATCCCATTTGGCTATATTTTAACTTGTATAACTATAATAAAATATTAAATCAAAGTGTGATTGTGAGTAGTGCATAAAACCCCAATGGGAAAATTGTTTTTTTTTTTTAAAAAAAAAAAGGAGTATATCATTTACCTATTTTTTTGGAGGAGCCTTTGAAGGTCTGTGAAATGGGTGGTGGGAGCCCATTCTATACAAATTACAAAGGGAAAATGGAGGAATAGGGGGTCAGTGGGGAATTGAATCTCCAATTTTCCGTTGGAAGTCAATGGACTTAACTACTTGAGCTTAGGGGTGGAAATAGGCTAAGCTTAGGTTTGTAAGGCCTAGGCCTACTTCGATTTTATACGGCCTGAGCCTGGCATATTACCTACGATAGGCCTAGTTTATAAGCTTGAGCCTGGCCTATTTATTTAAATAGGCCAGGTTTTAAGCCTTCTAACATCATGATTAAGCCTATTTTAAAATTAAATTGAAATTATTTTAAATAAGTCCGGATATAATTATAAGATTGTAAGACATAAATTTATGCAATTGAGCAATACTTTATCCACAGTTATTTACATACTCGGGAAAATCTTTATATATTTTAAAAACTATGTAAGATCAAACTAATAATTATTTTACATAAAATAATAATATTAATATCATATACTTTCTCTGTATTCATGAATCTGCAACGTATACTCTGTGCAATAAACATAAATATACTAATAATAATCATAAGTAGGCCGGCCTGATAGGCCTAATAGGCTCTTTATAAAGCCTTGGCCTGAGCCTATTTAGCTAAAAAGGCTTTTAAAATGGTCTGAGCCTGGCCTATTTACGGAAAAAGCCTGGCCTGGCCTGGCATTACGTAGGCTAGGCCATAGGCCCCTGTCGGGTAGCCTGGCCTATTCACACCCCTACTTGGGCTAAGTCATCATCCCCATTTATCTATTGAGATATTGAGGATAAGAGTTTAGGTTAGCCCATCAATCAATTCCCGTTTATTCAATACTCCTACAATATAATAATATAATAAAATTACATATATCAATCATAATCACATTTATGTAAAATATATACGAATACATGGATGAAGAAAAATCAGACACAAAAGATCTCATTCCTTTACAATCAACCACATATTGTATCAATATATAAAATGACAATCATGCATTTATCTATTGATACATCAGACACTACATACTACTTTATAACACTACAATAAAAACATGTTTTACCGACCGAAATTACCGATTGACATGTTGAGGGTCGGATTTACCGACCGCAACATGCGGTCGGTAATTTAGAGCCGTTATGGTGGACCCGGTTTTCGGACGACCGTTGCACCGACCAAATTTAATTCGGTCGGTGTTACCGACCGCAATTGCGGTCGGTAATTTTTTTCAATTTTTTCCAATTTTTAAATTTTTTAAAAAATAAAATAATCTACCGACCGCATTACAGACCGAAATTTCGGTCACTAAATTTTTTCCACACTTTTTATTTTTTTATTTTAATAAATATTTCTAAAAAATTAAAATAATCTACCGACCACATTACCGACCGAAATTTCGGTCGCTAAATTTTTTTCACATTTTTATTTTTATGTTTAATAAATATTTCTTTAATTATCTTATTAATTATTTTATTTAATTTAGTGATTTTAGGTTTTTTATATAATTATTTTATTTTATATTTTAGAATTTAATTAATGAAATTTAATATATTTAATTAATATAATTTTAATTTTAATTTTATATTTTAATTTAGTTTCTAATTTTCACATTTATATGTATATATGTACTTATATAGGTTATATATACAATGTTTCATACAATGACATGAAACATGTGGTGCACAGATGGCACATGCGCGAGGGATTCCACTCCCTTACCCGGGTTCGAGGCCTCTCTTCAGCAAAATCTTTCAACATATTTGAGAATGTATACTATATAGGACACATGGCGGAATATGATTGATGGGCTAGAGACCTAGCCCAGCTGGTTAGGGTTGTGGTTGGGTGTACTGAGGTCATTGGTTCGAGCCCCCTCCTGAGCACGCCCTTTTCCAATAAAAGATAATTACCGACCGCACGATGTGGTCGGTACTTCGGTCGGTAAACTCAACTGGGACCTTTCGGGACTAGATATTACCGACCGCATATGCGTTCGGTAATTCGGTCGGGAAATTTACCGACCACCATTCGGTCGGTAATGCGGTCGGCAGGCCCCCGACCCCAAATTTTTCTTGTCGACGCTGGATTTCGGACCAAAAGTTTACCGACCGACACCTCCGGTCGGCGGTGCGGTCGGTAAGCCCTGGGACGACCCGTGTCCTTGGGTTACCGACCGCATGTGCGGCCGGTAAACTCAATTTTTCTTGTAGTGTAACAACCAACATTTTGCTTAGGTGGCAATAATAATAATAATAATAATAATAATAATAATAATAATAATAAATTACCATTATCAACGCCCTTAAACCATTGGTAGTGGCGATGGTATTTACTATTACCGACACCATCACAGACAAGAAGTAGTGATGTCCGTAAAAGAAATTGCAAGTTGCTTATGGAATGTCTTGGGTTCAAGTTGTATATAACTGTTCTGTGAAATACTATTTACAACTAATCTCACATCATAAATATTACTCTCAGCATGGTGTGAATCTCTTTTTGTACTATAGAGATAATCTCTTTGTGGTACTTGTTGGACCAAGAAATTACCAGGCCCAAATAAATTGGCCCAGTCCACATTGAGAGATGCCCGATCCAGAATCACCAATATTAGAGATTACAGCTAAGGAGGCGACGTGATTAGGGCTTGCCACCCTATAAGTATTGAGGTTATGCAGCTACTTAAGACCACCTCAAATCCTACGCTCAAAGCGCCGCCTTTATTTTTATTTTCCTTTACGCTTTCTTTTATCGTTTTCTGCGATTTCAATTCATTTACTGCTTTCATTTATAATTCCTTGTGATCTTTCAATTCTTTGTTTAATACAAGCATTCCATTCAAGTTCTTCAATTTTTTGTTAATTTCGCTTGCCTCCCTTCACTCTCGTTTGCCTCCCTTTCATCTCGTTTGCCTCCCTTCCATACATTTTTTGATACAACAAATTGGCATGCCCAGTGGGACCCAAGTGGAAACCATATCCGCTTAGAGTTTATGCTACTCAGATCTGGACGATTAGTGACTGACTTAACTCAAAAAACAAAAAATCAAAGAGATGACACTACAGGAGAAAAAGCCGGTTAGAACGCCCTCCGATGAAGTCGTTGATACGGCGAGCACTTCTCAACCATAACAGGGGATTATGCAAACCCATACGGATTCTGAACAGATGCGGCAATCTATAACATAATCGATGACCGAATTCATGCCCTACTCACCAAACACCTCATGGATGCATTGCGGCCTGCAATGGTTGATCTAATCAACAATGTGTATAATTCCGTGCATCTTCAACAAGATGGAGCTACTGTTACGAACGACGCAAGTGCGCCGCCCAGTCTCCCATGTCCTGGGCCATCCGATGGCCAGCAAAGGACTTTGGTGGCTTCAACTTGTGAGCAGACATCATCCGAGTTCGGTGGTTTGTCCAGTCCCTTATAGTTGTCATACCAGATGACACCCTTCTATGCACCAGCAGCACCGAGTGTGCCGAATTTCACATATGCGGCGCCTCCCATGCTGATCTACGCCTCACAACCCTCGAATGGTTGTCAGATGGCCTCTAGTAGGCCTACCTTGCAGCCACGCCAAGCGGCATCTTTTGTGTCGAATATGCATACAACATCGTATGCGGCGAGTTTTTCGGCACTACCGGCGCCCATGCCAAACCCTAGTTGGACACCTCCAACGCTAGGGGGAGCAGTTGCCACAACCACCAGTTGTGGCAATGGCACCTGACGTAATGTCGACGCCCGTATTACCTCCTACGCAGGCACCAGCAATCTCACCCGAACTGCTAGCGGATATGATGCTGCAACATTTCGGAATCCAGTTGAGGTCAACTGATGGAGCGGCCTACGTACAGAAAACCCTATCCTGACTTGGTGGATACTATATATCCCCACCCGAGAGGATTCAAGATGCCCGAATTTACCATGTTCTCGAGGGACGACGACAAGTCCACCGTAGAGCACGTGGACAGATTCAGTACATCCCTTACTGGACATGCCTTCGCTTGTACGCGTATTTGCGGCCTAACTCGATTCAGAATTGGGCGGATCTGGAGAGAGCCTTCCACGAAAGGTTCTACACTCCTTTAGCACATGTCAGTTTAGCAGATTTAACTAATTCTAAAAAATTTACCAATGAAGTGGCTACTATATTTATATTTTGATTACAAAGACTTAAGAATCAATGCACGATGTTGTCCGTGATAGAAAAATACCCAACATAGCAGTGGCAAATATGTTGCCAAAGTTAAAGGAATATATAATTGTGCATGACTCCACTAACCTTGCCCAGCTGACCGAAAGGGCGACCCGCTTGGAAAAGTTCCTTGAGGAACAAGATGAGAAGCGTTTACCTACATACGGGACTCATTTCAAGAAAATAAAACCAGGTTAAGAGGAAGATGAACCAAGGGTGGTGCCTGCCGCAGTGACCCTTGGAGGAAACAATCCTAGATAGTGGCCTCGAACACCATCAACATCGGCCTTGGAGGCCGGGTAGTTTATGACTGAGTAACGTCGGCCGATAGCCCTAGTCCGCGATATGCTTATGAGAGTTGCGGCCGACGGATGGCGGCTGGCAACTGAAGGCTATGGCCTATGGTGGCTACGGAATGCTAAAATCGCAGCTATGGTAGCTACGGAATGCCAAAATGGAGCTATGGTGGTTGCGGAATGACAAAATGGCAACTAGGGTGGCAAAGTGTTCCCAAAGTGGCAGCTAGGGTGGCTAATTTTCCTGAAATGGCAGGGCACTATATGGCCGTGGGTTTCCAAAATGGCAGGGGACTATGTGCTTATGAATTCCCAAAGTGGCAACTATGAAGGCTGCGAGAATGTCTGAGGGGCTACGAATATGCCCAAAGGGCTATGGAGGTGACCAAGGCCATACGAAGATGTCCAAAAGAGCAACGGTAGGCAATGGGAGGCAAGATACAGTTCCGGACGAAGCTCCGAGCGCCAACGGGAGGCAAGACACATAAAGCTCCAGACGAAGCTCCAGGCGTCGGGAGGCAAGAACCAAAGGCTACGGGCGGCTACGAAGATCGCGGGCTGGCAGCGACTCACGGCAAGGAGCTCGGGCAGCAAACGCGACTCCGGCGGCAGCTTCAGTTGGTCACGACGGCAAGCTCCCGATGGCAAGTTGGTGCTCGGGCGGCTGCCAAGAAGAGGTAACGGGCGGCAGTCCCATCGCAGCTAAGGGTGACGATGGCCAAAGAGAGCCGGGCGGCGGCTGACGTTGAGGCAATGAGCGGAAACGTTGAGGTGGCAAGAGTGATGCAGTAAATGCTCCGGCGGCGTCGAGGGAAGCTCCGGGCGACAGATGTCGTGCGCAGATGCAACGAGAGAAGCTCCGGGCGGCTGCGAAGTTGAAGGTTCCGGCGGAAAGCTTGGGTGGCAACGCAGAGCTCAAGGCGGCAAGCTTGGGCGGCAATGCAGAGCTTAGCGGCAAGCTTGGACGGCAACGCAGTGCTCGGCGGCAAGCTTGGACGGCAACGCAGAGCTCGGGTGGCAAGCTTGGACGGCAACGCAAGCTCCGGTCGGCGGCAAGCCTGGGCGGGCGGCAATGCAGAGCTCCAAACGGCAAGCTTTGGCGGCAACGCAAAGCTCGGGCGGCAAGCTTGGACGGAAATGTAGAGCTCGGGCGGCAACGCAAGCTCCGAGCGGCAAGAAGCCAAATGTGGCAGAGAGATGACATGAGAGGGAGAAGTAGATGGCGGCAGACCTCGGGCGGCAACGCAGGGCGGCACGGAGAGGTTCGGCGGCAGACCTAGAGACGACCGGAAGGATGTTGGGCGGCAAGAAAAGAAAAAAGGGAAAAAAGAGCACTTTTTATCATCTTGCTAGAATCTAGACGGGTCATGCCTATTTAGAACACGCATATTTGTCTTAGGGCTAATCAGACAAATTACGTGAGGGGAACATCCGTTGGACCAAGAAATTACCAGGCCCAAATAAATTTGCCCAGTCCATATTGAGAGAGGCCCGGTCCGGAATCATCAATATTGAGATTGCAGCTAAGGAGGCGACGCGATTAGAGCTTGCCACCCTATAAGTATTGAGGTTATGCGTCTACTCAAGACCACCTCAAATCCTACGCTCAAAGCGCCGCCTTTATTTTTATTTTTCTTTACGCTTTCTTTTATCGATTTCTGCAATTTCAATTGATTTACTGCTTTTATTTGTGATTTCTTGGAATCTTTCAATTCTTCGTTTAATACAAGTATTTCATTCAAGTTCTTCAATTGTTTTTATTAATTTCGCTTGCCTTCCTTCACTCTCGTTTGCCTTGCTTTCATCTCGTTTGCCCCCCTTTCATTCAATTTTTCGATACAACGGTACTATACGTCAATACAAGATACTCTCTTCCACAACATAATACCAATGTTATATGTTTTCGTTTTATGATACCAACTTTGAAAAGAAATTAGTCTTTTTAGATACTTAAGACCGGGTATTAAAGCAACTCAGTTACTGTGTAGGTGGCATTGGTCTATATATGCAAAATGATGGAAGGTACTTCGGAAGTGGTGATGTTGACATTAATTGGTCTGTTGCCATCACTATTGACTTATTATTTTTGTAGACGCATACATCATTTGTTCCGTTACATCACTTATTGCTTATTGATCATGTATTATCATTCTGCATATGCAGATGACAACACACAAGCCAGTCTCGTATTCAAGTATGGTGAGAATTATAATTTTAATAATTATTTTGGAAATAATTGTATTGAAAATAAGAATTAACAATTACTATTGCCACTCTCTTTATGGTGCCCCGTGATATTCTTTTTCCACAAATTAATATCAATTAGTTTTTATTTTAATTATTTTAATAAATTGTAATTCACAGCTTATTTTAACACCCCAAGAGTGAAGAGTACTTAAAATTCCATTTTCCCCAAAATTAGTACAAAAAAATGAAAAATATGTATTAATGATATCAAATCTTGATACCAAGGAGTTTCCCCACTCTAGGAGGCTGTATACAATTCAGAGTTCTATGGATTTTAAAAAGTTGGTGGATTTAGAAAGTATATAAACTCCATATTGAGTTGATTGATTTTGTGTAGACTCCATTTAGAGTTGACTGAGTTTTAGAAATCTTGGATGGTTTAGAGAGATTTTGTTTAGTATTTTCTAAGAGAATCCAATAAAATCTATATTGAATACATAAAATTGGTATTTAATACAACTAGATTTTTTAAGAATTTTTAAAATTTAAATTGAATACACCCCAACTTTAAAGTTCCAAAAAAATCCTACAGAGTCAGAATTGAATACACCCTTTTAGCCTCAAATTAAAGAGACCAAAAATAAAAAATAAAAAATATTCCATACTTCATTGATGCATGAAGACACTAATTATGGGCACCTTCAGACTCAAAATGTGTAGGCGATGAACGGATTCCATGCCTCTTTATTCTCCGTATTCAACGGCAGCTGACCATCTCGGCTCACGTGCAACTCATGCACGTGAGGCTTTCACAGGATTTTTTTTATGTCAATTAAAAAAAAAATTCAAATGCCATTTTGAAAAAGAAAAAGATTAAAAAGATGCATAATACTTCTAATTGAATGTGACGACTGACGTCGACATTCGCTAGTGTATGCTATTGTTTTTTCTTCCCCTTTGGTCTTAAATTAATTTTGTTATTTGTACTATAGTGACTTAATTAGTGAGTATTTGAATTATTTGCATGCATGTGTCACCTTTTGACTTTGGAAATTAAAATTTGAAATATATATAGTACGTTTAATTATAATTAATCAGAAGACTTTGACAAACCCACTGTATTGTTATTTTTCAGTTGGGGAGTCATCGACATAATCAATACTCCGTAGAGTATTACTCTTTATAAAATGGCATTGATGACCTTTTTATAAATGCGAATCATTGTTTATTTTTTTAATTAAAATCATAATAAACAATAGTCAATTGTAATGGTAATGGCACTCACGTCTCTTATAAGATTTCGAGTTTGAGTTATGGAATACCGAGAATTATTTTGAAGTAGGCCAACCCACAGTGCCAGAAGAAATACTTTGCTCACTCAAAAAAAAAAAGAAAAAGAAAAAAAACAGAGAGCGCGATTAAAGCTAAATTATTATAGTGCAACCTTTAATTAAAAAACCAGAAAAATGACTGCATCATATATTTCTTCTCTAGAATGAAGCTTGGCCTAAGAGTTTTATGATTTACTATTCTTTATAATAATAGTATTTAGCATATTCATGAGAGACTTAACATGGCCTAACTTCCAATATTTCAGTTGAGGATTTTTTTGGTAACATTGACAATTATGTGTTGGCAAATAAAATATTTATAAAAAAACAAAGAATGGAGAAGAGAGGAGTGGAGAGGAGAGGTCTTGCCGGAGGCGGGGTCTGGCAGCGGAGAGGAAGAGCACAGGGGCGAGGAACGGAGCATGTACATCGGGGATGTGGAGGGGGAGGTCAGTTCGTGAGAAAAGAATGGTTTGGGGTTTTTATTGGGAATATTCCGGCCAATGCGGACAAGGGACCATTGTTGAGAGAAATCGAGAAGCTTGCAAGGATTAGAGATTGGTATTTCCCTAACAGAAACTGGACTGAGCTAGGAGCAAAATTCGGCTTTTTCCGATTTTGTCGTAGGGAGGAGGCAGAGCTGGTGATTCAGGCCATGCATGGGAGAGAGTGGAAGGGTTTAACACTGAAGGCCAACTGGGCGCGACCAAGTCGAAGGAATAGGGAAGAAGGTAATGTCATCAGAACAGGAGGACGGTTTTTGGGGGAAATGAAGGCTCTTACCAGACAAGACGAGAAAGGTGGTAACCAGTGGAATACACAAGCTGCATGGAGGGACGAACATACATATGTGGAGGTGACTAAAATGGGGAGGAAAGGAAACGAGTTTGGAGGAAGGGAGACGACAGAGGCCATGTCGAAATTGAATGTTGAACCGGAAATGTTGGAATGGCTCGGTCGATCGGCGCTGGTGGAAATCAGAAGCTTAGAAGCATTACTACCTTTCCAAGAGTGGCTATATGGCGGACAGCACAAGAATGGAGATATTCGGTATGGAGGAGGGCAGATGTTTGTCGTACACTTCCCGAGCACAGAGGATAGGGATGCTTACTTAGCCGACGGGGGAGATCGACTTTTTGTGGAATGGAAACGGCGTTGGGAGACAAGGATAATAGTGAGGAAGCAACTGGTATAGCTTTACATTTATGGCTTACCTTTGGAAGTCTGGGGAGACCAAAGTTTTCAACAGGTGGTGAGTAAATGGGGGAAGGTACAAAGCATAGAGAAATAGACGGCGGAATGAAAGAGACTAGACCATGCCAAGATATTGGTAGCATTGAAGGAGGGGATCACTGTTCCATTGGTGTCAAACGTCCAGGTGGGAGGAGTGGTATTCAGTGTTCAAATGGTAATAAATTATAGTGAACCAGTGGTAATTGAGGATATCCGGGTAGAGGAGAAGAGCCTGAGTATTGGACTTTGGACGGATCGGCAGGGCTCAGGCGGGGGGTTGCCGGAGGGGATGATGAATAGAGAGTCCGGGAGCGCAGAATATGGAGAAACGCAACAGTCGCCAGCAGAGGTATATGGGGAGCCGAGTCAGGTGAACAAGGCGGCTGGAACTCATAATGATCCTATGTTGGCGTGCGAATTTACTCCTCAGAAAAGGCAATGTAACAGTAAAGTAGGTGACGAGGCCGACGTATGCATTAAGGAAAGTGAGCTGGAAAAGAATGGGCCCAGAAATGAGGGAATGGGAGCGGACATGGGCTCATGGCCCAAGACAAACGGCACACCAAATGCAACACAAATGTTGTCTTCTGAGAACAGCTTGCGTAATGGGCCAATTAATCAAAATGTTTTGGTCGTGTCGGAGGGGATTATAAGCCCAGACAGAAAGGGTAGATGTGTTGAAAGTTTCGCGGAGGCTGAGGGGCCAAACGAACGAGGGATAGGGAGGTTTATTTCCGACAAGAACATCACTGAGAGGAGGGAGCAATTTTCGTCTGGAACAGAGGGGGGAAGGGAGAGAACGGTAGCAGAAACAAGAGATCCTGGAATCGGGGCAGGAGGCGAGAACAGGGAAGAATTGGGGTTGGTATCTGGAGAGGAGACGCAAGGGGAGGAGAACGGAGAAGTTGCGGTAGAGGCTTCGATTGAGGAAGATGGTTCATCGTTTTGTCCAGAATTGGTGGCCGTTGATGAGGCCATGACTAAACTATTAAATTGGAAAAGGATTTCTAAGCATAGAGGTCGGAATAAAGGACGAAACTCGATTCCTAAAGGCAGACAAGGAAAGGGGCGTACGAGGAAGCAGAAGGTTTTTGAGGAGGACGATTTTGCTAAATTGCAATTTACCAAGGTTCGGGGGCCGAAAGGGGTGAGACTATTGGATCTTTCAGAGGCAGAGTTGTTGCTGGATTTTGCAGAACTTCTGGGGCTAGGTTGCTTACAGGGGAGGGAGAGGGCTTTAGTGCGAATAAGGAAGGACCAGCTAAAGGAATTGTGAGTAGGAAGTGTCAGTAGAGAGTGTTGAGGGTAATTAGAAATTATGTGTATCATTACTTGCAACTTAAGGGGGCTTAACGGGGGAGTTCGCAGAAGGGCGTTGATGCGGTTATGCAAGAAGGACAAGCCATGGGTGTTGTGTCTTCAGGAGACGAAAATGGCAGAGGTTAGGGAGAGGTTAGTCTATCGGTTATGGGGGTCGAGGGGCTGTAATTTTAGTTTCCAGGAAGCGTCAGGAAATGCGGGAGGATTGCTGGTGATCTGGGATAGTGATCGTTGCTCATTGGAGGTGGTAGATCAGGGCCACCATTTCTTATGGCTTAAGGGTTCGATCAAGGAGGTGGATGGGATAGTTAACATTATATGCCTTCATGCGCCAAACAATAGGAATGATAGGGCTGAGTTTTGGGCTTGTCTTGTGAGCAAATGTGACACTTCAAATGGGGAGTTATGGTGCTTCGAGGGGGATTTCAACGCGACAGTGGATGAGGGGGAGAGGAGAGATGAGAGTATAGATATGGGGTCGAGTAGGGATTTCCGGGAGTTTATAGATCAGCTTGGAGTGGTAGATCTCCCGATGGCAGGGGGATAGTATACTTGGGTTGGCAGGAGTGGTAGGGCTTGGAGTAGGTTGGACAGGTTTCTAGTGTCGCCGGGATGGCTCTGTCTTAGGGGGACCGTGATTCAGAAACGCTGTGATTCAATTCTGTCGGACTATTATCCAGTTCTATTGGAAGAGGGGGCACAATCTTGGGGACCTAAACCGTTTAGGTTCTATAGTTATTGGATGGAGGGGAAGGGTTTTAGCGAATTAGTTAACAAGGTTTGGGGGGGGGGGGGGGGGGTTAGGCAGGGGGTCTGGAGCAGCTCGGGAGGGAGGCTTTTTCAATAATCTTCGAAGGCTTAAAAGCGATATCCGCAAGTGGGAGGGGTATGGGGCTTCGGCATTGGAAGAACGCGTGAAAAAATTATTGGTGGAGATTGGGGAGCTGGAGGATATTTTAGGAGGGGGCGGGGGCAGTGAGGCTATTAGGGACGAATGGGCAAATAAAAAAGCAGAGTTAAAAAAGACATGGTTGGCGGAAGAGAGGCGATGGTGCCAAAAATCTAGAGTGAAGTGGATCAAGGAGGGAGATCAAAATACCAAGTTTTTTCATGCAGTAACCAGTTTGAATCGGCGTAGGAATTTCATTGGTTCGGTGCAAAGAAACGGAGTGTTGGTTGAGAGACCTAAGGAAATTAAGCAGGCAGCGGTGGAATATTTCAGGGAACTGTTTACTAAGCAAGAAGAAGAGATTTTTCATGTTGAATATTTGGGGCTGCCGAGACTCGAGGATAGTGACAGAGGGTGGTTGGAAAGAGGCTTTGGGGAGGAAGAAGTTAGGGAGGCGGTGTGGAGCTGTGATGGAAACCGTGCTCCAGGGCCGGACGGCTTTAATTTGAGTTTCTTTAAGAGGTACCGGGATCACGTAAAAGAGGATGTTATGGAGGTTTTTAAAAAATTTGAGGAGGAAGGCAGGATAGAGAAAGAGATGGGGGGATCCTTTATTGCTTTGATTCCGAAAGTGGAAAGGCCATCGGGTTTTCACGAATACCGGCCAATTTCACTAGTCGGGAGCCTTTACAAAATGTTGACCAAAGTTCTAGCGAGGCGACTACAGGGGGTACTAGGTGGATTAGTGGGTCAATCACAAATGGCTTTTATTCGGGGTAGGCAAATCTTGGACGGTGTATTGGTAGCAGCGGAAGTGGTGCATTCGACGCATCAGGCGGGGCGCAGTGGTTTTGTTATTAAGTTGGACTTCGGCAAGGCGTACGACAATGTATCTTGGGAAACCCTAATAAGGATCCTCGAAGCCATGGGATTCAGAGCTAAATGGGTTCAATGGGTGAAGGAATGCATAAGCTCGGCGACGGCGCCACAGTTTTGATAAACGGATCTCCTTCCTCTTTTTTCAAGATGCAAAGGGGATTGCGACAAGGTGACCCTCTATCCCCATATTTGTTTGTTTTAATGGCGGAAGTACTCAACTGTCTTATGAAGGCCGCGACTGACAGGGGGCTATTAAGAGGATTAGTAGTGGGGGCGGGCGGGATGGCTATTTCCCATTTACAGTACGCCGATGATACGATCCTATTCTGTGAAGGGGACATAGGCCAGGTTTTAAACATCAAAAGGATCTTGAGAAACCTTACATACACAACAGGACTCAAGTTCAATTTTGCCAAGAGCTCATTATTGGGGATTAATTGTTCTAGCACTTTGGAAAGGGAGGCAGCCAACATACTTGGGTGTAGCGTGGGTGGATGGCCATTGACCTATTTGGGAATTCCAATAGGTGGGAGGATCAACAGTGTCGGGATATGGCAACCGGTGCTAGATAGAATTGAAAAGAAGCTTGCCGGTTGGAAAAGGAATATACTGACGCAAGCGGGTCGGCTGTGCCTAATTAAATCGGTGATGAGTAGTCTTCCCCTTTATTTCATGTCAGTTTTCAAAATCCCAAAAACTGTGGCTAACAGGTTGGAACTTCTAAAAAGGAGGTTTTTTTGGAACGAGTGGGATGGGGCGCGAAAGATACATACTATATGCTGGGAGAAGATTTGCCTACATAAAGTTGAAGGGGGGCTTGGTGTTTGGGATAGTTACCGGTTCAATTTTGCTATGCTTCTAAAGTGGAGATGGAGGTTTGGGAGGGAGAGTTCCTTGTGGAATGAGGTTATTGACACCAAATATTACAAAGGAGAGTCTCCATTGATTCCAGGGGTAGTACAAAACAGGACCTTATGGGAAGAGTGTGTAAAGCATGGGAGGGGATGTATGCTACACCGTCTAGAGGGGGCTTCGTAGTACAGGTGGGAAATGGTGTTCGAACTCAATTTTGGCAAGATGTTTGGGTGGAGGGGGGTAAGTGCCCGAAGGTTCTATTCCCACGACTCTATGCGTTGGCTTTGAATCAAAAAGGTAGGATAGCGGACTTCGGAGATTGGGATGGCCTAAACTGGGAACGGAAAATCCCGCTGCGAAGGCGTCTTTTTGATTGGGAATTACAGATTTGGCATGATTTTTTTCATGCCTTAAACAGCCACAAAATTAATAGATTCATAGAGGACAAAGTGGTGTGGCTGAATGAGGATGGTAGAGAGCTATCTATGAAGTCAGGATGGGTCAGCTCGGTTGAAACGAAACCAGGAACTATAGAGGGGTTAGCATCGGCGCGACTGTGGAAGAGCCTGTGGGGGGTTAACATTCCAATGAAAGTAAAGCTTTTGACCTGGAAGGTAGTAAATAATGCAGTCACGGTCAAGGAGGTCTTGATGAAGAGAGGCTGTGTGTTTGGAGATGATATATCCTGTTCTTTATGTGGAAGTGAGGTAGAGAGTGTAGACCATCTATTCTGTAAATGTGCTTTCGCTTGCTCCTTATGGTACCAAATGGTTGAGTGGTTTGGTTTCTCATGTGTTCTACCTGGAAAAGTGGGATTACTCTTTGCTTGGTTGATGGAGGCGTGCCCGATTCAGTGTAAAAGAATGCAATGGCAATACACAGGACTTGCTATACTTTCAATAATTTGGAAGTATCGAAATGGTAGAGTGTTTCAGGGACAATTTGCAAGTGTGAAGGAGGCGATAGAAGAGGCTAAATGGAAGGTAAGTTTGTGGTGGAAGATCGGGGTGAAGGACTATGCCCAGGACCTTCGAAATATGGAGATGCGTTTTCCGGAGGGGTTGTCTCAGGCAAATAGTGTACGATACAGGATCCCACGAAGAGGACTTATATGGGAAAAACCTGAGAAAGGTTGCTGGAAAGTCAACACCGACGGATCTTCTATGGGGAATCCAGGGCAGGCTGGAATTGGTGGTATAATCAGAGATGAAGAGGGTGTAGTAATCTTCACTCTTTCGGATTACATTGGTATCGCGGATTCAAATGAAGCTGAGGTCACCGTGGTGAGTCGTGTATGTGCTGCTCTACTTCGAGATCAGGGATTCCCCCTTCCAAAAATTGTTTTTGAATGTGATTCCACAAATGTGGTGAAATGGTTGAGTCAGCCGGTTTGCTTCCCATGGAGATTTCGTCATTTGCTCAAGCCTATCTCTGATGTATTGAAGTTTTCAGGGGGATCAACTGTGCAACATATCCTTCGGGAGCGGAACCATTTGGCGGATGAATGGGCGTGTCAGGGCGCTACAGCGGCTGGGAAGGTGGAGGAATGGCATTAGATCCAACTTTTGCCACTCCCTGTTGTGAGGATGGACAATCTCATAGGACAGTGTGAAGGCATCCATTTGGTAATTGGTTCCATAGGGAGTGCAGTGGTCTAGCTGGGTGATCATGCGGATTCGAGGGTGTTAGAATTAGAGGGGTGAAGCTTGGTGGAGTAGCAAATGTTGTTGGTTTTGTTTTTTGGTTTATTTTTTCAGGTGCCGCTGCTGGTGGAGTTTCGCGGGAACTCATGCTGAGATAGAGTGAGGCTGTGGATGGAGAGTCATCGTTTCAATATAGGAACGGACAATGCGAACAGTGCTGCTCATAGAAGCAAAAGGGAGTTTTGCAAGCCCGTGTCATATTATGATGCCAAGGCAAGATACGCTTAGAAGGAATAACGATCACAACATGGAGTATACAAAGAGAATAGTTGAGCTGAACCGGGAGGATTAGAGCTTGGAATTATTCCGGGTATGTTTTCTTTGGTGGTTACTCTGACATGCTTGATTTTGTTTCTAGCATACACCTTTGAGCCTGCATATGTTTCTTTCCAATGCATATCAAAAGAAAAGGGCCTTAGGAGGACTTTCCCCAGAATTCATAAACCTACTGTGTGCATTTTTGAACCTATCTCTTTTAGCCATTTTCCCTTTCATCTTGAGAAACCTGAATCGTTTAGCCTCCCCCATCGACATGGCCATTTCTTATCCTTGCACCTAGGGGAAAGCTGGAACTTGCTGGAGAATGCTTACACTGAAAACCTGGTTGAGTAGGAAATGTCTGAGACTGGTTATTTTTGTAGTAAAGGAAGGATTGTAGTGGGTGGGAGGGATCTCATTTAGATGTAAACGGGAGGGATGATTATTTTGTTTGATGGCAGTTTTTGGTGGCATGACTATGATTCTTTGGTCTTTGGCAGTGTTTTAGATTCTGAGATAGAAAAAAAAGAAAAAAAAATAGAAAAAAAAAACAAAAAAAATCTTTTTTTTTAAAAAAAAGAATAGTACAAAAGAGATAAGAATGGTGCAAGGTTTTTGGAAAAAAGATAATCAAAAAGGCTCTATATAGAGTAAGGGTATAGGAAAGGGTAGCAAAGGTTAGCAAAGTTTTTCTATTGTGGTACAACGCGGGGACTGTGTTTTTTTTCAATAGGCTAGGGTTGTCTAGTAAGGAGAGTATAGGGGATGTTTCTCTTGTGAGTCGGTAATGGAGGTGCACTGGTTTTGTGCAGCGGCATTTTGGCTATCAGGTTTCTATACAGCAGGGTTGGGAAATAAGTTGCCGTGTCCTCGGTAGTGAAACATGGTTTGAGTTTCTTTTGGTGTAAGTTTTTGACAGTAAAATTCCCATTCCCCTCCGCCTGTTCCATACATCCTCTTAATCCACTGTCGCGATATCATTTTCTTTTCCTATAGGCCTTCGGCTTTTCGGTTGCATTGGATTTAAACATAACTGCAGGGAAGGTGGTGTTTTAGAAACAAAAGTAAGGGATGTCATGGTGTCACTTTCAAGAGAATAATGGACCCTGAGATCAAAGAAGCCGAGGACGTTGTTCCCACTGTCCTCATGATCTGAGATCAGAGAAGCCGGGGTTCTGAGTGGCATGGATTCTCTTGGTCAGTGTTGTTTTCAATGCATGGTTTCGGATATTATCGCGGCTGATGCATGCCATGGTAATGCGAAGAAAAAGAAAGTTTTATTTTGGTTGATTATCTGGAGAGTTTTATGCCCCTCATTTTGGAGGTATGAGTATTTTGTTTTATTTTGATGTGCACGGGGTAACAGTATCTGTAGCACTTCGTTTTGATCTAGGTATAGGATTGATTATGTTGCTTCTGTTATGCTCTATGAGCAGTGATGGTCTAAAAGGGTGTCTGTACAAGAGGAGCAGATATGCTGTTGGTATAGGCTGTTTCGGATGCTTGGTTTTGAAAGTTTAATAAATTTTCATTCCTCTCAAAAAAAAAAAATGTATTGGCAAAAATGTGTGGGAAGCTAAGACACACAAATTACAATTGAGAATTTAAATAATCAATCCTTATTTCTACTCTCAAATTTAGGATCGATTAAATTTGGCATAGTTTCATTTAACTTGATAGGAGGTGGGGGAGAAAAATATAAATAAAGAAAAATCTCGTCATTACTTTTTCTTTTTTGGCATTGCGGTTGAGCATCAACCAGTGTCTGATCCATTGGGTCGATTAATCTGACTCGGAGTGAGTTCTGAGATTAAAAAGTGTAGTTCCATCCCTCTCAATCACTGTTGCGGGAAATCGAATTATATATAGTCTGCCCTATCAAAACCACCATCAATCATTATTGGACCAACCAACATTTGGTAGTCCTCCATTATTGCTCAATTCTAGAGAAAGCAAAATTGTAGAATATATTTGAATTTATGAATAAATCAAGTCTTTTTAAGCACCTGGCGGGTTGGACTACAGTTATGGACAAGGCCCATCAATTTAAGTTGGTCAAATAAAAGTGATAATTTCTTGAACTTTTCAGCATATTTTTAAGCATTGTACTTGCGGTGATATGTTTACAGGGTTTGTAATCCTAGTCTTTAGTAGTTTGAAAAGCTATGCTTTAATAGATGTTCTTGAGTTGCCCTATCTTTTTAAAGATATCCAATGTGATTTACGGATATCCGGTACACGCTAAAAAAAATAATAATTAATACTTCTATGTTAAATATTTTTCCTAAATTGTTGAACTCTAGGGTGTTATCTGTATAGGATTAGCATCACAAACAGTCTCCCAATTACCATTTTAATTAGCTATAATAAATTCAGATGATGTATACACCAAAGTTCACCTAGTAAATGCATGAAAAGTCTTGTCGAAGAGGATGAAAAACTCGATCACATTAAATTGCTCTGGAAATTCCTAAAATCACAATAGCAACATACATAAATTAATACAGTATTTAGCCTGTCCCACTAATATCTTCTAACATCATATTTTATATTGTCACATCTACGAGCCCATTTGCATGGGTTTCTAGAAATGTGTTTTCGGCTTTTGTTTCTTTCGAAATTACTTTTGATACAAAATGTGTGTTTGGATAGGTTTTAGAAAAAAACAAAAGCACATCGAAAAGCCAAAAAAAATATTTTTGGGAGAAGCAGTCTATGTGGTGCTTCTTCGGAAAGCAGAAGTCAAAAGAACCTAGTAATTAATGTGCAAAATCTTAAATACCCCTATTAATTTATTTAAATTATACTATAAATATATATTATTCTCATATAACTAGAATGTTCTTTTTGATAATTATTACATATTAAAAGCACTTTTCATTTTTACACATCCAAATACTTTTTTTTTTTTAAGTTGGTTTTCAAAAATTTCATCCAAACACAAAAGTTACTTGGGGGTTCGATTCCCACCCGGCCTCTATTCCTCCCCTCCCATTTACCCCCCTTTGTAATTTGTGTGGATTGGTTCCACATACCTTGTCAATACATAAGTGTTAATGTTTATCCAAAGAAAATAAAGTTACTTGCTTCTGCGTTTGATTTTTGCTTATGTTTACGACTTTTGGCTTCTGCTTTATTTAAAAGACAGTCCAAACGGACCCTAATCCCCCAAAGCCTATTTCATTTACGACAATGGAGCTTGGACTTGTCCGTAGAAACTTTGTGACTCATTCTCGAGTAAAAGGAATTTACCCATTCATTAATTTCTCCATGTACTCAAAGAACGGTCCCTTCGCCATTTTTTGAAGACCCAAAAAAGACAATGTAAAGAAAAGAAATTCGGCAGCTTTTAAGATTCATATCAAATAATGTGTAGGACCCCCTATTTATTTATATAGATAGAAGTTACTCCCTCCGTCCCACCAAATGTATCATGTTTGACTTTTTGACATTGTTCATTGTTTAATTTTGATTCAATTTATAGCAAATATATATTTGGAAAAAATAGTCGAATTGGATCTTGTTAGATTAGTCTAATAGTATAGTTTTAGAATATATTTCCTCCGTTTTTTTTTCTGTTAGCTACGGTTTGACAAATGCTACTGTTCATTCGTATATTTTGACTTAAAGTTTTATCATGGTTACATAAGTTAAAATATAGCCATGTAAGATCTTGTTAGATTCGTCTCGTCTTGTAATTTTTAAATATGGAACTTTTAGAATTTTTACTTGTACCGAATTTTAGTTATTAATGGTTTAAAATGTGCATTGGACTACATGCTTGATGGGTCCGTAGAAATTTTTAAAAAATAGAGGAAGTATATTTTATGTAATTTTAAGTTATATATATTTTGAGATATTAGTGGTCAAAAAAATACATTGGATTGTGTGCAGAAGTCAAGCAAGATACGTTGGTTGGGACGGAGGGAGTATTTACTTATTCCAATTGATTTTACATATATTTACATGGAACCATATATTTACATGGATTCGTGTTTTAAACATTGGTTATATATGGAAATCGAGATGTTAATCATGACATTGTAGGTGATCAAGTAGTGATGATTGCCAATTAATTATTTTTACCATCTCTATTGTGTTTGAACTTTCGGCACAATACAGTATATATATTCTTATGATGTCTAATGATCATTAGAAGAAAGAGTTGGCGTTGAAAACTGATTTGATTGCTTCCACAAGGCACAAAGTCATCTCAAAAAAATAAAAATAAAAAATAAAAATAAAAAGAAAAAGAAAAAGTGTCCAAGCGTTTTCGGTTGATTTTTCTCATCATGTAAAAAATCATACGATTTACAAAATTTAAATAAAAAAGGAAAAAAAATTAAAAACACCACAAAGGAAAAATGGAGAAAAATCAATGACCTTTCCAAATGAAACGAACATGGCAACATTCAATTTTAGTTTTAGTTGTCATCACAAGGGTGTTGTATCACATCACATATTCACATGTACAACGAAAACAAAAAAGAAAATAAAGAAAATAAAATTTAATTTGCTACAATATTTGAATCTTATGGAAGGGCTTCAGTTATTGTTATGTACTTAGAAGCAATGTTATCAAAATCGGGATCCTATATAGAATCGTTTTTGTCTTTGCAAGATAAGAATCGTAGGGTCGAATTGGAATTGGATTGACTCCCTCTTTTGTACGAAGCCCGTTCTCTCATCGGATTGGGCAGTAGCTTCGTTGGATGTCATCGAATTTCTGGTCAGCAGCTACCGCATGGATATTCTTTTAGGTCTCGGTGGTTTTTGGTGTTTTTTAAGAAAATGAAGACCAATTGTGATATATAATGTGTGTAAATGAATGGTTGGTGTTTCTTTTGGGTAACCCCAATGAGGGTTCAATACGAACCAAGTAGAGACTATGGAGATGTTTGGGAGCGAGCAGATTCGCTAGCAGATAGCATATTCGAAGAGCATATTGTCTCACAATTCTCTCTCCGAATCCGCTAACTCCCAAACATCCACTATGTCCGTCATTCCAGTGAAGAAGGGTTCAATTGACCCGCTAGAGGGATTTTTTAGAGTAGTGACGTGTTATGGAAGCTTTCAAACATTTATTTCAAAAATTTCTTAAACTGATATGTTATGTGTGGAATCTCCAGATTGGCCACAGTAGATATAAAATGTGATTTACGTGGCCACATCAGCAACCACATGCTAATTATGCAATTAGGACCGAATTAAAAAAATTAGCAAATATAGAGGACTATATAAAGCAAAAAATTACTAACAGACCGATTTTGATTTTTTGGAAAGAAAAAGGACAAAAAAATCTTTTTTTTCCAATTGTTATTTATATTTTTTGAAATTGATCTTGTTAATTATCTAATTAAACTGGTGACATGTAGAATTGGAAATATCTATTTTAGATCCATTTTGAACAAGAATTTGATAGTTAATTGCATGCTTATTCATGATCTAATGGAAGTTAAATACTGACATAGAACTCAACCTTTCTGAGTTCAATGTACGCAAAGATACATTAAACAAAATTGACCAAAAAAAAGCATAACTAAAACCACAAACAACCAGAGACAATAAGTAAATTTTGCTCCAAGAGAGAGAGAGAGAGAGAGAGAGAGAAGGATCGGATCGCTCAGCGATCTTACGATCAGGATCGCGATTTTAATAACTTTGTTTAAAAGGACATCTTTACTTGGTGTGATTACGTTGGATTGATTATTAATCCAATTTAAACACATACTTCGTATTTTTTTTTTTGAGAGAAAAAAAGCATTTTATTCCATACACAGCCAATAGCCAAACGTTGAATTACAATAAACACCAAGTAACTAGCCAAGGACTAGCCAAGACCATCTAAACAGGGGTGGGTATATCCTGTTAGCAGCCACAAAAGCCTACCTACCCATCATCAAATTGCTAGTAACTCTTGACAACATCTTGGGGCATAATGTCTCTAAAAGTAGCAGCAATAGCAATCACAAAAATTCAGTCAATGCACACAGCCACCATGCATTCCGGGTCCTTCCGCTGAGCAGTAGCCCTTCTAGTTCACTGTAAATAGCTCGCCAAGTACAACCGTTCCTTCCAACAGAAACTCTGTGCGCATACATTCAATAAGGACAAACAGTGGAGCTCACAGATGAGTTCATGAGACAATCAATAAACTTGCTTCAAATCACATCTTCCCTACATTTAGTATCAACTCCAATGCATCGAAAAAAGGTGGGGAAAATGGAGAGGGAGTGAAACAAGGCAAAAGGTGGATAAGGTAGTGAGCAAGAAGTGAAGAGTGGGGAACCATCTATACATTTCACGCCAAAAAGTTCTAAAAGTGTTGCAACTTCGATAACTCAGTCTTCCTAAAGTGAGGCAGCCACATAATGAAGGGCAAAATACAAACAAGCAGCAAATCAGACTCCCCAAATGGTGCATAAAATAAAACACTCTTTCTCAGCACCCAAACTTACTATCTAATTGCTTTCTTAAAAATACAGACCCTTAGCAAGCATCAAACCATCTCTCTATTTTTCTAAATGATCCAACCTGCGACTTATCAATCCGTTTTTCTTCTTCTTCATCTTTTTTTTTTTGTCAACTCTTTTTCACTTTCTTTTTTCTTTCTTTTTTTTTTCTTTTTTTTTTCAAAGGTTACCCGCTGCATAGAGTTTAGGGGTTACATCCCATATTAGGATGATTCCAACGCCCAACCAATCTCTACTTCTTATTAGCAACACCGGTAGAATTTTGTTGAAATGCATAGATAGTACCTGGACTTCCGATGCTCAGAGGAATCATTATGAAAGGATAGGGAGAGGAGAAGAATTGTGGTTATCATGGGATAGACAAGGATTATAGGGAAATGAAAATCAGTACCCAGAAGGAAATGATAATCAAGGTACACATGAGCTAGGGATAAACAAAACAAAAATAAAGGGGGGGAGAAAGGCCGAGGCAATAATTCAATGAGAAGGGCGAGCTAAAAGGACTTTGGGAATGGTGAGGCCAAAAAGGCCAATGCAAAAGAATGGTTCACATGAAAAGGGAATGCCCTAGTACCCTTAATATCCGATGCACCAGAAAGAATACTACAGGCTCGACATTAATTAAATCAAGTACTAGATTGTCAGAAAAACATCACCTGTGCACACATCTGAAGACGCTTCGATCGGCTCTCACCAGTTGAAATTGTCGGTTGGCTTAGTGTATATATTGCAAGGAGTCGACAATCCCATGCCAGTAGCAATCTTCAAGTTTAACATCCGCATTCACGGATCGGCAATGCACGTTGAAGCCGCCCCATGGATAAACATCAACTTCTTCATAGCATTGTATTTCAGCATCGACTCAATTAAGCATCAGCAGCAGCTATCGTAATATGTTTCTATTAACAAACACAATAAACAGCAACAACAATGGACTTGTCTCTAACTCCCAATCTGCAATCCATTCTTCTTCCCTGCCTACCAGTCTTAGACATGGGATACTCTCTTGTAGCGCCTTGTTCCTTCATTTCCGTGTGAAAACCTTAATCCTCCTCCACTCCAAAACAATATCAAGTCAACAGCATCTTGGCCTGATGAAAACCGCAACATGTACCTGCAAAAAACAATAAATAATGCCCCCTGGACCAAGTTCATCCCGACCATGATTACATATTCTTCAACACTACCAACTAATGTTGCCTGTTGCGACGACGCATATTGGCAACATCAACCACATGAACCACATGCGGACCACATTCCTGCTTTAGTAAGCATCATTCACGGCAAGCAAGCAGCAGCAGCAGAATCAGCCCTCATCAAATCGGTATTCCAGCACCTACAACCTCCCATTGACCTGCATCACTCATGGGACTGTCCGTCATCAAAGCCAACCTTCAATCTTACTTTCACCAGCCGCCCCACGCCTTGCCCAGATATCTGCAAGCTCATTTCTTTCCCGCAAAATATGTTTCACCTTAATCAATCCCCCACAGTTGAAGACAGTCGCCACTGGTGCCAAGTAACAAGAAAATCTCAATGGGGTCGTCGCCAAATCCTTTAGCCAACAAACAACATTTAGCGAATCGCACTCAAATAAAATCTTGGGTAATGGGAATCCATGGTCTCGAATTATCGCCACACATACCCTATGAACCGCAGCCATCTCCGCCTCATTAGAGTCCTTGTGGCCAATATGGTCCGCAAGAACGTAAAGTACCAAACCTTTATCATCCCTTATTACCCCCCCAACACCTGCCTCGCCCGGGTTCCCGAGAGACGAACCATCCGTATTTACCTTCCACCATCCCGTCTCGGGTCTCTCCCAAACCAGACCACAACGCCCCATCCCAGACCTCTTAGCCGCTTTAGTCACCAAGGTTCCCGGACAGCTCATATTCAACCGATGTAAGAACAAATTAGCACCATCTTCATAAGCAAACCACCACTGTCCCACTTGCCACTTTATCATCTCCACTGCCTTAGAAGTATCAAATGTTATTCCTTTAAAGACATTCTCATTTCATGTTGTCCAAGCGATCGCCACACACGTGAGCAACCAGGCGTTTCTGTGGCATGGCTTGACCGAAGGGAGAAACCACCAGGACATCAAATCAATCACCCTCCCAGGTCCCGCCCATTCAACACCAAACCACTTCACGCCTTCATACCATAATTGACTAGCCGCCCGACATTTACAAAATAGATGATCGACAGTTTCTAACTCATCCCCACAAATGGCACAAAATGCGTTTATCAACTGGATGCAATTTCTCCTTAACAGCTGTTGTCTAACTGGAAGGGCATTATGGATCATTTTCCAGACCAGGATCTTTACTTTCATGGGGCATCTCACTTTCCATAATCGAGTCCAAAACCAATTCATGGAGTTTACTTGCACCGCTTAAGTCCTTGGCCTGCACGATCGAGTAGTGAACCGACCGTTGCATTCCGCTGGCCATCTAATTTGATCCTCCATAAACCTATTCAACATTTGGACATTGAGAACCTGTAAGAACTCATCCCAATAACCCGTCTCCCACCCAAACAACATCCTTCTCAATTTAATATCCCATACTCATTCAACCCCACACCACTTCCCAAACTCCGCCACCATCCCATCCTTATTTGTCGATAAGGCATAAATTCTAGGAAATAAAACCTTCAACGGCTGCCCCCCACCAGCATCACCATGAATCCAGGTATCAAGCCAAAATCTCACTTTGCACCCATTCCCGATTTGGATACTAAAATCCACACACTGCCCTAACCTCGTCATATCCTCCCATGAGCAACAGACCTTACCCCCACAATGATCTCCCACACCTCGCCATTGGAACAATGGGAGAGTTACCACCATAGTACTTTGCATTAATTACATCTCTCCAAAGAGCATCTTCCGTCCCGAACCTCCATCTCCATTTTAACAACAATGCCTTGTTAATATGTTCCGTTTGCCAAATACTCAATCCACCCTCATCCTTGAATTTGCATATTAGGTCCCAGTTAACAGTGTGGAGCTTTCTCCTCCCCTCCCGATCGTTCCAAAAGAAGCGCCTTTTGAGTAGTTCTATCCTATCCGCCACAATTTTAGGCACCTTGAATAATGATAGAAGAAAATCGGGAGGCTATTCATTACAGATTTGATAAGGCATGCTCTTCCGGCTTGTGTTAGCAACCTCCCTTTCCATCCTGCCAACCGTTTCTCCACCTTATCGAGAACCGGTTGCCACAACGAAACTCCATTTATCCGCCTCCCAATTGGTAACCCCAAATATACCATCGGCCAATTTCCAATACCACACCCAAGTACCCCAGCCGCCCCTGACACCAACTCCCCCGGGCAATTAATTCCGTGAATGAGACTCTTACCAAGTTAATCTTAAGGCCCATAGCAAGGTGTAGGCACCTGAATATTCTTTTGATTGTCAGAACCTGTAACAAGTCCGCCTCACAAAATAGGACCGTATCATCCGCGTATTGTAGGTGTGAAATTATCGGACCGTTATCCCCAACCTCCAAGCCCCGGATCAGCCCCATCTCACCAGCCCTGTTCATCAATTTATTAAGGACTTCGGCCAGCAAAACAAACAAATAGGGGGACAACAGATCGCCCTGTCGGATACCCTTGTTCATTTTAAAAAACTCAGTCGGGGAGCCATTAATTAGCATCGCTGCGGTAGCCGACTCGATGCACGATCTAACCCACCGAATCCATTTTTCCTCAAAATTCATTGCCTTCATTACCCCAAGTAGGGCCTCCCACGACACATTATCGTACGCCTTGGCGAAATCCAATTTGATGACAAAACCTTGCCGGCCGGAATTTTGTGTGGAATGCACCACTTCGGCTGCCACAAGCACCCCGTCTAAAATTTGTCTACCCCTGACGAACGCCATTTGTGTGTCCCCCACCACTTTCCCCATAACTTCTTTTAGTCGATTCGCTAAACACTTTTGTAATGATCTTGTAAATGCACCCCACCAACGAAATCGGTCTAAAACTGCCGAGCTCCTCCGGATTTGATACTTTCGGGATAAGAGTAATAAAGGAGTTGCCTGCTCCTCTTGGTAGAGTACCGTCCTGTTCAAACCTCCTGAACACCTCAAAAAGATCCCCTTTGACGATCTCCCAATACCTTTTGAAAAATGCGAGATTGAATACATCTGGCCCCGGAGCTTTATTCCCGTCACAGCTCCATATAGCATCTCGGATTTCTTCTTATGAAAAGCTCATAATCATCCTATCTCGTTCCTCATCTGACAGCTTCACCAAACCGATATTGTCGACGAGAAACAACTCCTCGTCCTTCTTTTCAAACATTGCCTGGAAAAACTTAGCCACTTCAAACTTCACCACCCCTGGTTCGTCCACCATCTCCCCATTAATCCTTATAGCTCCAATAAAATTCCTACGCCTGTTCACTGCTGCCATGGTGTGAAAGAATTGTGTATTTAAATCCCCCTCTTTAATCCATCTTACTCTGGATTTTTGAAACCAGCGCCGCTCTTCCGAAAGCAGCAGACTTTTCAGCTCCATCTTCTTTTTACACCAATTTTCCCTGGCCGAAGTATCCTCCCCCCTATCGTTCATCAGTTGCCCCTCAACTTCCTCCACCAAGGTAAGGAGTTTCTGAATTCTACCATCTAGCCCATTGCCTCCATAACCATCCCAATTTCTGATCCGGTTCTTCAAAATATTCGAACGACCAAGCAACCTACACCCCCTACCCTGCCAATTATTGGACCAGGTCTCCTTGACCATATCCAGTAGCTCCTTCGATTCCGACCAGTAGTTATAAAATCTAAATGGCTTAGGACCCCACGACTTCTCCCCCACCTCTAGTCTAACCGGATAGTGGTCAGATAAAATTGAATCACATCTACGTTGAACCAGAGGCCTCTCCAACCCCAGCCATCCGGGCGAAAGCAAGAATCTATCAAGCCTACTCCAAGCCCTCCCACCCCTCCCCAACCACGTGTAGAGACCCCCCGCCATTGGTAGATCAATTAAACCCAATTGATCCTTGAAACTTCTAAATTCCCTCACAGACCTAGGATCCTCACTCGAACCCATCCTCTCATCAACCTCGCTCACCGCATTAAAATCCCCTGTTCAGCACCATAACTCACCATTATCCGTATCAAATTTTTGGATCAACACATTCCAAAAACCAGCCCTCTCTTCTCTGTCATTAGGAGCATGCAGACAAACAATGTTCACCCACCCTACCACACCACTTAACCTACCCCTCACCCAAATGAAGTGATGTTCTCTCTCGACCACATCAAAAGACCCGCAACCGGAATCCCATATCACCATCAGTCCCCCCGAGTGTCCCGTGGCCGCCTGGAAGCAGAAGTCGCAGCCTCTCGACCCCCAAAGTCTAAATACCAGGTTGTCCCTAATTTCCTCCATTTTTGTTTCTTGCAAACATAACACAGTTGGCTTATACTTCTTGCAGAATCTGACAACAGCTCTCCTCCGAACACCCCCGTTAAGTCCTCTCAAGTTACTAGTAATCAATCGCATAATAAACAGTGGAAACCCAACCCATCAGAAATCACCCCCCTTACTACTCCGAGAGAATAATCTCCCTGATTCTTGCAGACACCACCTCTCGACTCCCAATCAACCCCAATCCCAATCCCTCAGCCAGCTTAAGCGTTTCCTCCACCTCCGTAAAATCAATAAGCTTCACTCTACCCTGCGTTCTCATCGTGGCGAATTGAAGCGATGCAAAACCTACTCCCGCGCATTCACCCTTGCTGCAATTTGACCCTTCTATGCCCTTCCTGCCTTTACAGGCACGTGGGTTCTTCCCAATTGAAGCAAACGAACCACAATTCCTGCCCTTCTTGTTGCAATTCCTGACCGGTCTTCTTCTCCCCTCCATCACCTTACCCAGTGCAATTTCTATTTCTTTCAGTTCCTTTGGATCCTCCAAAGCTGTTTCGGCCAAATTCCCAGAATCAATCTCCACTCCAACCCCTTCTTCAGGCGCTACATTGACCACTCCTCCACCTGCCATAGCCCTTTCCACAAACTCCTCTGCACTTTCTGAATCGAGAATCTTCCTATTCGACCCATCTGCTTTTGCTGAACAATCTTGTCGGCCCTCGACATCTTCAGTACCAACCGTTCTATCATTATAAGGTAAATCGTTGTTGGTCTGGACTTGGGGCTTATTCACAATTTCATCTGTGTTCACAAGTGGACTGTTTTCCAGTTTGGATGGCTCTGTAATCTTTTCAATCCCAACATCATTCAGTCCATTTTCCGTGGGCCCATTTAAATTACAGCCCAAACTCTTCACCTGGCCCAACCCCGCATTATTTGCCACCTTAAGGGTCTCTTGGGAAACCTGCATGCACGCCTCACCCACCATGTAGTTATTGCTAGCCGCCTGAATCATGAGATTCGTTTTCTCATGCGAGCCCCTTGGAGAACTTTGCACTTCCCAAGGCTTGTTGGTCCCGGAGCTACTCCCTTCCCCACCGTCCGGCGACTCCATGCACCCCATAACCGCTGGATCCTGCTGCCGGTTCCCGCCCGCCTCTTCATTCCCGTCGTCAACCGCCTCCACCACCGCCTCGCCATAGAGAGCCACGAGCCTCACCTTTATGATTTCCTCCCTTACCTGAATCAGCACTTCCGTCGGAAAATGGTCCGATAACTTCATAGATACTAACATTTTGGCCCTATCCACTCTCTTCATATCTCTTGTTTCCCTATCCACCGTTATCACCTTTCCCCACCCTTTTGAAAGCCCTTGAAAATTATCCACACTCCATAACTCGGCTGGAAGACCGTAGACATAGACCCAAACCAACAAATTTCTAGAGACCGTTCCTTTGAACCACCGTCGTTTCCAATCTGTGAAAAGGTGATCTCTTCGATCCTTCAGAAAGCGATCCCTACTCTCCATGCATCTAAAGACAACAAACACCAGTAGTCCCCCACCGTAAATAATATCAACACACCCCTCATGTTCACTGTATATCCATTCTTGATACTCAGACAACCTTTCTAGCTTCAGCAGGTGTACCACTGCAACCTTCTCAAGCCGATCCAGATTACTTGGTTCCACACTCATACTAACCCTTCTCATTTGACGCCCCGGCGATCTGTCTGGATTCTGACTACTCCCTCCTTTTATCACCTCCGCATACGTCCTCTCGTCCCTCCAAGCACCATTAAAATTTGCATGAGCTAGGTCGTTCATCCGCATACCAGGGTGGGACCTGCCAGGCGCCATCTTACTACTACCGCCACTACTGGAGACATCCAATCGATGGTTTCATCTACTCGGTCTCGCCCAGTTTTCTTTCAATCTTCTCCCTATGAATACCTTATTGTTCAGGCCATGAATGGCTTTCTCTGCCTCACCCTTACTTTGGAAATGGAAAAAACCAAACTTGAAGCCATCACTCGGCCATCTCCGGTTGGGTATAAAACAATCCCTCACTTTCGCCAACTTGCCCACTTCTTTGTATAGTAGCGCATTCGCTGCTTCCACCGGCACGTTCCCGACGAAGATGCCAAACAATTTTTCACGCAACAGACTCCCTCCTACCTTCTGCTGACTAACTTTTCCATCAAACTTTAGACCCGCTGACTCCTGTGTTCTCACCGCTACCTCCTATGAACCTGCTGCCGCCGCCACCGCTGCCGTCTATGATCCTGCCGCCTGTGGTTCTGCTGCCGCCAGTGGTCCTGCTGCTGCTGCCGCCGCCACATACTTCGTATTTACTTTGAGTGATTAGGACTTTGATTAATCAAAGGACACGATAAATATGTTATTTATTTTTTTTTTTTGGAAAGAAGCCATTTTATTTTCAATATAATGAAGGAGCCAAAACTGAAGCCCACCACCTCCTCAACCAACGGTAGCAACACAGACTTCAAAACCAGTAAGGACACAGACAATAGGAATGCCTGCTCAATCCAGTTACTATCCTGACGTTTTTTAATCCCCATATACGGACGTGTTCCGACCATGCAGAGATAGTGCTACGCGTCGACAAAGTGGGTCTGCTTACCTTCCACATTCATTTAATAATAAGGCAGGTGTATCACTGACTACCAAAATTCATGGGAGCAATTAAGTGGTGATTTGTAACTGCCTTATTCGTTAGAGGATGAAGATTCGTTTTTTGATATCATATTTGACTTTCCTTCTTTTCATTTTTAGATCTGCATAAATGTTAGGTGTAATTGTTTACTTTGGATTACTGTTTTGACATTGTGCTGCATTCCAATTTGTGCGTGTTCTGTATGGTGCATTCAAGTGCTGCGCATGCTGCTTGATCGTGATCCTTAATCATTAGAAATTATCGAGCTTCTTTCAAATAGTATCTATGCCATATCTGTAACATAATTGTGTTCTGTAATGTTAGCAGTTATGCTATTATCATGTTGCAACCGTGTTCTGAAATGGTATCAGATATGATATTATCTTGCTGCCACCGTGTTCTGTAATGGTATCAGTTATGCTATTATCACTTGCTATTAATCTATCTCATCCATCTCCTGCATCATCCAGAAAAGAGTTTAGATCTATCATCCCCTATCTCACCTTCCGGTGGATCCCCCCGGTGCTCTTTTGGATTTTCAATTGCCACACCACGAATCAAAAAAAATATCGCCGGTGCTGTTTTGGTTTTCTCCTTCATTACCAAAAACGCAGGCTGCTGTGGAATGAAAAATCCCACTAAATTTACGTTAATCCCACTAATTTGGGTAATTAATGATCCACCTCCCATTTGTAATTAATTGGCTTTAAATGGAAACAAATGTCAGCCCACTACTGCCACATTCATTAATTGAAAATATCATTAATTACTCACCATTCACTCAAACAAAAAATGGAAAGTCATTTTGATGATCTACTGCCATATGTGCCTGTGGGTATATGCAGCACAACCTGTGCTTACCGGGAACACTCCGCATATGCGGAGTCCGGATATGAACTTAATCCATGCCTGCTAACCGAGACACCAAACCAAAAATAAAAAAGAATTTGCCTGCTAACCAGTAAGGACACGATAAATATGTTAAACTAAGCGATGAAAAAAAAAAAAACAACTAATGGTCCCTTAAGTTTGCCTAATTTCTCATTCAATCCCATAAAAATTATATTAACCCAATCTACTAATTATACTAATTTTAGCCCAATCCGTCTCAAACCCTCCTTAATGATGGTTTCTGCTGATGTGGCACCAAATTATGGAGGGTTAATGATTTTGACTATTTGTTTACTTTAGGGGTCCAACACAAGAACATCATCTAACCGTCCACAGTGTAGGGTCCATAAATAAACGGTCTGGATCAACCTAGAGTATTTGGACTCCAACAGAACTACATGGACGTATAATTAGCTCCACAAATAAACGGTCTGGTGCAAGAACTTCCCTCATTAGCTCCGGGTCGAACAACGGCAATCATTCCAAAGACCATTCCTCCGCCTCTTACCTCCTCCCTCTGCCACCGCTGCGTCCGACCAGCTTGGCCCTGTAGCGCCGCCGCCTCTTCCTCGGCCCTCTCCTTTCGGACCTCCATTCCTTCCTCATCGTCCCTTTCCTCTCCCATCGCCACAAGACCGCTGACGCCCACCTCTACCAACTCCGCCACCCTCCTCCCATCGTCTCCAGCACCACGGCGCCACTGTGCCGCCTGTGCTCTCTCTCTCTCTCTCTCTCTCTCTCTCTCTCTCTCTGCGCGCGCGTGCAACTCCTCCTTTGCCGCCACACTCTCTCTCGCGCCTCATCCCCTTCCCGTCGGCCGTTTCCTCTCATCGCCAAAATGCCTACCGCCCTGATGTCGTCGTGCAGCCCTTCTCCCATCGTCGCCAGCATCCCTGCCACAGCACAGCTCCACTGCCACCTCTCCTCCCCCGGGCCACTGTTCGGATTCCTCCCCCCATTTGGTTAATATTTCTCAAATTCCAATCTCCTCCATGTATCATATTGATATTTCTGAGTTCTATTACGATTCTTGATGTTTCAATAGATTATTTCCAATTTTTGAGATTAGGGATTTGAATATTCAATTTGGGGATTCTTGAGAATTTATGTCAAATATGGATATTAATTGGTCTTTGAGTGTTTGGGTGTTGTAATTAATTGATTTGCTGCAAAATTAGAATCATAGGTTGAGAATTTTTTGTTGTTTGATTTTCCAGTAGTCAGGCTCCTTCCAAGCATCCTTTTTCTTCCTGCCGGATACCGGACAGCGCGAAATCGAGACGCTCATACTCACCACAGAGCTTGTACGTCGCCCTATCGTAGGGATCCGCAGCGGCTTCTGGCGATTCGTACGTCCCCAGCCACGTCAAAATGATCAAGAAATGGTCAAAATCATGAAACACTTCATAATTTGGTGCCACGTCAGCAAAAATCATCATTAAGGAGGGTTTGGGATGGTGTAGGCTAAAATTAGTATAGTTAATGAATTGATTGGGTTGATACAATTTTTAGGGATTAGGTTTAGGTGCATAATCTTTATATGCAGAAATCAGAATGTGCTTTGTGTGTATATTTTGTGCTGATTTCTTTAAAATAGTATGTGAGTAGAGATCAACTGTTTTTATTTCCAAAATTTGGTGATTTAATTATCATAACGTATAAGGAAGTAAAATATGAGTAATCAATTATTATATTAATTATTGATTGTGTGTTACCTAATTTTGGTAGGAAACTTTTTGCATTCCATATCAGTTCTCCAACTTAAAGGAATTAATTGCTTCAATAACTAATCCAGCACAAAACATAATTCTTCCATCACATACTTCATGTTCAGAATATGGTGATTCTGTACAGTAACCAGATCCCAATTTTTATGGAATTGAATAAGAAATTAGGCAAACTTAAGGGACCATTAGGATTTTTTTTTTCCAACTAAGCGATATATAGTCATAAAAAATTGGGTGGGATTAATTAATTCATCATTTGTGGGATTAGTTAACTAAATACATTCCTAATTGAAAGTGAACAACCCTAACTGTTTGGTTGGAAGGATCTTGCATTACCAGTGGGAATGTAATTGCTGAAAATATAAGATTACTGGGAATATGATTGCTGTGAATCTTATTTTTTGATGTTTTAAAAATATTGTGTTTGGTTAGATTGGAAATCTCAAATTTTCAATTTTAACTAATTTACTATAATGTCCTTGAATTTCAATTGAACAAATTTTATAAATATATTATTCTGCTACATAATACACATGTTTAAACCGATTTATTTGTTTGAAATATACATAATTACTCCCTCCGTCCCACTCCAATTGTCTTGTTACTGTTGGGCACGGGAATTAAGGTAGAGTTGGTTTGTGAGTATATGGTGGGGTCCACATAGTTGTTGGAGAGAAAATTATTTCTATTTATAGAAAGAAGACATTTGTAATGGGACATCCAAAAATAGTAAGTAGGACATTTGGAATGGGACGGAGGGAGTATTATATATAATATATTGTATGATAATTAGTCATTTAATATCTCTAAATACTTATTATTTTTATTTTGTATATAGAAGAGTCATTTATTTTGTATAATTTTATTTCATGTCTCATCCTAGTATCCATTGGTTTCACATTTTGCATGAAGATAATTTTGTAGCCAACTATCTTTTCAAGCTTGGGCCTTGGGATAAGGTCCGATGAATTCTTTAGGAATTTTCTCTGATGATGTTCGCCCGCTCCTCTCTATTGGCTTGGCTTGAACCTGCTTCCGCGATTTTATCTTTAATTTTCCTTATTTAACTACTGTCTTTTCCTTCCCCTTTTTTCCGTATTTTTCTAGCATTTTTTTCTTTTAAAATTGCCGACGCTACCAAAAAAAAAAAATGAAATTATATAATCAAACTTAAACAGCGAAAAAAAGAATCTATAATCATCCCTTTCTATTTTGGTTGAGGCTCAGAAGTCTGTAACAATTTATCCTCTTCTACTGTGCAAGTAAAATGCTTCAGAACACTACATGGACGTATAATTATTACTTTGCTTCATCTTCGTAAATTATTTGTTTAGTTCATTTTGGATGCAAATTATGAATATGACAAGATTTCATCATTAATCATCATCATTCTAACTTTTGAGATTGACCCTCCACCAACATCCATCATCGATCCTTTTGTAAATATATGAATTATGATTAATAATTTATTTTTGATTTTTTTTTTAAATTATTACGAATTCATACACTTCATCCGTCACCGTCATATATTATCAGGCTTATATTCAGATTAGGCTCGTTTACCTTTTTCTTTTTCTTTTTTTTTTTTTTTGTAATTGGTAAAAATTTAAGACCCAATTTAAATTGGCGGCTATAAAAATGGTAGCTAAAAGTATTAGAAATAGAAGTTAAAAAATTTAATAAAATAAAATAATCGCAGCCTATTTTAGGAAAATTGTTTGGGTGCTGGCGGCCTGTAGGTGCTGGCACATTAAAAATGATAGGTATGTGTATATGAAATGATGTGTGAGTATAAAAAAGTGATAGATGGAGGTAATGAATCAAAAACTAATAAAAAACAAACTACCGTCTATACATCACTTTATAAGGCTTATACATCACCTTACAAAGGGCTGCACATCATTTTTAGCTGTGCCTGCACCTGCTGGCAATTGTTATGCCATTACAGAAACCGGATTGCTATTTTAGTATTTAGATTGACATCTAAAAGAAGTTGCATGTTTTTCTGAAAAGTGTTTTCATGGAAACTTGTACAAGAGCTCATGACTGTTTCAAATTATAAAAAATAAATATATTAATAATTAAATAAATAAATAGAGACATACAGTACAATATGAACTGTTATTCCCCTCCTAAAAAAGATTTAAAAAAAAAAAAAAAACTGTTACTTTACATTATACTATTTTTATGTATATGTTTTTTTAACTTATTGGCTTGTATACTTTAAAGAATCGATAAGCTAGCATTTCCTATTTCTCCTCCGTAGCAATTGATAAGTGTGAGAGAATGAGAAGTTTGCCTGGTTTAATTTATCCAGTGTTTCGATTTTATGTTTTTCTTTTCCATAACTTTATTGTTACTTGTTAAAGCCTAAATTAAGTATATAAAGTGAGGCTTGTAGTCCAATATTATTTGCAGACACCAGACATTATATATATGTGTGTGTGGAAATTTTGAAGATTTAAACATGCCTGAAGTATGGAAATTAAAGTTTTTTTTTTTATATATATATAAATGCTTACCATATGAAATTACTGAAATTTCTATATAGTAGTTTGGGTCACCCAAGTTTTCATAAACTCCAAAACATGGCTTTAGCTTTATTTAAATTAACTTGTCTTAATAGTGAGCTTTTGAACTTGGAAAATAAGCTAGGCCTTCCTTTAGAAGTCATGTCAAGAACTTAATCCATTATGATATTTGGGATCAATTTTGTGTTTCCCTGAATGAATTAGTCAAGAGTTTACACAGTTAAAGGGGAAAGGATGTACAATATACATTTTTCAATAATTAATATCATAAAATATACTTACAATAAAATTAAACTCAACATTTTATATAAATATACTTGCAAAAAATTAAGATAAAATTACATAATAAATAACATCAAAATTGTCCCACACACAACCTAGATGAGAGGATACTGGGGTGGGGATTCTTCTTACAGAGTTGGCTTTTCCAATCATGTTTTAATTTTGGTGTTTTGTGTTCAGATGTTCAAAATTAGGTCTCCTGCAATCACGCAAAAGGTGTCAGCCCATTGATTGTGTATTTCATAATGCAAGAAAAAAGCTGAATTGATATGATGATGCCTTAAAGTAATTACTTCTATGTGTTTTGTTTTCTTAATTATTATTTTAATTAATTAGTTAATTGAGTGAGGGCTTTGTGCCTTTTTGGGTACATAAACAAATAATGCAGCCCTTTTCTCTCCAACGAGGCAGTAAAGCAGCAGCCGTAGCCCTTTCTCAAAGCCCCTTTTGGTATTCAAACTTTGGTTGATTCATTCTTTTTTGCAAGCATATGTAGTACTCATTTATATTTTGAGTGTTAGAGATATCATTTCGTTTTAAAATTTTAAGTTCAAACACATGTTATGAATATATAAGTAAAATTATAATGGGGGTTGGTGACTTACCTAGTGGTTAAGTCCCCCGACTCCCAACCTATAGGTTGGGGGTTCGAATCCACACCCGACCCCCTATTCATTCCCTTTGTTTCCTTTGTAATTTATGTGGCATGGACTCCCAGCACCACTTCAATAACTCCTAAAAAAAAGTAAAATTATAATGGACAAGGCGACAAAAAGTAAGGAAAAATGTCCCTTTTAGTCCCTTATGTTTGTTTTTTTTCCAAATCCATCCCTTTTGATATTCTAGCCCATTTTCATCCTCCATGTTTCTTAATCAAATCCCATTTAGTCCTATCCATTCTAATTAATCTAAATTGTAATTAAATTGCCACATGGAAGGTAATTAAGAAAAAAAAGAGTTCAACGTGATTGCCAGTTGGATCATTGGGCCGGATACCCATACCCGACAGAAACAAGTTTTTCTCGGAGTTGGAGACGATCCAAGTAGAAGCAATACAGAACAAAAAATTGGAGAACAAGACATCTGTCAGACTTCCATATCTGCCAGCCACCGCCGCCCCGTGCGAATCCGGTGTCCGTCGCCTCCGCCGACCGCCCATCTCCGTGTTGCGCCGCCGCGATTCCCCCCGCCGCCGCCGCGAAACAAGACATCTGTTGCAGACGATCCCCTGCTTGCGTACGCCTCTGCCAGCTTCTCCTCCTTCGCGGCTGTGCACCGAACGCCACCGCCCCTTCTCCTCGTCGCTGTGCCGTCGACCCGTTTGAACCACCAATCCCGCTGCCGCTCGCTCCAGCGTCTCCGTGAACGTTGCCCGACGCCGCTCCTCCAGCCTTGCGAACGCCGCCGCTACCGCCGGCCTGTCGAACACCGCTGCTCCGCGAGCGCGAGCAGTAGAAATCTGAAACCTAGGAGCCCTAATTCCTAAATCGCGATTGAAACATGGAACAAATGAGGGGAACTCTTTTTTATGTTGGGTATGGCGTATGGGTATCCAGATGGTCCAACTGGAAGTCTAAGGGAACTCTTTTTCTCTTAATTGTGGCAATTTAGATTAATTAGGGTGGATAGGACCAAATGAGATTTGATTAAGAAAGATAAAGGATGTAAATGGGCCAAAATATCAAAAGGGATGGATTTGGAAAAAAAACAAACATAAGGGACTAAATGAGACATTTTTCCCAAAAAGTAACATCCCAACTAACACCAACGTTTTGTGTAAAAAAACTTATTGTATATATTACCCCCATTTTTGGGTATTTGGGAAAATGAAATGAAATGAAAATGAAACGCGGTTGGTCTGAGTGGCGTGCAACGCAGACAGTTTAAACAAAGGTCTTTGGTTCAAGCTTTTGCGTATGCAGAATTCTGTTTTAGAAGATACAAACCTTCAATGCGCACCTAGGGCCTAATTTGGTATGGGGATATACGGTATATGCCAAAAAAAATTCTTGCTGCACTAATACAGTTGCTATTTTTTTAATTAGTAATTTTTTTTTCTCTTATCAATACAGTTAGTCATAAAGACAATGGGAATTGAATTAATGCCGTATTGACAATTAATTGTTATCTCATACCTGATTATATTAATTGTTGGCTCGTAATCGTTAGTTAATTAAGAAATTGATTTCACCAATTATTTGATAATGTATTTATTAACAAGTGTTTAGTAAAAATTACTATCTCCGTCTCATTATTTATGTCTCACTTTCCTTTTTTAGCCGTCCCAACACTTTTCTCACATTTCCATTTTAGGAAATAATTAAATATTAATCACTAAACCTACCCACATCACATCACATCACATTACATCAATAAATAAATACCATTAATAAATTCAAATTCACAACTATCACATCTCACATGTATAAATCAATTAAAAATTCAAACTCATTACAATCACATCAAATAAATTCCTAATTTACCCACACTTTAAATTCCTAATTTACCCACATTAAATACTAACTATCCCCATATAAAATACCGTATCAAAAATTTTGAGACACAATAAATGGGACGGAGGGAGTATTAGTTTTTTTTTTTTAAGGAGCCATTAAAAGCCTGAGAAATTGGTGGTGGGAGCCCATGTTGAAAGATATTTTATATGGACTAGATTAGAATATATTAGATATATGTAATATATTTGATATGTTACAAATTGAAAGATATTTGATATGGACTAGTATTATACTCCCTCCGTCCCGCGAAAGTTGACGCGTATTCCTTTTTGAGCTGTCCCACGAAATTTGACACGTTTTCTTTTTTAGATAAATTAAATTAATATAAATATAATTAGAATCTTAATGGTTTCTAAAAACCCATCAAAAGTAATTACTTTAACTATTCTGCATAACTCCCAATACACCTTTATTTTTCTATACAAATCCCTTACCTTTCTTTAATTCTCCATATCTCAAAATAGGTACAAATAAAAATTATATAAAATATATATTCTAAAACTAGACACCTAGACGATTCTAACAAGACCACACTTGAATATTTTTTTCTAATTAAATCATTACCATAATATTAAGTCAAAGTTAAACAATAAGTAAAGTGAAAATTCATTAAAATTTTAAACACAAATACCCACAACACTTTAACCATTAAACCCCACTACATAAATTACCGTGCCCAAAAGAAACGCGTCAACTTTCGCGGGACGGAGGGAGTAATATATTAGATATATTATGATATATTTGATATGTTACTATATATTTGGTACTAGAAATATATTTGATATATTTAGTCCAAGTCATCTATAAATATAGATGGACTTCTGAGGAGAAAGATGATAACAATTTATATTCTCCTAAATACTGTATAATACTAGGGAGCTTGAAAGGGAGGTTTCCTAGCAATCTCATAGAAGTTCTAGCACCGTGGAATAGTTCCTGCGACGGATCTGCAACACTTGTGGATACCATAGCAGAGGATTCAAGTGCAGGAGAACTTCCGGGAACACCAAGATACAAAATCTGAGTGCTGCGGGAAGCTACTGAAACACGTAAATATTATATATATTCCGTGTTTAATCTCTATACACAAAGTAGTTGTAAATCTAGATCCGTATTCTTGACTGTATTTTCCGCTGCATATCATTAGATGATGTCAAGAATTCCCAACTGTGGTATCAGAGCTTGGGGCTTGATTTACAATTATTATGTGTTCTAATTAATTGATGGGATAAATTATGTAAACGTGTGAATTTAGAATTCTGGCATGTTAAATTGATGTCACGTGTATGGATCTTCAAACCAAATTTTGAATTGTGACATATTGGCTACAACATTATGTTCGACAGAAATTACAAATTTTCTCAATCAATTTCGAATGTTGTGAAAAATGTATTAATCTGTCTAATAATGGCGATGGCTTGTTTTTCTTAATCAATTTGGAATGTCTTTGAAAAATTTGTTAGCCTGTATAATAATTTAGAATTATTATATTTAATTAGTTTGTTAATTAGATTAACAACTTATATATTATTGTCATTTTGAAAAGTAATAATAATACGGACAGATTGGTTTAGAATTACTAATATCGCATGATTTATCCCATATTTAATTGGAGAATGAAATATTGCTTAGATCAATGAATTTTATTCATAGAGATTACTTATTTGTTGAGATGGATATATTAATTAGATTAATGTGTTTATCTGATTATATGCTGAGCATGTTAATTTGATTTTATGTTTAATTTTTGCATCTATAGTAGCTAGAGTCCGCTTTATTTGTCTGGGTAGGCGGCGCCCAGTATGTGTGGTCCGCATATTATTTGTCTGGGTAGGCGGCGCCCAGTATGTGTAGTCCGCATATTTTGTCTGGATAGACGGCGCCTAGTATGTGTGTTCCGCGTATTGTATGCCTGGGTAGGCGGCGCCCAGTAATTGTTTAGATTTAATGTTTGATATTAAATATAACAATTAGTACCATATGAATTTTCCCCACTAAAATACAAGTCTTGTTTAGAACAAACGCGTCGTCCATCATAATTGTTTGAGACTCCTATCCTTTTCGATTAAGGGTATTTCGCCATAGCGTTTGCTCTAAATCTACGAGGTAAGGCTCATACATAGGTGCGTGATTGGCATCGTGTGGTGGGGTTGTCTTGCTTAAATTGTTTTGAGAAACCATAGCATCCAAAATAATTTAAGGACGCAGATTAATTTGATTAATCAACCAAGAATTGCAAAATTGTTGTTGCAATTGGTTTGGAGACCTACTGAGTGATATTATTGTAGTCACCAGCCATAGCAGGGGCTGTAGTAATATAGACTTGGATCTTGGACCACTAAAATTTATACTTGTATAAATTCGTATTATATGTTTGGGGGCATATGATATGTTAAAATTAGTGGGAGCTAATCAAAACAATGGCCCTATGTTTGATTAGTAATATGAATGTGTTGACTTTATGCTCTTTTAATATAGTTATTGCATTATTATTTTCAGATTAAAATGTCTGTCACACTGAAATGTCTGTTGGAAACAAATAAATTGACTGGGTCAAATTATCCGGATTGGCTATGTAACTTGCGTTTGGTGCTAAGGCTGGAAAAGATTGAGTATGTCTTGGACACACCAATCCCTGTCATCCCTGATGAAACTTCTGAGGCCTATAAGACGTTTGATCGCGATGGCCACAAGAAGCATGTGGATGATGCTACTTCTGCACAGTGCATCATGCTGGCCACGATGAGTTTTGAACTTCAAAGGCAGTATGAGGGCATGTTCCCTTTTGAGATGTTGAAACATTTGGAGAGCCTGTATGCTTCACAGTCTCGAACAATGGAGTATGAGATACTCCGAGATCTCTTCAAATGCAAACTTAATGAAGGGGGACAGGTTTCTGATCATGTATTGAAGATGATAGGACTGATTGAAAGGTTGGCTGTGATTGGAACACAACTGCACCGAATGTATCAGCAAATTTGATTTTGCAGTCTCTCCCAAGTTCTTTTGAAAATTTCATTGTGAATTTCAATATGAACAATACTATGGTGAGTCTGCCAGAACTTCATAACATGTTGAAAATCTATGAGTCGTCCACTTCAAAGAGCAAGGTTGTGCTCATGGTGAGCTCTTCTGCTAAAGCTTCTAAAAAGAAGAACAAGCAGAAGAAGAAGGCATTCACTGCAGTCTTGAAACCTAAAAGTGGAGTAAATCAAAAGAAGCAGAAGTTGTCAAAGGATGAATGTCTCTTTTGTCATGAAAAGGGACACTGGAAGAGGGACTGCCCAAAGTTTAAAGCACAAGGTGCAATGGGAGTCAGCTCAGGTATGTTTGTTGTTGAAATAAACATGTCTATGGATTACTCACAATCATGGGTATTAGATACTGCTTGTGGCTCACACATTTGTAATAATGTGCAGGGGCTAAGTGATTCAAGAAAAGTGAGACCCGGGGAGGTTGGCCTACGTGTGGGAAATGGAGCAAGAGTTGCTGCTGAACGTGTAGGAACATATAGATTAGATCTTCCTTCGGGACATAGACTAGTTTTGAATAATTGTTATTTTGTTCCAGTTATCTCCAAGAATATTTTTCTATTCCAATGTTGGACATTGAAGGTTTTTCCTTCGTTATTGAAAATAAAAGATGCTCATTTTCTTTAGATGGAATGTTTTATGCAAGTGCATCTTTGTTGAATGGTTTATATATTCTTGATTGTGAACGAAGTATTCTCAACATACAAAGTAAACGAGCTAAGATAAGTAATGCGAATAAAGACACTTATCTTTGGCACTGTAGACTTGGTCATATCAATGAGAAAAGGATTGAAACTTTAACAAAACTAAATTATCTACCATCTTTTGGCTTTGAGTCATTTGGTGTGTGTGAATCCTGTCTCAAAGGTAAGATGACTAAGAAATCACTTTCTGGGAAAGGGTTACGTGTCAAAGAATTGCTAGAGGTAATTCATACAGATGTGTGTGGACCATTTCAAACACTAGCAAGGGGTGGTTATTCGTACTTCATTACTTTTACTGATGATTTTTCAAGGTATGGATATGTTTATTTGATGAAACACAAATCCGAGGCCTTTGAAAAATTTAAAGAGTATAAGTTGGAAGTCGAGAAATAACTTGGAAAAAGTATTAAGGCCCTACGATCAGATCGAGGAGAGGAATACTTGAGCAGGGAGTTTCTTGATTACTTGAAATCATGTGGGATCCAATCAGAATGGACTCCTCCCGGGACACCTCAATTGAATGGGGTATCTGAAAGGAGGAATCGCACCCTATTAGATATGGTTCGATCCATGATGAGTTTCACAAATCTTCCTCTATTCCTTTGGGGATATGCCTTACTTACTGTTGTTTACATTCTGAATAGGGTTCCTTCTAAATCAGTCGAGAAAACACCATACGAATTATGGTATGAAAAGAAATTAAGTTTTAACCATATGCGAACCTGGGGTTGTCCTGCATTCGTTAAGAAAATGATGACTGATAAGTTAGAACCCAAAAGTGAAAAATGTTACTTTGTGGGATATCCAAGGGAAACTAAAGGATATTATTTCTACTGTCCTGAAGATCACAAGGTGATAGTTTCTAGGAACGTGAAGTTCCTTGAAGACAATTATGTCAACAAGGAACAAAGTGACAATACAGTAGAACTTGAAGAAATTCAAGAACCACAAATTAATAGGGAAGATGAGATCATGTCTGATAAAGTGGACAAGAACTCAGTGGGAGTCTTTGATGATCTCTTGGGAGGGGAAAAGCTACTTAGGTGGCAACCTAATGACAATGAGATGCATCAAAGACAAGATGAAACAATGGTTGAATCATCTCCACCTCAAGACAATCATAGTGAAGTGCTTGAGAATTCCCAAAGTGCTGACTTGGTCAACACACAGGGATCTTCCCAGATTCAGAATGAGCAGCAGGAACAAATGCATGAACAACTCCAAAGGCTTCGCAGGATTCGCGAGAACCCGAAAGACTCAATTTATTGGTTCAGAACCAAGATGGATTTGAGGATCTGGATGACGATGAACCTAAAACTTACACCGAGGCGGTATCAGGTACTGAATCGGTTAAGTGGCGAGATGCCTTAAGATCTGAAATGGACTCGATGTACTTTAATCTAGTCTGGGAACTAGTTGACATGCCAGATGGGGTCCATCCCATTGGTTGCAAATGGATCTTCAAGAAGAAGAGAGATGCAAATGGCAAAGTACATACCTACAAGGCTAGGTTGGTAGCAAAAGGTTATAGTCAACGTGAAGGCGTTGATTTTGATGAGACCTTTTCACCAGTTACAAAAATCAAGTCCATTAGAATCTTGCTATAGCTGCATACTTTGATTATGACATTTGGCAAATGGATGTCAAAACCGCATTTCTCAATGGAGAATTAGAGGAGAATGTCTATATGAGACAACCTGAGGGTTTTGTATCTAAAGAAAGGCCAAATGCTGTGTGCAAACTAAAGAAGTCCATATATGGGCTTAAGCAAGCTTCTAGGAGTTGGAATATTTGCTTTGACAGAGCAATCAAATCGTTTGATTTTATCAGAAGCAAAGAAGATCCATGCGTTTATAGTAAACGTGAACATGGAAAGATTGTGTTCCTGATTATATATGTTGATGACATACTAATCTTGGGGAATGATCTTTCCATGATGCAATCTACAAAAGATTGGTTATCTAGCTCTTTCATGATGAAAGATCTAGGTGATGCTTCCTACATCCTAGGGATTAAGATATATCGGGATAGGCCTAATAGATTGTTAGGATTATCACAATCCAACTACATAGACAAATTGTTAAAGCGCTTCTCAATGGAAAATTCCAAGAAGGGATATCTTCCTATGGGACATGGCATCACACTGTCTAAGAAGGGTTGCCCTTCAAATGACAATGATATTGAAAACATGAAAAGGATTCCATATGCTTCTGCTATAGGATCAATCATGTATGCCATGATAAGCACTAGACCGGATGTGGCTTATGCGCTTAGTATGACAGGAAGGTTTCAACAGAATCCCGGTGAGGAACAATGGAGAGCTGTTAAGACTATTCTTAAGTACCTTAGAAGAACTAAAGAATATTTCTTAGTCTATGGAGGAGAGCCAGAATTGTTGGTTACTGGGTACACTGATGCTAGCTTCCAAACAGACCATGATGACTATAAGTCACAGTCTGGCTATGTCTTTGTTCTCAACGGTGGTGCAATAACTTGGAATAGCTCCAAGCAGAGTACAACAGCTGATTCCACCACAGAAGCAGAGTATATTGCTGCATCTGAAGCTGCCAAAGAGGCTGTTGCTATGTTAGAATTCGTCAAAGAACTGGGTGTCGTTCCAAGCGCTAGTAGTGCAATACCTTTGTATTGTGACAACACTGGCGCAGTTGCACAAGCAAAGGAACCAAGAGCAATGAATAGAAACAAACATGTTCCACGAAGATATCATCTAATTAGAGAAATAGTGGAAAGAGGCGATATAAAGTTAGAGAGAGTACCCACTGATAAGAACCTAGCTGATCCTTTCACAAAGCCGTTGTGCATTGCAAAACACAACAGTCACTTTGAGAGCTTGGGGGTTAAGCACATTGGCAAATGGCTTTATAATTAGTGGGAGTTTACTGTTTATATGTCTTAGAAACAATTTAGATGAGACGTTAATGTATTATCACATTTATGTGTATGAAGTTTGATTTCAATGGGCTAGTGCATATATTAGAATAATTATTTTAATTGTTTGTCATTATTTTTGTATATGTTCCCATGAATTTGTATTGTTGCTAATTCAGTGGGAGGTTAGCAATAAAGTAAAATTCTAAAAACACCCTAACCATTGATCATTAAGAATCGGATATTGATGATATGTTGAAGGTTAGCATGTGGTCTGCATCGCATTCTTAGAGAATGTAGTGGATCTCACAACTACGAAATATTAGATATTCGCGGTGGACACATGGATACTTTAGAGAGTATTGGTATACCCTACTATTAAATCATTTGTTGAAGTATCTATGATTTATTAGTAAGTGAATTTGTAATAGTCCTTAGACTTGAGGTCAATACGCATTTTATTTGTTAAGTGGTTCACTTTAACCAAGTACAATGCTTGCACTCCATCAAGGGGTAGATACGGCTTGTGTTGGGTGCATCATAAGACGAATGGAAATGGTAGTTGAGCCAAGATAGAATTCATTACTTGATTGGAATTTCGAGAGAATACTCAATTTCTCTATATTATTTGACCATTAAGTCACTGGCCAGTGCAACGATGTATTCAATTAAAGTAGTTGAATATGATCATGTGGGTCAATTAATAAAGACGAGATACGTGATTAAGCTATTGGAATAGACACATTACGAATCCTAGGCTTAATCGAGTGGTTCGTGAGTGAAAGGATATTACTTAATTCACAAAAGGTTTGTTTACTAATGATTTGTTTTATGAATCCACGTAAACGTTCTTCGTATACCGAGTGACGCCATACAACGCAGTCTAGGAGTTTTGTGTGGACTTTATTTGATTATCGTCGGTAACGGAGGCCTATAGGGTCACACTATATGGGTGTTGTCGATTCGCTCAAGGGTGCTAATCTTTGTATATGGTATTATATCTAATGCTAGTCCAAGTGGGAGATTGAAAGATATTTTATATGGACTAGATTAGAATATATTAGATATATGTAATATATTTGATATGTTACAAATTGAAAGATATTTGATATGGACTAGTATTATAATATATTAGATATATTATGATATATTTGATATGTTACCATATATTTGGTACTAGAAATATATTTGATATTTTTGAAATATATTTGATATATTTAGTCCAAGTCATCTATAAATATAGATGGACTTCTGAGGAGAAAGATGATAACAATTTATATTCTCCTAAATACCGTATAATACTAGGGAGCTTGAAAGGGAGGTTTCCTAGCAATCTCATACAAGTTCTAGCACCGTGGAATAGTTCCTGCGACGGATCTGCAACACTTGTGGATACCATAGTAGAGGATTCAAGTGCAGGAGAACTTCCGGGAACACCAAGATACAAAATCTGAGTGCTGCAGGAAGCTACAGAAACACATAAATATTATATATATTGCGTGTTTAATCTCTATATACAAAGTAGTTGTAAATCTAGATCCGTATTCTTGACTGTATTTTCCGCTGCATATCATTAGATGATGTCAAGAATTCCCAACACATGTCACACAAATTTACAAAGAAAATAAATGGGAGGAATAGGGGATCGGGTGGGGATTCGAACCCCCAACCAATATGTTGAGAATTGGGGGACTTGACCACTAGGGTAAGTCCCCAACCCCTAATAAAAATTATTAGTTGATAATGAAAATTAATTGATAAAAGTATAAAAGCTAACGACTAAAACCAAAACGTTGAAAAAAAATATATCATTTTCAAAACTAGCTTTCTGGAACCAATCTTTTATTTAAAACTATATTTACCAAACACCTTTATTAACTGTTTGACCCGGTCAAACAGAAAAAAGCCCAAAATCTGCTAAACATTTGCCTATAAATTTATTGTCAAACAGGGCCTAAAACTAATTATCAACTAGATAAATCAACAACAGTTGGCTTGAGTGGATTGGTGCTCTAGTCGCTTAAGTATTGTCTCGAATTCGAGCCTTGTGTATGTAAAAAACAACTGTGGGAGAAGTGTCCTTCATATATTACCCATGCAGATCCTTGATGGAGTAGTCTTGGATCTAATATGACCCATGGATACCCGGTTCGAGCCTCATCCTTATCAGTTATCAAGAATGATATATGTACAAATGATTGATACATTCTCCGTTTTTTAAAGATAGCTACATTGGGTAACATGACACTATTTATACAGTCACTTTAACTTGAAGTTTTATCATAGTTATATAAGTTAAAATATAGCCAAGTGAGATCTTGTTAGATTCGTCTCGTCTTAAAGTTTTTAAATATCAAACTTTTAGAATTTTTACTTGTACCGAATTTGAGTTATTAATGATTTAAAATATGCATTGAACTGCGTGCTAGGTGGGTCCGTAGCAAACAGAGGAAGTATATTATTTAATTGTGTCACAATTTGGGGCAGAAGTTCTTTGTCACAAAATTTGTTGCTAGCGCGAAAGGAAAATGCTAAATGTGTCGTTTTTGGTGATGAGAATTTTAATTCATTAATAATTATGTTACAATTTAGTACGGAATAAAAAAGGATGAGTGGAGTTGGTGGCAAGGCGACGGCGTCGAGCGGAGAAGGTGGTCCGTCGAAGGTGCCAAAGGGAGTAGGAGGTACGACGAATGGCAATGATCGGGACGATGCAGTGCTTAGGGGAGGAGGCTGTCCAAGGGCGAATGGCCGGGAAAAGGTGGCACATAAGCTGGTGGGAGTTTATGTTGGAAATATTCCATCGGACTTAGCGGGTGGAGTAGTATTCAATAGGGTGGACAGAGTGGCCAAGGTTCGTGCTTGGTTTTTCCCCTCGAGAACATGGCCCAAGAATGGTGTCAAGTATGGTTTCTTTAGATTTGCATGCAAAGCTGATGCTGAAAGAGTAATCAGGCAGCTTGATGGGTGTGTTTGGGCTGGTAGAAAGCTGCGAGTGAATTGGGCCACACCAAATAAGAGGTGGCAGGAGGGTGGTAACGTCCCTCGCATGAAGCCAATCTTAAGGGGTGGTCACGCCTTAGGCAGGATGCAAGATATGAGGGATGGGGTTAGGGTTTGTCTTGGAGATAGGGGGTCAGGTCGAGGGCAGGGGTGTTTTGCAGAGGCATGGAGGGATGAGAGGTCGTTTGCGGAAGTGCTTAAGGGGAAGGGCGGTAGGAATATTTTTACACCGAAGGGGAGGTTTGGGAGTTCAGTCCAACTGGTGGTGGATAAATGTGCAGACGAGAGGTTGAATCGTTCGGCAGTGATTAAAATTCGTAAGCTGGAAGATATGGAGGAGTTGCAGGACTGGATGGAAAGTTCATATGAAGATTATGGGGAGATGATTTACGGAGGGGGACATCTGATGGTGGTGGAATTTAAGAGCCCAGAATTGAGGAATAAATTTGTTGAGGATCGGAGGGACTTTCAGATGGTCGAATGGAAGAGGAGATGGTCACATGGAATCTAAGAAAGGAAAAATATGTTCTGGGTTCATGTGTATGGGCTCCCATACAATGCATGGTGTAAGGAAAACTTTCAGAGGATTGTTAAGGGCTGGGGGATGTTGATTAACGTCGATAAAGAGACAATGGAGAGGCGGAGGTTGGACCGTGCAAGGTTGTTGATAGCAGTCCATGATCTATCTACTGTTCCATTGCAGATGTCAGTGCAGGTTGGAAAGCTGATTTTGAACGTTTGGATAGCTGTTATCTTCAGTGATCCGGTGATGGTAGCGGAGGTATCATGTGAGAACAGGGCGGATAAGTTGGCAGAGATATCAGTAGTAGCGGAGACGGTGGAGGGATCGCCGGAGAAGGGATCGCCGGAGAAGGTAGGGGAGTGTCAGGTAGGGGTTGGAACGGTGTCTTCGAAGTCCGGGACTGGCGAGTCTGGGGGTCTGGAAAGGGTGCCGGATGATGTGCATGGGGTACATCAAGCTCTTCAAAAGAGGGCTGCGCAATCAAGTGTCATCTGTAAAAGTAGGGGGGCGATACCTATTCCCAAGGGATTGGGCAGCAGGAGGGTGTGGAATTAGGTGGGAGTTTGAAGTCTAGCTGGGCCAATTGTGGTGGGCGTCAACACATAATAGAGGGAGGAGAGGAGAATAAAGATGTTGGGCCGAATGGGGATTTGGGCCGTGAACAAGGTCTTAATGGGCTTACCTCTGCTGATAGGGTTGGGGGGGAAGGAGTCTGCTGGGCATGTGGGGAAGCCCAACAATCCCACAGACAGCGTGGATGTTTCAGTCTTTGTCCAGTTAGAAGGGAGTCTTGGGGATTCTAGAGGGTGTGGGCCGATGGATCAGTACGTGGTAGTCCATAAGGAGTTAGAGAGTAATTCGAAGTTGTTGGCAGTGGCGTCGGATGTAGACCTGAGAGTTGAGGAGGAAGAGTTTCATTTGAATGATTATAGGGGTGGAGAGGATGGCTTGTTATCTGCTGGGCTGGTGGTAGAGGAGGTGGCGGATCGAGGAGACCTCACAGGGAAACAAATTTGTGAGGAGGTGGATGTTCGCAAGAGACAGGAGGGCCCGTCGGGTGAGATTGGGGAAGTGGCTTTTTCTGGTTTTGATAAGGTGGAAGAAGCGTTGGAGATGGTGATGCGGGGGAGGCCAAGGATTAAGCGGAAAGGTCGCAAAAGAGGTATTAAGGTAAGTAATAAGATTAAGTGTGGAGGAAGCAGAATGTTGGAATCTAAAGGCCCTGTGAGAGATTCTTTTGCTGCTCTTCAATTTTCTACGGTTAGGCTGCCAGAGGGGGTTCGGTTGTTAGATTACGCAGAAGCAGAAGCCACCTTTGAGCTTGCCTTAAGACTGGGGTTGGGTTGTAGGCAGGACCGGGAAAGGGCTGTGCAAAGGGTGTGGGAGGAGATGGAAGGTAGATAAGTTAGCGTTATCTGTTGCTTGTGTATTTTCATTATGATATTAATCACATGCAATTTGAGGGGTATGAATGGGGGTGTGAGAAGGAGGGCATTGATGAGATTGTGTAAGAAATTAAGGCCTATGGTTTTATTTTGTCAAGAAACGAAGATGAGCGAGATTAGGGATCGGTTGGTGCATAGGTTATGGGGATCGAAGGGTTGTGCATTTTTCTTTCAGCCGGCGGAGGGTAATGCGGGAGGATTGCTTGTTGTGTGGGATGAAAGTCTCTGCTCCCTGAGGGTGGTAGAGAAGGATCATAGCTTTATATGGGTAAAGGGGCAGATTAGGGGCTGGAATAACGAAGTCAATTTTATCAATATTCACGCTCCCAATAGTCGAAGGGAGAGGGCTAAGTTTTGGAGAATGTTAGTAGAAAAGGTTGATACGGGTAATGATGAGCTATGGAGTTTCATGGGAGATTTCAACGCTATATTATCAGATGGGGAGCGTATTGGTGCCTGTGACGAGTCAGGATCCACTAGGGAATTTAAGGAATTTGTTGATCAGCTGGGCCTCGTCGACCTTCCAATGGAGGGCGGGGCTTTCACTTGGTTCGGAAGGGGTGGGAGAGTTTGTAGTAGGTTGGACAGATTTTTACTATCTTCAGGGTGGTTGTGTCTTAACAATGGTGTTTCTCAACGGCGATGTGATTCGGTACTGTCTGACCATTACCCAGTATGCTTGAAGGTCGGAAATGAAATAGGGGGCCCTAAACCTTTTCGCTTCTATAACTATTGGTTGGAAGTTGCTGGATTCGGTGATCTAGTTAGGAAGGCTTGGGCGGAGGGGGGGGAGTCCAATAGCTCTGGCAGCAGGGGGGGTACTCTTCTCGGTAGGTTGAGATACCTTAAGAGAAGTATCAAGAGTTGGGATGGGTATGGTGGGAAGGTGCTGGAAGTTCGGATACAAAATTTATTATCTGATATTGGCGAACTGGAAGGCAGGATACAGGGGGACAGCGGGGATGAAGTTGCTAGAGAGGATTGGGTCGGCAAGAAAGGCGAGTTATGGAATTTATTTATGGCGGAAGAAAGGAGATGGTATCAAAAATCGAGGGTGCGGTGGCTTAAAGAGGGGGACAACAATACTAAATTCTTTCATGCAGTGACGACTATAAATCGGAGGAAAAATTACATCGGGGCAATTAAGTGGGGTGACAGCCTGGTGGAGGATCCGGGTGAGGTGAAAAAGGCGGCCTATAATTATTTCAAGGCTACTTTTGAAAAGCAAAGGGAAGGAATCTTCTCTATTGATAACATTGGTTTTGCTAAATTAGAAGGGAAGGACAGGATGTGGATTGAACGAGGGTTCTCAGAGGAGGAAATCAAAGAGGCGGTTTGGAGTTGTGAGGGGGACAGAGCTCCTGGCCCGGATGGTTATAATATGAAGTTCTTCCAGACTTTTTGGGAAACTGTCAAAGGTGATGTTTTGGAACTTTTTAAGCGGCTGGAACAGGATGGGACAGTGCCATGGGAAGTCGGAGGCTCATTCATCGCGTTGATTCCAAAGGTTGATAGGCCCATTGAATTTGGAGAGTTTAGACCAATATCTCTTGTGGGGAGTGTCTACAAGATCATTGCAAAGGTTTTAGCTAGACGACTACAAGGGGTGCTTGGTGGTTTGGTGGGAGAATCGCAAATGGCGTTTATTAGAGGGCGTCAAATTCTAGATGGTGTGCTTATAGCGGCGGAGGTCATACGATCGACTAAAGAATCTGGTCGTAGGGGATTCGTGGTGAAAATCGATCTAGCAAAGGCTTATGATAACGTGTCCTGGGAGGTGTTGATTAGTGTAATGGAAGCAATGGGGTTTGGGGAAGTTTGGATTAAGTGGGTCAGAGGTTGTGTGAGCTCGGCCTCTGCTGCTGTACTTATTAATGGCTCTCCAACTGGTTTCTTTAAGATGCACAGAGGATTACGTCAGGGAGACCCACTGTCACCATATTTATTTGTGTTGATTGCAGAAGTTCTTAATAGATTAATTGTGCAGGCTAAAAATCTAGAGATATTTGCTGGATTACCTTCGGGAGATGGAGGTCCGGTCATCACTCACTTGCAATACGCAGATGACACGATATTGTTTTGCGAAGGGTCTCTTGAGCAGGTGAGGATTATTAAAAGGATTTTATGGTGTTTGACTTTGGCAACAGGGTTGCAAATTAATTTTGGTAAAAGCAGTTTACATGGTATAAATTGTCCTCCGGATTTGGAAAAGGAAGCTGCCGATTTGCTGGGTTGTTCGGTGGGAGGTTGGCCATTAAAGTACTTAGGCTTGCCTGTAGGGGGCAGGATAAATGGAGTGGATGTCTGGAAGCCAGTTTTGGACAAGATGCAGCGTAGATTACTGGGGTGGCAGGGGAGGTTACTCACTCAAGCTGGCCGTCTATGTCTCTTAAAGTCTGTTATGGGAAGCTTACCGGTATATTATATGTCATTATTTAAAGTGCCAAAGGCAGTGGCGGAAAAGATGGAGATGATGAAACGGCGTTTTTTTTGGAATGAGCGGAATGGCGAAAGGAAGATGCATACTCTTGGATGGGAAAAGGTGTGCAAGTCTAAGGCTGATGGGGGATTGGAAATTTGGAGCATTCAAAAATTTAACGAAGCTTTACTAACTAAATGGAGGTGGAGATTTGGCAACGAAAGTGCATTATGGAAGGATGTGATAGCGGCCAAATATTATGGGGGTGGGGGGATTATTACCGGAACCAAAATGTTGTCGTTCATTATGGGGTAATATATGTAGTTCCTGGGAGGTGACATCTGGAGATTCTCAGGAGTGTTTTAAAATTTTGGTGGGAAACGGGGAAAGGACACGTTTTTGGGAAGATGTGTGGGTGGACTGTGGGAGAGCGTTGAAAGATATATTTCCTAGAATGTATGCTCTTTCTTGTAACAAGGGTGGTAAGGTGGTGGAGTTTGGAAATTGGAATGGTGTTGTATGGGAATGGAACATTGAGTTTCGGAGGAGGTTGTTTCAATGGGAGGTTGAGGTGTGGCAAGAGATGGTTGAGATGCTGGGGGAAGTTAAGTTGAGTCGATTTACACCGGATCGAATGGTATGGGTAGGAGAAAATAATGGCCTGTACACTACTAAGTCATACTGGAAAAGAGGGTTGGGGAACGGAATGCGTGAGAAGGAGCGGTTCTGGAGCACCCTGTGGCATATAAAGGCCCCTATGAAAGTGAGATTGCTGGTTTGGAAGTTAGTCAATAATGCACTCCCTACCCGGGAGCTATTGGTGAGAAGAGGGTGTGTCCAGGATGTAAATGCAAAATGCCCTTTCTGTGATTATGAAGTGGAGACTGCTAAACATTTATTCTGCTCATGTTCGGTAACTAGCAGGTTGTGGTACCAAGGGGCAGATTGGGTTGGAGTCAGTTGGGTGAATCCGGGCGTAGTAGAAGATCTTATTGAAGGGTGGATATGTTTTAACATTAACCAAGAATGGAGGGATGGTGGCAGGTGGTGGGAGTGGCTATTGTGTGGCTCATTTGGAAGTACAGGAATGATTGTATTTTTAGAGGACAGAGTTTCGATTTAAATGTGGCGGTGGCTGAACTTAAGTGGAAGGTGAGAGTGTGGTGGATGGTTGGGTTTAACAAAATAAATGGCTTGATGGGGATGTCGGATACTTGTTTTCCGGACGGGCTGGAACAAATAGGAAGAAGGCGAGTGCGTGTTCCTAGGCGTGGTCTGGTATGGGAGCGCCCGATGAAGGGATGGTGGAAAATTAATACCGATGGCTCGTCTATGGGGAATCCCGGCCCAGCCGGAATTGGAGGAGTAATTAGAAGCGAAGAGGGAGAGGTGATATTTATCCTGTCAGATTATATTGGGGTAGTGGATTCGACTGAAGCGGAAATAACAGCAATATGTAGGATCTGTCAAGCTTTGCTGCGTGACCAAGGGTTTCCACTTCCTAGGATCATCTTTGAATGTGATTCTAGTAATGTGGTTCGTTGGCTAACTGATACAGGAAAGTTCCCGTGGAAGTATAATCAAATGTTGGGACCAATTGTGGCAATTCTTAGCTGTGCAGGTTGTGTAAAAATTCAACATATATTGAGGGAGCGTAATGAAATGGCGGATCATTGGGCTAAAAAGGGGGCGGAACAGACAGGGAAGATGGAAGTGTGGCTTTGAAGTTTGCATCTATTCATTTGTAATGGTTGCTGTACTGAATTGCTGGACCTTATTTTGTTCGAATGGTGGATCTGATTGCTGCTGCAGATGTCTGGTACAATTCTGGAACTGGAGTTTACACTTGTAGGATGTGTCTTCTTCTGAGATCTGTACTCAGGGCTACTCAGTTGTTCTGATCATGTCTAAGATCCGAAAATTTTGTTTATCGATGCTGTGATGACTGTTGTGGGTTGAGTCTAGGCCTTGACAAGCGTGCTTATACTGAGCTGGTCTGTTTGTTATGATAATGGTTCAAGTTTGTATACAGAGTTGTAACCGATTGCCCCCGAATTAATGAAGCCTTTTATTCTCAAAAAAAAAAAAAAAAATTTAGTACGGAATAGTCAGTGGCAAAGTCCAGTTGAACAATAATTTTGTGACGGGAAAATGTTATATCTGTCATTATTTGCATGAATGAATTTCTTTTGAAATCCAAATCCTTTACAAATTCCATCACAATATACAAATGAGTGTATCTTTTGACGGAACTTAAATGATCTGCAACAGGATCTCATTTCACAAAATTCAACCTTTTTTTTTTTTTGGGGGGGGGGGGGGGGGGTAGTGTTTGAAGCAAGATCTTGAATATTTAATTTCGGCTAAATTAAATAACATCGCGAGTACATTTTGGTTGTGTGTCTACTTTTTTAAAATCAAATTCAGGTGAGTGAGTAATAGACCAATAAAGTCGCATGTTCGAAACAATCTTTGGAAAATGAAATTTGGCTAACGCATTTGTTGACTATGGACCTTATATTAAAAGGCCCACGAGGAATTCAGTGGCCAGTAAGGGTATGATTTGCATGTAGAGTTATAGCTGCGGTCTGTAATTGCGAATTGGAGCTATAGGCAGTTGTAGGGAGTTGTAACTATCATATTTACATAAGTGTTTGGTATAAGTAGTTGTAGTTGTCATAAATTGTAATTTGATGAGAAAAAATAATTAAATATGGAAAAGTAGCAGTCGAAAGCTTTCAAAAGCTACTTAGATAGCTTCTATTTGTAGAGCGCTGCAATTGACAGCTAAGTAAAGGAATACTACTCTCAAAGTTTCCTGCTGTACATTTGTTTTTCGTGTATACATGCACCATCTAATCTCTTATGTATGCTAGTGTTAATCCAATGAAAAAAATATTAAGTCCATCCATTTATGGTTTCATTGTCTAAATTGCTCGGCCCAGTTCATGAAGATATATCCGGAAGAGAAGGAACTGGAAGAGAGGACGCGTCTCCAAGTCAGTAGGGCGAGACACCTTACAAGGAAGATCGTGCTGAGAAGCAACATGCAAGGAAGGTATCATCATGGGGTGTCGTCAAAGGAAACAAATCAGGGCGATGCGCCACACAAGGAAATAAATCAAGACGAGGCACCAACAAAGGAAAGAAATCAGGTGGAGCGTTCATAGGGCTTGAGGGAACCCTAGGTTCCCCTCACCTATATAAGTGTAATGTGGCCCCAAAGGCAAACATCTCGAACACTTCTCAAGAAGCCGCATTACTTACTTTACTTTTTTTCTGCAATTTTACTGCTTTCCGTTTTCCAATTTCTTTACAGCTTTATTTCAATTCCTGTAATTTATTTTCTACATTCCTGTAATCTTTCCTAAGTTCATCAATCAAAGAGAAGTTCTATTCCTCCAATATTTCAGCGTTAACAGCTAGTAATAAAATCCTTGTTTTATTTGTTCAAAGTTAATCCCCACGGATTAACAACATTTAAAGTTCTTGTCCTACATTGGTTAAAATGTTGAGAATGAAAAAACCGCTTTTGTTTTTTAGAATAATTTTGTTTGAAAATTTATTTTTTTAATTTATCTTTTTAAATTTTAAAAAACAGAGAAGTTAAATGCACTTTATTAACCAACAACAGTTGGCTTGAGTGGATGGGAGCTCTAGTCGCTTAAGGAAGGTCTCGGGTTCGAGTCTTGTGTATGCAAAAAACTGTTTTGGGAGAGGCGCCCTTAATTGCCCTTGCAGATCTTCGAGGGATTAGTCTTGGATCCAATGAGGCCCGGGGATACCCTGGTTTTCACATAAAAATGCACTTTATTAGTAACGCAAAAAAAAAGCACTTTATTAAACTCATCCAAACAAAATATTAATTATTCATAATTTGAAAATTGATGCACACGTACTGAACGACTGATGTAACTATTACTCATTACTGATATTCACTTTAACTAGTATTACCCGCCCCGCGCGATGTGTGGGAAGAAAAGTTTCTAATATATATATAAAAAAATATTTAGAGATTTAACATAAGAATAAATTGTCATCACGATTGAATAAAAGAAAATGTATAAGATAAAATAGTTGATGATCGAAGCAATGAATAAGAAATTGATTAAGATTAAAGGAATGAAAGCTTTGACTGTAAAACTGATGTTTAATTGTCAATGTTGAAGGAATATCAAAGTTTTCCTATTTGTTTTCTTGCTCCGGTTCCTCTAAAGAAAATAATTTATACATGCGTAAAAGTAATAAAGATGACAAAAAAAAATTTACAAAAAAGGAAAAAAACATTCTAATAACGTCCTACATTCCTTTCCCATAACATCTAAAAATAATGAATTGCTTTAAAATTTTATGTCACTAACCCCATTTAAATTCTTAAAGATTATAACTTTTTTTTTAAAAAAAATCCTAAGAATAAAAGTAATGCACTTACAATTCTTGTACATTTATTGGCATCGCGAAAATCAAGTATAAGATTCATTTTAAAGCGGCTAATATTTATAGAATCAAACAATGTTTCATTGAAAAATATAAATTATAAAGCGGTTAATAAAATTCATCAAACAATATGTAATCATCCAGATCATAGAGCAAAACATTAAACTTGGATTCAAACATTCATATTAACAAATCCATCATAGCATATCACTTGAAGATTTTTATACATCAAGTACGATTAAATTTATTAGCCAGTCCGATAAGACCTTTCCTAATATCAGAAAACCAAACCTCGTCAAACTTCCTCAACAAAGGTCTCGCAACAAAGTTCCTCAATAAAGGTTTCGCAGCACGGAAATAGTTATCCTTCAGATACTAAAAAAAACGTCCATTTGCGCTACAATAAATTCAAACATAGCATCCGGAACGGCTAGGAAAGTTACATTGTCCAGTCATGCTTTATTTGTTCAATATCTTGTCATCATCATTGGATAAAATTCTCCGGTCTTTATGTATATGTTTAATAAATGTAGCATTTATATTTTGAAGGAGAATGAAAGTATAGGCAGAGTATTTCTACTTGCAATTTTTTCCAAACAGGAGTTCGAGGGGATGACCAAGAATTTTGTCAATAACTTGAGCATATCTAAATGAAACAGAGCCAACCACATTCCTCATTGATGACAGGATATAAATTTTTCATGTGCTTGTAGAGATTAGTCTTCTGTTTGTCACAACATTCTGCAAAATGACAATTGTATATGATTAAGATTCAGTTCAAATTGCAGTAAACATGGAGATAAAACTAAAGAAACAAAACAATTGATTCAAAAAATCATCACCAACACGCCTTAATTTTCAAGTGAAAATTAAGCCTGAGTCGCATACTCCATTCCATTTTCTAAATTAAAGCCCAAACTTCAAGCTATGTTCAAAGCCAAAATTAACGTTAAGAAATCATTAAGTATGAGAAACTCCATACCATTACTATATTCAATATCCATATCAAGATAATCTTAAAGGTTTCTGCAAAATCAAAATACTTTGCGCGAAATAGCTTTGCTTCTTTTTGTCCAATGGGATGACCTTAATTCATTTCAGGCAAATGTTTCGAATTCTTGTTAGTTATTAGCCCATGTATACATCAAAATACTTTGCGCGAAATAACTTTGCTTCTTTTCTTATTGTTATTTAACTAAATGAATGGCTTATATAGTGTAAAATGGGGAAGTGAAACGTCTCAGATATATAAATAACAATCTTTTGATAAAAATATTATAAGAAGATCCTTATATAATTGTAATAGATATAAATAGGAAGATACTTAATGTTAATCAATCATTGATGGGGTTACTTTATATTATATTTTTTTTATATTTTTTGGGATTATTGACTAAAATTATAGGAAGATCCTTATATAATGGCCGGAAGATCCTTATATAATTCTATTATATATGAATAAATTAATTAATAAATCATACTAATATAGAATGATTTATTTAGAAAAAAATACATATTCTAAAATTTAATTTCCATTTTATAATTTCATTAATATTGTGTTTCCAAAATTTTCGTCATTGATCAATTCAAAAATCCATTGATTTTTCTTCCCGATTTTAATAATTTAACACAATAATTTAATATTGTGTTTCCATTTTGTTCCAAAATTTTCTTCATTGATATTTAGTTTCCATAAGTTGGGAAACTAAATATTCAATGAACTAAATATAAAGTAATCTTATCCGATAATAATTCCTCCACATTAATTAAAGTAATCACTTGTTAACATTAATTATATTTCTTCATTGAATAATTCCTGTAATCCCTAATTTTCTTCCCGATTTTATTCAACAATAATTATTTAATATCCATTGATCATTACATTAATTGTGAATATAATATAATTAATGTTAATGCAAATAATTATTGAAGGAATTATTCATAATTTTATTTAATCTTAATCAATCATTGATGTGATTACTTTATATTATATTTTTATACCTTTTTCGGAATATTGACTAAAAATTAGGGATTCATTGAGATAATAATCGAGAATATAAATAATTTACCTTTTTGGAATTATTTACTAAAAATTATGTATTTAAATAATTTTGGAATTATGTTTTAGAATGGTTTATTTATAAAAAATACATATTCTAATATTTAGTTTAAACTTTTTATTTAATTAATATTTAGTTTTCAAAATATGGATATATTTAGTTGCCAATATAAATAAAATGATTCAAAAATATGGATATACTTATATGAAAAAATTTAGTTGCCCATATAATTAAAACGATTCTAAAATAAGAATATATTTAAATAACTATCTAATGTTAAATCATCACAATATATCTATAACTAAAATGAATCACAATAAATTGATTCTAAACTGATATGTTCAATTATTCCATTTAAAAATGTAGTATCTATATGAAATCATCACAATGACATATAATTAGCCAATTGCTATAATAATTTTTTTTAAGAATTTAAATATAATATTTTAATTTAAAGCAATGATGATTTAACATTGTCATATTTAACTTGTAAGGACCAATTAATGTTATAATGAAACTTAATGTTAGTAAAAAGTCAATTAAAATTAATGACATAATAAATTCATGGTTGAAATTATTTCATTATTTATTTATATTAAAAATTTCCATTTTGTGAAATTGGGAATACAATCCCATAAATCTAACGTTGAAGGGATTATTTGAGTATAGAATTAATTTCACTTTTTGGGATTATTGACTAAAAATTAGCTAGTTGTTTTAGGCTAGAAACTTTTGCATATAATTTTAGGTTAATAAATGGATTTAAGTGTAAATTGAATATTATTTATATAGATAAATAAATTCCTAATGTGGTTTTTTATTCACCACAAATAAATAAAATATAGTATTTGTAAAAATTATAGTAATAGTTGAAGGGCTAAATTACATTAATTATTCTTTATTTAAGGGTAAATTTATTTAAGTCCATTGATCATCTCATCTTTTACGATTATTCTTTGCTCTTTCCATAATCATTTCATTGTCTATAGTCAACATTTCAATTTTATTTATTCAATGGAAATCAATTTAATCAATGTAAATTAATGTAATTAATGTAACCAATGGAAATCAATTGCCCCATAATCTTTGCTTTATTTATTGGGTAATACTTAGTTCCCATTTTTTTATTTGATATTGTATTTTCAAAATACGGATAAATTTATAAGGAAAGATTTAGTTGCAATATAATTAAAAATTATTTTATAGACAAATTAATTCAATATCTTAAATATTTTATTTCCCTCCATCATCCCCATTGTAAAAATTCTGCATCTGCTTTTCTCATCACCGCAAATCTCTTTTGCACAAAGAAACTAAGCTTTTCTCGTCACCGCAAATCTCATTTGCACAAATAAAATAATTAATATTACATACATATTTTATTACCATCATGTAGCTGAATATTTGCTTAGTTGTCAATATAAACAAATGACATTATATAGTATATAATGGGAAGTGAAATGTCTCAGATATAAAAATAAAAATCTTTTCATAAAAAAAGTATACAAATATCCTTATTAATTGTAATAGATATGTATAAAAATCTTTTGATAATCAATGTAAATCAATTACCCCATCATCTTTGCTTTATTTATGGGGTAATATGTAGTTTCCATTTTTTTATTTTATATTGTGTTTTGAAAATACGGATAAATTCATAAGGAAATATTTAGTTGCCAATATAAATAAAAATCATTTGATAGACAAATTATATTCAATATCCTAAAAATTTTATTTCCCTCCATCATCCCCATTGTAAAAATTCTGCATCTGCTTTCCCCAACACCGTAAATCTCATTTGCACAAATAAAATAATTAATACATATTACATACATATTTTATTACCATCATGATTTCTCCATTATGATTTTATTACCATATAATTAATAATTCATATTTTATTTTTTTGGTTAAATTAGATTTAATCCGTACTATATTTTTGCCATATTAATTTTTCATCATCATTTTCTATTATTAATTAATCCCAAAAATTGTGCACTCAAATTGAGCAGCAGGGATCTCTTTCCAAATTATTCAAGATGGCCAATATTGTAATAAATTATTTGCTATATACATAATAAAATAAATTTGCGATGATTAACATAAATGTCAATAATATCTTCATAAAATATATCAGATTCAATTATTTATTATCTATAACCTCTTTTAATTTGATATTAATAACACCTAAATGGTAACAGATTTTCAATAAAGTTTATTATTAGTTATCTAATATTATAAGATCTACCAATTAAAGTAAACTATCATTTTTAACTATCAAATTAGTAATAATGATTTTCAAATTATACCCTTTAATTTTTTTTTTTGGAAGAGCCGAAGCCAGGAAATAAGGAAAGAAAAAATAAGAAAAAACGAAAAACAAAGAGACTAAAAGACTAAACAAGAAACAATCAGTAATGGGGGTAGCACACGCCGGACGCATCCGCCGCCAGATCCCCCAAAACCCAATCCGGAGGGAAAGCCCACGTGGTGTAGAAAAGTGATTATTTCATTCTCTATTAGTGTACAGGATTTAAATATTTATGATTTTTGGATCTAATAAAGTAACATACATTTTTAAAATTAAAAAACACGTATTTAGAATGGTTTATTTTAAAAAATACATATTCTAATATTTAGTTTTCATTTTTTATTTAATATTTAGTTTCCAATATATGAATATATTTAAATGGAAAGATTTAGTTGCCAATATAGGTAAAATCCATTTAAAAACGTAGTATCTATATTAAATCATCATAATATTTTTGCCAAAGTTAATATTATAATTAATAAACTTATTGCTATAATTAGCCAATTGATATAATAAAAAATTTGTTAGAATTTAAATATAATATTTTAATTTAAAGCAATGATAATTCAACATTGTCATATTTAACTTGAGAATAGATTAATTTGATATTAATCAATCATTGAATGGGGTAATTGAGAATAAAACATGGATAAAAATGATATAGACAAATTCGAAACTCTTTTATTGAATAAAATACAAAAGATTCTAATAAAATAATGCTATAATAAATAAACTCATCCAATTATTCTTTTATGATTATGAATATTCCTTAGTCTTCATCCATTCAAAATGTTCTTCGTCATTTGAGTTTGTACTATCGTTGTTCCAATAACTGTCACCAAAATAACAACAAAAGAAAATAAAAATATTAGCAAAAAAGGGAGAAAGATGCATGAAATTGAATCATAAAAGCTATAAAATGGTGGGGAGATGTATTTGTCATAGAAGAAGATGTCACAACAATTGATTTAATCTTTTATGATTATGAATATTCCCTATCTCTTCATCCATTCAAAAGGTTCTTCGTCAATTGAGTTTGTACTCTCGTTGTTCCAATAACTGTAACCAAAATAATAACAAAAGAAAACAAAGATATTAGCAATAGAGGGAGAAAGAGACATGAAATTGAATAACAAAAGCTATAAAATGGTGGGAGATGTATTTGTTAAATGGAACAAAAGCTATAATATTGAGAGAAATGTTAGATGAAGATGTAAGGATATGATTTTGAGATGGGTTATAATACACATATTTATAGGAAGAAGGGAATAAATGAGATGCAGGTTTAGTATAGAAAGATTATTGGAGCTCGGTCCATGGCAAATTTGTAATTATCATCGATGTGGAGCACGGTCCAGTGGCAGAACCGTAAATAAGTTAGTGTGTGAGAGAGAGTGTAGAAAATGGATTTTGTGAGGGGAAAAGGTTTGGACGGGAAAGTGTGTGTGTGTTAGACTATTTTGTTTTATATTATTATATAGATTATTTACTTCTCTTTATTTTCTTTAAAAATACCTACAAAGCACTAAGGGCAACCCCAATGGTTCCCTTTCACCAAATCACCAAATCACAAAATTTTTGGTGATTTGATGATACATTCTCCCAATAGTTTTCCCCAAATTTGATGAATGCAAGAATATATTTTAGAATATTAATTAAATTATTATTTTATTTATTTTAAATATATATTAACAATTATATTATTTTTTAAAATTAACTTCATAACTTTTATGATTATAAATAATATTATAATATATAATTTTGAAATAATATTTTAATTAAATAATATCAAAAATTAATTAATAATAAAATTATTCACAAAATATATAATTTCAAATATTGATTAAATAAAAATATCACTAAAATACTAATTAAATAATGTTGAAAAATAATTAATAATAATTAATTATTAATCGAACAGTACAATACAATTATTTAGGATTATACAAATATTCAAAGCTTGGAAACATAATTAATTATCAGATGACGAATACAATTCCCAAATATGCTCAATTAGTGCATCCTGAAGTACAAAATGAACATCACGACTTTTTATTTTTTTGTAACGAGCAAGAAAAGCATTGAATTCAGAATCGCTATTATATGTCATCTCAACTTCTTCAGTCGGGAATTCCACGTTCTCAATAATTGGGGGTTCCATGTTCTCACTAATTGGTGCATAAAGATCACGTTCATCTTCAATTATCATATTATGCATAATTATACACGCAGTCATTATATCCCCCAACACTTCTCTTCTCCAAAAACGTGCTGGATTTGTTACTATAGCGAATCGACTTTGAAGAACTCCGAATGCACGTTCCACATCTTTTCTGCAAGCTTCTTGCTTTTGTGCAAAAAGTTTTTTTTTTTTTTGGACCACGTGGTTCATGGATAGTTTGCACAAGAGTTGCCCATTTTGGGTAAATACTATCAGCTAAATAGTATCCCATATCATATTCTTTTCCGCGAATGACGTAGTGTGCCTGTGGAGCAATACCTTTAGCAAGATTAGAGAAAACACTAGAAGTATCCAATACATTGATGTCATCGTTGGATCTGGGCATTCCAAAGTATGCATGCCATATCCAAAGGTCATAGTCAGCAACTGCTTCAAGAATAATACTTGGGGAACCACTACGGCCTGCATATTATCTAGCCCATGCCGTTGGACAATTTTTCCATTTCCAATGCATACAATCAAGACTACCAAGCATACCTGGAAAACCACGTTGCTCACCAATATATAGTAATCTGGCAACATCATTCGCAGTAGGAGATCTTAGGTAGTGCTCCCCGAAGACTTCAATAACAGCATGACAAAATCTTTTCACACATTCAATTGATGTTGATTCTCCAATCTTGATATATTCATCAGTTGCATCAGCTGGAAGGGCGTATGCCAATATTCGAAAGGCAGCTGTTACCTTTTGAAAGGTAGACAGTCCCGGTCTTCCTGCAGCATCCGCGCGCTGTAAAAAATAACCATCATGATTCTTAATTGCGTTAGTAATCCGGATAAACAAATTTCTTGACATGCGAAATCTCCGACGAAACATTGTTTCATCAAATATTGGATTTTCAGAAAAGTAATCCTTATATAAACAATGGGCGGCTGCCTCTCGATCACGATTTTTAACTTCATGACCGAAGACCGAACCACGAATTCGAGGACGATTTCTCCGTGCACCATGCATCCAAAGGTTGTTGTCTTCAAGTGCTTGAAGGAGTAGCTGTTGTTGGGTGTTAATAGTATAAAATAAGGCTTCAATCTCATCATCATTAGAGGATTCTGATGAGGAAGGTGAAACATGTGGAGGACCAACTGAATTTCGTGGGTTCATTTTGGAGAATTTTTAGTGATGATAAGTTTAGAAAAAATTGGTGTAAGATTGATCAACACAAGTGCATATTATATACAAATGAATTAAAAATCATAACCATTCATTTTTTGGTAAGTGAGTTCTAATCACAACCATTGATTTTTGGTAGATGGGTTTTAATCACAACCATTGATTCATGGAAGGAATGGTAGGTGTAGGGGTTTTGATCCAACCATTGGTCTTAGTAGGAATGGTAGATGTGTTTTGATCACAACCATTTATTCATGGAAGGAGTGGTAGGTGTAGGGTTTTGACCCCAACCATTAGTCTTAGAGGGAATGGTAGATAGGTTTTGATCACAACCATTGATTCATGGAAGGAATGGTAGGTGTAGGGGTTTTGATCACAACCATTGATCACAACCCTTGATTCTTGGTAAGTGGAATTCAATCTTGACCATTGATTTTTGGACAAATATTTTATAAATAGAACACATAGTGTTTTTACATCATATCATTCAATCACCAAATACATTATTTTCTTACCATATTACAATGTCGGTCAAATTTCGTGGCCCAAGTTTCACTGATGAGGAAGATATACACCTTTTTTATTGTTATCTTGAGGCTTCCCAAGATCCAATTATTGATATAAATCAATCTTCAAAAGCATTTTGGGATCGCATCGTTGATGAGTATCACAAACTCGTCAATGTGACACGAACTCGAAAATCTCTTTCAAACCGCATGACCATCATCAAAGCCAATGTCTCAAAGTTGGTGGGTTGTGTAACTCAAATTGAAAGGTTGCAACTAAGTGGAGTTTCTGAAAACGATATTGTAAGTCATATGTATTATATTGTTTGCATCATGAATATAAACTGTCATTATGCTAATTTTTTTTAATGAACTTATAGATGGTGCAAGCTAAAACGCTATTCAAGGAAGATCCGAACTACAAGAATGGTTTTTAGTTCGATCATGTTTGGGAAAAGATGAAAAAATTCGGAAAAATACAAGAATCTCAGGGGAGTGATGCAACTATTAATCTTTCTTCTCCAGAAAATACTTCATCTTGGTCACCTTTATTTTCAGGTATTAACTTAAATTTATCTAGTGACGAAGGTGGATTTGGTTCCCCTTCTTACCGACCAGATGGGGTAAAAAAAATCTAAACTTAAAAGAAAAATGGAAGACAATGAAACACGAAGGAATAAAATGTTTGAGGAAGCAAACAAGAAAATTCATGATGCCACAAATGTTCAAAAAATGTTGGACAAAATTCAGATGAAAAGGAAAACATCCCAACAAAAAAGAGACGATCAAATTATGATGGTGAATTTGGAAGAAGTTACGGATCCTATTCGACGCAATTATTTTCGAATTGAACAACAAAAAATAATGCAGAGAATGAATGAAGAATTCATGGCATCCACTGACCAATCCAATATATATGGGAATTATTTTCCCGGTGATCTTGGAGGCTCGGGGAGTGATTTACCTCCATTTTAATCACAAAATCCCAAATGTATTTGCATTTTATTTTCATATTTTATGTTTCTTAAATTATTGTATTGTGTGTTTACTTTTATTTACTAGTTTGTAGTTTATTTCTAATCATATTTTATCTAAGTGTAATGCATTTCTAATTTTATTTTTTAGTGTGCAATGTCATTTTTTTTATATATGTTATTTTTTCAATTTTTTTGTTTAATATAAGTTTATTTTATATTTAATTATTAATAATACGATTATAATTATTAATATACAATATGTAAATTTATTATTTTTATTTATATATTATATTAAAATAATGTGATTAAAATTATTAAATGGATTATATATTAAAAATTAGTTTTTGATAATATATAAATCAATAATAATACATAAAATAAATAGAAAAGAAAAAGAAATTATTTGAGGATTGGTTTGGGGAAAGTATCAAATTTCAACAAATTTGAGGAATGTTCATCTATCCTCAAATTTGAGGATTGGTTTGCTTCCACCATTGGGAGCAAACTTTCCTCAAATCATCAAATTTGGGGATTTGCTTCCACCATTGGAGATGGTCTTAGGGCCCAGGGCTGAATTTATGAACTTTTATCAATATGAACAGTTAAATTGCTCATATGTAGTACCTCACTATAAGCCATGTTTTTTTTGTAAAAAGGGATTAAATGCAGCTTTTGGATGCAATAATACATAAAATATGCAACCAAAAAGAAATTTACTAATAATATGTGGAATAATTTGAAAAATGCCATGATTTTGGAAAGCATGGAGAACAACATATGAAGAAGAAATTTGCATTAGGTCAAATAAGCACAACTTAGTTTCATAGTATTCATCTTACAATCAACCCTGCCCATGGCATCTGACAGGCCCAAGCTAATGGATAAAACCCTGTAAGCGTTGTTTGAGCGATGTCTCAACAACCTGCAAACCAAAACCAGAGGCAGACACAAACAGAGTGCGGAAATAAACAAGAACACAAAGAGTTTGGTTACCCAGTTCGATCCAAGATCTACATCTGGGGGCTCCAAGCCAGGTATTCACTAAATCTCCACTAAACAGATTGAACAAGAGTCAATTACACCCTACACACCCTTACATTCCGGTGAACTCTCCTATCTACCCAAATAGACTAGAAGAACACATGGGAGCTTCAACTATCTACCCAAATGCACTCAATTCACTAGCAGGTGCTAAGGTGATGTTTGTGGAATCTAGCTACTTAAAACAGATTAAGCTCAATGGTGCTAAAACACCTACAATATACACGGATTGTGTTTACAAAAGGTAATCTCAGAAATGCCTAAACACAATCCCAAAATCCCATAGAAATGTAGAAGACACAACAGCTAAAGCTATACCAGTAGTAGGATGGTTATTGGTGTCTTCTGTAAACAAAGAATATCAGGGGACTTCTTCAGCAGCTCCAAATTGCCATAATCACAGCTGGGAATCTGCAAATGCTCTGTAAATTGAGCTGTGATTGCGGCTACAAGATGCTTAAACCCCTCTAGGACGAAGACATGTATTTATATGGGTTTTAAGGCCCATCTAAAACCCTCTAAGCCCTGCTAGGGGAAATGCCACGTCATTGTACTTTTCTGTGCTTTTCCAGGGAAGAGTAATAAGCGTTGTTGGCATGATGTTGCAACAACAACGAATATAGCGAACATCTTCACAATACTAAAATATCCCTAACAATCTCCCCCTTTGTGGAGATGATCGGGCCAAGTAGTCAGAACAGTGGAAGAAGCACAGAAAGACATAATCAGATCAATTGAGCATACATGCCATGAAAAAAGAAGCTTAAGAAGATAGGCATAATCAAAATCATCCATCCATAAGAGATAATACCATATCCAAAGTCATAGCATCCAGAAAGTAACAGAAATCCATATCCAAATCCATCATTTACAGACCAGAAATCCAGAATACCAAAGTAAAGCAGTGTCTGAACAAATACAAGTCTGAACCAATAAAAACAACAAAAAGTTGTTGTTCCAACATCAGAAAGATAACCGAACCCTACTGTCCCTTTCCACTGGAACTCCCCCTTACTTGGCAGATCAAGGAGTACCCTCAGAGTCATCCTCCCCCTCAGCGGGAGCATCAAATGAGTGTGGAAGAAGTGCAATCAGCTTATGAACTTTCCTCTTGAGCCCCATTTGCCTATCATTGAGAACGCCCAGTTCCTTCTCAACCTGCTGAAGCTCACCTCGGATGTGATCAACCAAAGCAGAACCAAGCTTTTGAGGGCCAAGCTTGAAATCATTGTGAAGACCCTTAAGCTTGTCGGAAGGCAGATGTTTTTTGACCTTAATAAAGGTTTCATTGGGAGCAAGCAAATGACAGGAATGGACAAACAAAGTAATAAGGGAAGGATAAGGCAATTGAGTGTTCTTTTCAATTTTGTCACGAGAGAATCTCAACATATGCTTAATGATCAGATAACCATAGTTGAGTATCTCAGGACATTCATCAATAGAGTACAAGAATTTGCCCATGAGAGAACTAAGCTGACTAGCATTAGAGGTAAGCAGAAAGTTCGAAGCACCAATCCTAAACAGGCAATTAAACTTCATAGACAGATCAGATGGACTCATAGCACGTCTACCAAAGGCAGATTTCTTAGTGGCAGAAATAGTAGAGGCTATGGTAGCTAACTCAACATTGAGCAAATCAAACGGATTGCCCATATCAGTGTTGGTAGGAAGTTCCAACAACTCATTAAAAACAGAGGGAGTAGGATCAATCAACTCTCCACGGAGGTAAATATTACAATACCAGGGGGAAACATGATCAAGGACATCAGGATTCAGATTTGCATAGAATTCACGGACAACAGTAGGAGAATATCGCTTAAGAGAGGTAGCCCAGACAGAAAGATGTTTCTTCTCCAAATATTCAGAAAATCCAATCTGATCATAATAAGGGTGCACATAGCATTCTTCAGAGATGAAACCACGAGAGGGAAGGGTTTCCATGGCATACCTTTCTCCATCAGCAGAGAAATATAAATGAGAGTGAGCATCAGACTCCTTGAGAACAGGGACGGATTTCTTCTTAGGAGCCGCTTTCTTAGGCTTCTTCTTAAGTTGTTTGGACGCAGTGGGAACAGCCTTGTGTTTCCCTTTCTCACGAGCCTGTCTCCGAAGCTCATCAAGAGGAGTATCATCTGGATCAGCCTGGGAAGGTTGTTCTTGAGGAGTCGGAACATCAGGATTAGGAGACCCACCAAAAAGAACCTGTTGAGCAGTCCCCGAGTGAAGTGGAGTGTTGGTCTCAGGGTCCAACATCAATAAACCATCTCCAGTAGCAACAGCCGAAGGCGAAAGAGGGGAACTCGAGCCAGGGGGCACAGGGACGGACGGAGACGCACCGGGGGCAGGGACCGAAGGAGGTGTCGGACTTCCAGAACCCGTGTTAGGGTTTTCTGTTGTCGGAACACCCACTGTTGGATCTGCGCTGGCCGATGGTGTCGCGACATTGTCCGGAGTGGGCTGAGGGTCAGAGCCCTTCTCAACATTAGCATTGGACTCCATGTTGGCATCATCAGGGTCAGCCACAAAGTAATCATCCACAGCGGCATCGACGTCGTCGTGCGCATCCTCAAATTGATCTTCTCCAGGAGATTGATCAGCAGCAAGACGAGCCCGATAAAGTGAGTCATCAACCGCAAGGGGCTGAGCATCCACAACTTCATCAGGGTTAATATTGGAGCTGGAGGGAGACGCCATTGTGAGAGAAATTTCAAAAATTTCGAAAGGGGAAACTGGAGAGAACTGCAGGGTCGAACTGGGAGAGAGAGAATGGAGACGTGCGCAAGAAAGATGTGTGCACTGAAAACCGTCTTAATCGGTTAAGACAACTCCCCCTGGGCCTGGGCTTGGGCCAAAATAAATAGGATCCAAGAAAATCAGTGGCCCACCCGAGAAATGGCCCATTAGTGAGGAAAACAGAGGCCCAAACTGCGCCTCAATAGCTCAAACCTAGAAGTATCCAAGTTCTTTGTAAGGATGTCCGCGAGTTGTTCCAACGACGAGAGATGCTGAATCTTACACAGACCATCCTCGACTAAATTCCGGATGAAATGCAATCTGATGTCAATGTATTTACTCCGATTGTGCTGCACTGGATTCTTGGAGATATTTATGGCACTGGTATTATCACAGTGAATAAGGAAATCATCCAAGGAGATACCACAGTCAAGGAGCATTTGACGCATCCAAATCAACTGAGTACATCAATGAGCAGCAGCTATATATTCGGCCTCCGCAGTAGACAAAGCAACAACATTTTGTTTACGTGAATACCAGTTGACCAGGTTCTGTCCGAGATAAAAGCAACCCCCAGTGGTTGATTTTCGGTCGTCGGAACAACCAGCCCAGTCAGAGTCTGTGTAGCCAATCAACTCAAGTGAAGATCGTTTAGAATACCAAAGACCGAGGCCAGAAGTTCCCTTAATATATCGAAGAATCCTTTTTACAGCACGAAGGTGAGATTCTTTAGGATCAGATTGATACCGGGCACATACATCAACACTGAAAGATATATCTGGACGACTAGCAGTGAGATATAAGAGACTACCAATAATGCTGCGATATCTGATTAACAGAAACCCCAGATTCATCTTTAGTAATCTTGTCATGCTGTCCGAGGGGTGATCGAGCAATCTTGCAATCCTCCATTTTGAATTTCTGAAGCATCGTGCCAACATACTTCTCTTGATTAAGGAAAATCCCATCAGAGGTTTGCTTAATCTGCAGCCGTAAGAAAAATGTGAACTCTCCCATCATGCTCATCTCGAATTCAGTCTGTATAGAGTGTACAAAAGCGTCTCGAAGATCATCAGAAGTCGAGCCAAAAACAATATCATCAACGTAAATCTGTGCAACTAACAAATGGTTGTCAGTACATTGTACAAACAACGTCTTATCAACGTTACCACGCACATAGCCTTTGTCCAGAAGATATGTGGACAACTGTTCATACCAGGCGCGAGGAGCCTGCTTAAGGCCATAAAGAGCACGCTTTACCTTATACACATGATCAGGATGATCAGGACTTTCAAATCCAATAGGTTGAGACACATAGATGTCTTCCTTGATATACCCATTCAAAAAGGCAGTTTTAACCTGTGACAGAAAAGCTGATTCCACGGCAGGCTTTAAGACATAGCAGTTGTTAGAAGAACGAACTCCTTTAATAACACAATTATAAGCAGGGTCAATAACCATGCAATCTTCATCAGTGAAACCAATAAAGAACTTTTCATCACAAAGTTGACTCATGGAAATAAGATTTGTAGATAAATCAGCAACATAGTAGACAGTAGTTAGAAAACCCATACTTGCACCTTTTGCTTTCCCATAACCACAAATCTTGCTACGAGCTCCATTACCATATAGTACTTCCCCACAGTCAGACTCCACATAATCAATGAGAAAATCTTTCTTACCAGTCATATGACGAGAGCAACCACTGTTAAAATACCACTTACCATCATTAGGTCCTTTCTGAGCAGAGAGTACAACTAAGCACATCTTAGGTGCAATCTTGGACTTGGAATCCACATCATGGTGAGTTTGACCTGTTTCTGTAGTTCAAGTGATGGCCAGACAACCGGTCGACCACCAAGAAGGTCTTTGGTGAGTTTTTGACAGAGTTGGACAGGATGACTTTGAAATTTACAATAAGGGCAGTCTTTGCTCTTCTTAGGGGACTCTGTACGATCAACTTTCTCAGGTTCTTTGGATGTACTGGTTTCAAGGGTACCTGCACGCACAAAAGTAGGTGCAGATTTCTTGTTAGACTGAGTATTGCGCCTGTAGCCAATACCTTCTCTATTGGATGGTGATTTCCCTTGAGTGATAATTTCATCCAGCTTGTTTTTGCCTTTAGCCATGTTATCTAGCCTTTGGGTCTTGGCAAGTAGAGCAACATTCTCCTCCAATAGAGTATCCCTCTCAGTAGACACAGTAGCCAAAGATTGCTTGAGTCCTAGGATTTTAGCATCCTTCTCATCAATAAGAATCAATAAATCTCCCTTCTGACTGAGCAACTTCTTATTTTCTGCAACAACACATGCATGATCCTCTTTTACCATTTCATAAGCAGCAAGAATGTAATACCCGAGAATTTTCCAACATAAAATAAATACAATAAATAAAATAAATACAATAAATAAATAAATATAAGAAAAAGAGAAATGAGATTTAAATTAAAAAGGAATAAAAATTCCGAGAACCCGGGGAGCCGAAGACAATTTAATCGAACAAATGGTTACACGGAAACCCAACACCGAGGGACTCAATAACTCGAGTCCAAATGTAAATTTAGATCCGAATAAAATTAAGATAGGA